>JARHVA010004505.1:52500-180000 GCA_037957365.1 Torreya grandis
GAGTCATGCTACCCAAAAATGAAAGGTGCCAAAAATGAAAACAAACAACACAAAATAGAACTAAAGACTATACAAATATACATATGTACAGATGAAATTATCTGATACTTCAAAAATTTAAGTGTTTCAGATGCTGCCCACTATGAGGCAGTGAAAAGGGCATTCCATCTTGATATTTCAATAGGAAGCTATTTTCACCCTTGAGCTAATGGATAGTAAATGGGCCTCTCTAAAGGGAATCAAATTTCCCATGCATTCCCTTTGGTTCTCTTCTCTTGTCCCATAACAGGACTTGATCTCCAGTCTAGAAATCATAGGCTTTTATTTTCTGGTCAAAGAGCTTCTTCACCAGACTTTGATGTGCATCAATTCAATCCACCACCATAGTTCACTACTCATCCAGCTCAGTCAAGCCCATGATCCTCTTGTCAATGGAGCTTTCATATGTCTAATCTTCGACTACCTTAGCCAATTTCAATGCTAGCAATTCTAGGGTGATTGGTATTTTAGCATTGAGACATATGCATTTCCCTCTTGGGTGTAATTATATCTACCCATAAAACATCCACCAATGCTTTATGCCATGTTCATTGGTTGTCATCTACCAGATTCTTGATGATAGTCACCTAGGTTCTTGTTGCTTGATTCTTCTTGACCATTTCCTTGTGGAAAATAATTAGAAGAGTGGGAGAGAGTAATCCCATAATAGAAGTAGAACTGAGTAATATCTTGAGAAGAGAAACAAGCTGCATTATTTGTGACAATCTTAGTTGGGACCCCAAACCTAGAAATGATGTTCTCCTTGAGGAAATTACACACTACTTCTGAAGTAGCCTGCTTGGTTGGAATAGATTCCACCCACTTGATAAAGTAATCTGTGGCTGTGAGGACATAATCATGTCCAGTGCTTGAAGATGGGTTAATAACACCAATGAAATCAATTCCCCATTGCTGAAATGGTTCTTCTATCACCACTGGCTTAAGAGGTAGAGCAGCTAATTTGGGTCTTCCAATGAACTATTGGCATAGTTTACATCTTCATACCCATTTGTATGCATCTTAAAATAGAGAAGGCTAGTAATACGTGGCTCGTAGAATCTTATGAGAAGTTACAAGAGCAAAAAAATGTCCTCTATAGGCTAGATTATGGAAGGACTTTAAATTTTGACTCTATTGCTCTTTATCCATGTAGTGAAGGAACACTCCATCAAAGTTTCTCTTATATAGGCCGTTGTCCCAGAGGATAAAATTGGTAGCTTTTAACTTCAAAGTCCTCCTTTCTTTATGAGATAGGTGAGCAGGGCACTCACCATAAGTAAGGAACTGAGCAATATCTGAATACCACTCATTCATGGTGGAGACAAAGAGGACTATTGGTGTGTCTTCAATTTCTTCTTCTCCATGATCTATTTCTTCTGGTCTGTTGTCAGCAATCAATTGGCATAGGCTCCTTCCCCACACTAACTACATTGGTTTGATGACCAGATCAAACTCCTAGATTTTAGAAATCTAATTACCTCTTTTCATTCCAAACTCCTACTAAGTTAATATGGATTTGACTGTGGTGTCAGGAACCAGGATAGTAGTGTGTGAATTTAGGGTGTAAAAGTGGAAATATTTCACTGCATTCACTACTACATAAGCATGCTTCATGTTTGAGTACTTTAGCTCATGAGTTTTGAGAGGATAGCTCATGAAAGAAATGGGAGATTCCACACCTTCTTGGTTCTATTGAACCAAAATTGTTGAAAGTGTGTGCTCAGAAGCATAACTATACATTGTGAAATCCTTGGTATAATCTAAACAAACCAGAATTGGGGCATGGGCAATAGCAGTCTTGATATCTTGAAATGCCAATTTACCTTCTTGACTCCAGCTGAAGGTGGCCATTTCTTTCATCATGTTTACAATATGGTGAGTCTTTTTAGCAAACTCAGGGATGAACCTTCATAAAAAATTCACATTTCTGAAGAAAGAGTGAATTGCAGTCTTACTTGTAGGTAGGATAAGCTGCTAGATGGATTTGACTCTGTCTAAGTCAATCTTTATGCCTTCTCAGGACATGATGTGTCTGAGAAGTTTCCCTTTTGTTACTCTAAAAATAGACTTCTTGGGGTTCAAATAAATGCCATTCTGGTGGCATCATTCTAGTACTTATTGCAAATGGTGCATATGATTAGGACAATGCTTGGAAAAGACTGTTAAATCATCCAGGTATACTACAATGAACTTACCCATTTTTTCTTTAAAAGTGAGGTCCATTGCTCTCTAAAAAGTGGCACCAGCAGTGATCAGTTCAAATGGCATTCTCTGATAGGCAAAGGTGCCCCAAAGTGTGGTGAAGGCAGTCTTATGTTGGTCTACTTCACTAACTTCCACTTGATTATACCCTGAGAAGTTGTCTACCATTGATAACATCTCTGAACCAATCACCATCTAAAGGACTTGATCCATGATGGACAGAGGATAGTTATCCTTTAAGGATGACTGATTTAAATTTTTGAAGTCTACATAGAGGCAAATTTTGCCATTCTTCTTCCTCTTAGGCACTATGTTTACAATCCATGTAGAATGATGGATTGGAAAAATTATCCTAGCATTAATCATTTTCTATATTTCAAACAAAATAGTACTTGATATCTTTAGATTGTATTGTCTAGATTTTTGCTTGTAAGGCACCAAATCACTTTTGAGAGGAATGTCATGGTGGATTTCTTCAGGCCTGAGTGACTTCAGATCATCATAGGAATATGCTAGGACATCCATATACTAGTGGAGCAGAGTAGTGAACTTGAACTTCTCTTCTTGAGTGCAACACTTCCCAATGTTCACCATCTTGGGATTTTCTTTGGTACTCAAATTTATTTGATCAAATCCCTGGGAGGAGCTTGAATCTGTTTACTACTATTTTGATGAATTTGTCATGCTTGTCAAATAGTTTCTTCAAGGGAAACCAAGCCTTTTGGGATTTTATTCCCTTTAAGTTGTAAGAATTCTTCACCTACATCTGAAATTGATTCAAGGGCTAGTTCAAGCTTGTGAGGTTTATTTCCTTTGAAATGCAATCATTCAAAGCTATCTTTTTATTCCAGGAAGGAAATGATTTAGTGATCGTCATTGAATACTTGCCAATGATAAGCATTATTAGGCACAGTTGATCAAAAAACTAGTTTAATGGTATACCTATCTTCTTTGAAGTTTGGGTGAGGAACTAAGAGAGTTGCTAAAATATCTAGTGCATTAGCTCAGTCATTGACTTCCCTGGATATGGCAGAGATGTTGAAAGCATTAAAGCTTTCAATTTGATCCCAGATTAGATTGTAGTAGTGGCACAATCTCTCATTTTTAGTTTGATACAGGTTCCTTACTTGACAAACCACCAATTCATCATCTCCTTTGGCATGAAGGAGTTTGATGCCTTTATCTTGAGCAGCCTTCAATCTAAGAAATAGAGATTCATACTTAGTTGTGTTATTGGTGTTGCTAAACTACAACTTATATGCATAGAGGAAAATATCTCCTTGAGGAGATATCAGACACAATCTCAGCTCTGAGCTGGTAGAGGAGCAGCTGCCATCAAATTATAGAATCCATACCTCATAAGACAATGATTTTGTATTAGATTTTTCTTCATTAGAGAGGCAAGATCCTTCTCCATCTGTACTACACCCTACCAATTCTTTTGATATCTCATCTGAGTCAATCTCTAAATCACATTCAAGAACTTCACCAGATGCCTCATGATCTTTCTCTATGGATAAAAAGTAATTACCCATGCCTGAAGACTCAAATAGAATTTGAGCTTCAGGCACTGATGTTTGAGTGACCATGTATTTTTCTTCCTTCTCATGGAGTAATATCTGCATAACACCTTTAACTAGGATCCTCACCTCAGATAGGTCCATGCTTAGTTTTCCACCAACATCCTTACAAAAATTTTGCCCAAGAAGGATGCCATACGATGCTGGGACGTCCACCACTAGGACAGTCATCTTGATTCTTTTGTCTGAGAATGATGCAAATGCAAATTGGGCATCCTTGATTTGTCTCAGCAGTGGCACTTGTTTATTTTCCATGGAGAAACATCTCCCAAATGTCTTGGTTAGTGTGATTCCAAGAGATTCTACCACTTTGGTAGGCATGATGTTATCAGATGCACCTAAGTATATGATGCAGTTGCTCAGCTTATGACCATTTATCAATAGGGAAACATAAAAAGGCTCTATTTTCCCAGGGGTAGTAGGAGGAGTAATGACAAGGTTATTCTAGGTGGATGTGTTCTTGGGGGAACCAAGTTTTGTTTTTGAAATTTTTTATCTTGTAAGGATGGCTTTATCTTTTACATATTGAACCAATCTATCCAACTATTCAGGATTGGATTGTAAGAATTCAAATTCAAACATTAATTTTTAGTCTTCTTAACATGGTCGATTATGTCAAATGACTGAAATAGACTAGGAATAGAAGAAGGTAGTTCATCCTTCTAGTTTTTAGGAGGGGTGGTACTGGTCTATGGAAGTAAAGTTGAAGATGGAGGAATGCTTGAAGTACTTACCTTTTTGGTGATAATCAGGTCCTTTGGCTAGAAAGGCAGAGTGGTTCCCCGCTTAGCAATTGAAATTGTAGGCTATGAACCTTCCCCTATTTTTCCTTTATCAACTTGTTGGGCTGACTGGTTCTAGGACCAGGTGAATACAGCATATGTTCCATCGACTACTTCACCTTTACCTCTAGGTTCATCCTAGTAATTCAAGAAACCAATGTTGGAGTCACCAGCTAATTCTTCTTGTCCTTCTGCTAGGAGATCAACGTCATTTTATTCAATCAATTTAGGCTGAAAAGAGAAATTAGATTCTATTTCAAGGTATCCAACTATTGAATGGACTGGGGGTTCTTCAATGGCAATTTTTCCCTATGGGGGAGAAAGATAATTTGGTTGCCCTTGATTCCTAGCAGCATTGCCCTGGTATGATTGATTGGGGAATGTCCTCCTTGGTATATCTCTGTATGAAGTAGCAGATGATATCCCTTGCACCATTTGTTTTTTGAGAGAAAGTAACTCATTTGCCAGCTTCTGCACCATTGGATCAGTGGTGCCTCTAGATGGATATTCAGAGGATGATGAAGATTTACCTCTATTAGGATCTCTCCTTATCTTCCCTGCCAAGATGAGATCATCTTCCACCTCAGTGGCCAAATCTTGAGCTACAACAAGGTTTATTTGGCTAGCACGTCTCAGTAGGAAACTCACTTCAGGCAGTTGAGAGTTGATGAAGAAACATTTAAGATTCTCAGTAGTAGGCTGAGTAATTACAAGGATCCTGTTCCTTTGCTTGTCAAATTTGTCTATGAAATTCCTCATTGGTTCATGAGGCTCCTTCTTCATTTGTGTGATCTAAGCCAACAGGGCATATGCAACTTCTACAGGCTTGAATCTAACTTCAAATTTAGCTTTGAGAGTGTTCCAATCAGTCACTGACCCAGCCTACAGATGGTAGAACCAGTCTACAAAAGCACCTTGTAAAGTTTCTACAAACAGCTTGACTGCTACGTCCTCAAACTCCACTCCTATCACACCATAGGATATGCTAAAGGCTGCAATGTGTTCATTAGGATGAACCTTCCCATCACCATAGAACTTGGGGAAATTCTTCCTTGAACTGTGTGGTAGCTCATGTAGAAGTGGAGTTAAATTGAGTGGGCCAAAAGAGTTACCCCAAGGGCCTTGAAGCACCATTGTATGACAATGGAAAGGGGGAATAACAAATCTCATAGGGGTAAGTATTGAAAAAGCTTTATTAATAGAAAAAATAGATGCTTTGTCTGGTAATGGAGAACTGACTTTAGTAGGACGAAAGCTCTTAGTTCACTAGAGGTGAGATGGTGAAGGAAATAGATCAAAATTACTTTGCTGAACCAACTTGAATACAGGGTCAACAATACCTTTAGCTCTCTAGCTTTGTGTATATTGTGGATTCGCCAGAGTGTAAAATAAAAATGGAAAAGAACTGACACTGCTTCAGCTTGAAGCTTGAGGCTTCAAACTGCATGTTCCTCCCTAACGGAGTCACCAAAAACTATTGGGTGAATATTTTTTCACTTAGCTAACTGATGGGCAAAATAAGTCTCTTCAACCATAGCATAGAGAGATTGGTTGGCCAAATGTGCAAGTTTACCACATCAGAGGTGGACAAATCTCTCCTCTCATCAAGGGGAGGTTCCCTATAAATATGAGGAGCTATATACTATATACATAAGCAAAAAATAATATTTGGGGGTAGGATAACACCATCCATCTCTCTTCTTTCAGAGATGATGTTCATAGACATAGGAGAAATCTCAATGAAATGACAAAAGGCACTCCTCTTCTTTTAAAAGTGTTGTTTAGCAAACAACAAGAATATTTTTGGTAGTAATTGTAACAGGGTGTAGTAACACATCAAGACAAAGTGTAGCACAAAGTCTCTACCTCAATCTATCAAAGATTGAAATACGAAGGATAATTAGGGCACAAAGTCATCCCAAGATCCTTTACACATAAACAGAAAATAGACAAACTAAAGACAATTTTGGAAGCACAAAGTCTCTCCACAGTTAGCTTCAGGACACCTTCCTAATTACTTTCACTAATTCTACTTATTTAATTAAATGGACAAAAAATGTATTAAGAAAATAGACATAAGAAGAATTTCCCCAACAACCAAGCTATTTTAGCACAAAGTCTGAAAAGTCACTTGTTTTCTTATTCAAATAATGAAATATGATCAACAATTTGAGCTCAAAGTCTCAGTAATGCCTTTCAATTTGGGCAAAGTTTTGCTTTTGATAACAAAAAGATCTCCCAAAACAACAAGAGAGAGTCCAATATATAGCTCTCTAAGAAAGACTTGGGTGGTTTGTTTCACACCATGTTGCATTCAACACCTTGAATGCATTTTAATTTCTGTCAAGGAGATATGCTAGAATCAGGCATAGCTGTCCATTTTCTTTTCTCAATGCAGAGAAATAGGTTACACCATTGAATGTTCATGCTCTCCAATGTCCACCTGGTGGACTGCTTCACCTTCTAGAAACATATCCTATGCATGGATATTTTTGGTCTTTCTCCATCGTTCCTCCATTGTTTGCTGTTTTTTATCCTTTTTTGAGCTCTCGAGCTATCTCTTTGGCCAATCACTAAACTTGTTCATAGGGTCCACGCCATATTTGAAAATCAATGGATATTTTGTCACCCTGAATTTGACATCTGCAGGGATGTCACTGGTCACTGGGTGCTTGAACTACTTTGAACCTTGAACCTTTGAACCTAGAGAGTGCATCAGTTTAATGGTTCAACAGTTCGGGTGGTTCAATCTATTCCTTTATTTTTGGTTAAATCACTTTCCTAGTTCAATCACTTCCCTACTCTTTGGTTGAATCAGATCCTTGGTTCAATCAGATCCTTGGTTCAATCCTTTGGACTTTGAAATTCCTTGAACCTTTGAACCATTTCAGTTCAAGGTTCAATGGTTCATTCTTTCTCTTTAAAGTCTTTCTTCTTCTAAGTCTTTTGATTTTATTAAACCCATTAAACCTTTGAACCATGAACTCTTTTGGTTTAAGATTCAATGGTTTAATGGTTGAACCTCTTTGAACTGGTCTCTAGAAACATCTATGTTCTTCCTTTGCTTGGGGCTATCTTTGAACCTTTGAACCTTTAAACCTTTGAACCATTTTAGTTCAAGGTTCAATGGTTCATTTCTTTCTCAGAATCCTTTATTTTTGGCTAAGTCTTTGAAACTTTGAAATTCTTTAGGCTCTATGTCTTTGGGATACCTTGAAGGGAAGGTGTCCCTTCGGGTCTGCGAGAAAGGTTCATTTTTTGGGCGCTGAGAGCCCTTCGCAAGGGTATCTACCTTTCAGGAGTCTTTGAGCGGCCTTTTTCTTTATTTCCTTCAGACAAAATGTTTGAAGGAATTCCTTTGGACATTTTATCTGAAGGAAATCTTTCCTTGCCTTAGCCATTTTTCATCAGTAAATCTTTCTGAAACAATTCTTTCGGTTCCTTTACTTGGTAATTTCTTTGAGCAAATGTTCCTTGCCCTCCGCAAGGGCACTTGTCTTTTGTTCATTGTCCTTTGCAAGGGCACTTGTCCCTTCAGCCTTGGGGCACTCCTTTGAACCTACCAATTGAATTGATCGATTGAACCAACTTTGGTTCAATGGTTCAATGGTTCAATGGTTCAACGGTTCAATCCTTTCTTTGAAGCTAAGTATTTTGAAGCTGATGAACTTACCGGAGTGGTTGAACTTTGAAATTTGGTTGAAGTGCTTAACTCTTTAAGATTGTCGATGTCATTGAACCTTTGAACCCATTGAACCTTGAACCTTGTTAGAAGTGGGGTTCAATGTTTCAATGGTTCAATCCTTTCTTTGAAGCTTGCCGATGAACATTTTTAGTTAAACCAAGGCATTGAACTAGCCTTGAAAATGTTTAAGTGTTGGGGAACTTGTTCCTTTATGAGAACTCACTTGTTGAAGCCATTGAACCTATTGAACCTGTTAATCCCTTAACTAAAAAATTTTGAATAATGAAGAATTTGAATGCTTAAAAAAAATTTGAGAATTGAAGAGATAATTTTGGCTTGCAGGACCAAAATAGTTCATATGTTGTCCCAAAAAATGAGTGACAGATTTTGGGAACAATAGCTGGCTCCAATTGGGGAACTTCCATCGATTGTAAAAACAATTGATGAGAGTAGAATCTAGAATCTCTAGTGCCTTCATGTGTGCCATTGGGCTATGGAGTCAAGCTACCCAAAAATCAAAGGCACCAAAAATGAAAACAAACAACACAAAATAGAACTAAAGTCTATATAAATATACATATGTATAGATGAAATTATATGATACTTCAAGAATTGAAGTGCTTCACATGCTGCCCAATATGAAGTAGTGAAAAGGGTGTGCCATCTTGATATTTCAATAGGAAACTATTTTCACGCTTGAGCTGATGGATAGTAAATGGGCCTCTCTAAAGGGAATCAAATTTCCTATGCATTCCCTTTGGTTCTCTTCTCTTGTCCCATAACAGGACTTGATCTCCAATCTAGAAATCATGGTCTTTTGCTTTCTGGTCAAAGAGCTTCTTCACCAGACTTTGATTTGTAGCAATTCAGTCCACCACCATAGTTCCCTTCTCATCCATCTCAGTCAAGCACATGATCCTCTTATCTATGGAGCCTTCATATGTTTGATCTTTGACTACCTTAGCCAATTTCAATGCTGGCAATTCTAAGGTGATTGGTATTTTAGCATTGAGACCATAAAGAAGTTAGAAAGGTGACATACCAATTGCCCTCTTGGGTTTAATTCTATCTACCCATAAAACATCAACCAATACTTTATGCCATGTTCATTGGTTGTCGTCTACCAACTTCTTGATGATAGTCACCAGGTTCTTGTTACTTGATTCTGCATGGCCATTTCCTTATGGAAAATAATCAGAAGAGTGAGAGAGAGTAATCCCATAATAGAAGCAGAACTGAGTAATCTCCTGAGAAGAGAAACAAGATGCATTGTCTATGACAATCTTAGTTGGGATCCCAAACTTAGAAATGATGTTCTCCTTTAGGAAATTACACACTACTTCTGAAGTAGCCTGCTTGGTTGGAATAGCTTCCACCCACTTAGAAAAGTAATCTATGGCTATGAGGACATAATCATGTCTAGCACTTGAAGATGGGTTTACAACACCAATGAAATCAATTCCCTATTACTGAAATGGTTCTTCTATCACCACTGGCTTAAGAGGAAAAATAACTAATTTGGGTCTTCCAATGAACTGTTGGCATAGTTCAAATCTTCGTACCCATTTGTATGCATCCTAAAATAAAGTAGGCCAATAATACCTGGCTCATAGAATCTTATGGGTAGTTACAGGAGAAAAAAAGTGTCCTCCATAGGCCAGATTATGGAAGGACTTCAAAAATTGATTATGCTACTCTTTATCCACGTAGTGAAGAAACACTCCATCAGGGTTTCTCTTATACAGGGTATTTTCCTAGAGGATAAAATTGGTAGCTTTCAACTTGATAGTTCTCCTTTCTTTACGAGATAGGTGAGAAGGACACTCACCATAAGTAGGGAAATGAGCAATATCTAAATACCACTCATTCATAGTGGAGACAAAGAGGACTATTGACATGTCTTCAATTTTCTCTTCTCCATGCTCTATTTTTTCTGGTCTGTTGTCAGTAATCAATTGGCATAGGCCCCTTCCCCACACCAGCTTCATTAGTTTAATGACTAGATCAAACTCTTAGATCTTAGAAATCTAATTACCTCTTTTCATTCCAAACTCTTGATGAGTTAATATAGATTTGACTGTGGTGTCAGGAACCAGGATAGTAGTGTGTGAATTCAAGATGTAAAAATGGAAATGCTTCACTGTCTTCACTATTGCATAAGCATGCTTCTCCATGTTTGAGTACTTCAACTCATGAGCTTTGAGAGGATAGATCATGAAATAAATGGGAGATTTCACACCTTCTTGGTTCTGTTGAACTAGAATTGCTGAAAGTGGGTGCTCAGAAGCATAACTATACACTGTGAAATCCTTGGTATAATCTAGACAAACTAGAATTGGGGTGTGGGTAATACCAGTCTTGATATCTTGAAATGCTAATTTTCCTTCTTTAGTCTAACTGAAGGTGGCCTTTCCCTTCAACATGTTTACAATATGGTGAGTCTTCTCAGCAAACTCAAGGATGAACCTTCATAAAAAAATCACTTTTCCAAAGAAAGAGTGAACTGCAATCTTACTTGTAGGCAGGGTAAACTCTTAGATGGATTTGACTCTGTTTGAGTCAATATTTATGCCCTCTTGGGACATGATGTGTATAAGAAGTTTCCCTTCTATTACTCTAAAAATAGACTTCTTGGGGTTTAGAGAAATGCCATTCTGGTGACATCATTCTAGCACCATTTCATCTTTGAAAGTGAGGTCCATCACTCTCTAAAAAGTGGCACCAGCATTGATCAGGCCAAATGGCATTCTCTGATAAGCAAAGGTGCCCCAAGGTGTGGTGAAGGTAGTCTTATGCTGATCTACTTCACTAACTTCCACTTGATTATACCCTGAGAAGCCATCTAGCATTGATAACATCTCTGAACCAGTCATCGTTTGAAGGACTTGATTCATGATGGGCAGAGGATAGTTATCCTTTAAGGATGACTGATTTAAATGTTTGAAGTCTATGCAGAGGCAAATTTTTTCATTCTTCTTCCTCATAAACACTATGTTTGCAATCCATGTAAAATGATGGATATGGAAAATTATCCTAACATTAAGCATTTTCTGTATTTTAGACAGAATAGTACCTGATATCTTTAGATTGTACTATCTACATTTTGTCTTGTAAGGCACTGAATCACTTTTGAGAGGAATGTCATGGTAGATTTCTTTAGGCCTGAGTGACTTTAGATCATCATAAGAATATGGTAGGACATCCATATATTCGTGGAGCAGAGCAGTGAACTTGAACTTCTCTTTTTGAGTGCAACACTTCCCAGTGTTCACCATCTTGGGATTTTCTTTGGTACCCATATTTATTTGATCAAACCCCTAGGAGGAGCTTGAATCTATTTGTTATTTTTTGATGAACCTGTCATGCTTTTCAAACAATTTTTCAAGGGAAACTAGGCCTTTTGGGATTTTATTTCCTTTAAGTTGCAGGAATTCTTCACTTGCGTCTGAACTTGAATCAGGGGTTGGTTCAAGCTTGTGAGGTTTACTAACTTTGAAGTGTAGCCATTCAAAGCTATCTTTTTGTTCTAAGAAGGCAATGATTTGGTGATTGCCATTGAATACTTTCCAATGATCAACATTATCAAGCACACTTGGTTGAAAAACTAGTTCAATGGTGCACTTATCTTCTTTGAAGTCTGGGTGAGGAACTAAGAGAGTTGCTAAAACAGCAAGTGTATCAGCGCATTCATTGACTTCCCTGGATATGGCAGAGATGTTGAAAGCATTAAATCTTTCAATTTGATCCCAGAGTAGATTGTGGTAGTGGTGCAATCTCTTATTTTTGGTTTGATACAGGTTCCTTACGTGACAAACCACCAGTTCAACATCTCCTTTGGCATGAAGGAGTTTGATACCTTTATCTCAAGTAGCCTTTAATCCAAGCAATAGAGATTCATACTTAGTTATGTTATTGGTGTTGCTAAATTGCAACTTATATGCGTAGGGGAAAATATCTCCTTGAGGAGATATCAACACAATCTCAGCTCCTGAGCTGGTAGAGGAGCAGCTGCCATCGAATTCTAGAATCCATACCTCATAAGACAATGATTTTGTATTAGATTTTTCTTCATTAGAGAGGCAAGATCCTTCTCCATCTGTACTACACCCTACCAATTCTTTTCATATCTCATCTGAGTCGATCTCTAAATCACATTCAAGAACTTCACCAAATGCCTCATGAACTTTCTCTATGGATAAAAAGTAATTACCCATGCCTGAAGACTCAAATAGAATTTGAGCTTCAGGTGCTAATCTTTGAGTGACCACGTATTTTTCTTCCTTCTCAGGGAGTAATATCTGCATAACACCTTTAACTAGGATCCTAACCTTGGATAGGTCCATGCTTAGTTTTCCACCAACATCCTTACAAAAATTTTGCCCAAGAAGGATGCCATATGATGCTGGGACATCGGCCACTAGGACAGTCATCTTGATTCTTTTGTCTGAGAATGATGCAAATGCAAATTGGGCATCCTTGATTTGTCTCAGCAGTGGCACTTGTTTATTTTCCATGCAGAAACATCTCTCAAATGTCTTGGTTAGTGTGAGTCCAAGAGATTCTACCACTTTGGTAGGCATGATGTTATCAGATGCACCTAAGTCTATGATGCATTTGCTCAGCTTGTGACCATTTATCAACAGGGAAACATAAAAAGGCTTTATTTTCCTACGGGTAGTAGGAGAAGTAATGACAAGGTTATTCTAGGTGGATGTGTTCTTGGGGGAACCAAGTTTTGTTTTTGAAATTTTTTATCTTGCAAGGATGGCTTTATCTTTTACATATTGAACCAATCTATCCAACTATTTAGGATTGGATTGTAAGAATTCAAATTCAAACATTTGAATTTTAGTCTTCTTAACATGGTCGATTATGTCAAATGATTGAAATAGACTAGGAATAGAAGAAGGTAGTTCATCCTTCTAGTTTTTAGGAGGGGTGGTACTGGTCTATGGAAGTAAAGTTGAAGATGGAGGAATGCTTGAAGTACTTACCTTTTTGGTGATAATCAGGTCCTTTGGCTAGAAAGGCAGAGTGGTTCCCCGCTTAGCAATTGAAATTACAGGCTGTGAATCTTCTCCTATTTTTCCTTTATCAACTTGCTGGGTTGATTGGTTCTAGGACCAGGTGAATACAGCATATGATCCATCAACTGCTTCACCTTTACCTCTAGGTTCATCCTAGTAATCAAGAAACCAATGTTGGAGTCACCAGCTAATTCTTCTTGTCCTTTTGCTAGGAGATCAACATCATTTTATTGGTTCAATTCAGGCTGGAAAGAGAAATTAGATTCTATTTCAAGGTATCCAACTATTGAATTGACTGGGGGTTCTTCAATGGCAATTTTTCCTTATGGGGGAGGAAGATAATTTGGCTGCCCTTGATTCCTAACAGCATTGCCCTAGTATGACTGATTGGGGAATGTCCTCCTTGGTATATCTCTGTATGAAGTAGCAGATGATATCCCTTGCACCATTTGTTTTTTGAGAGAAAGTAACTCATTTGCTAGCTTCTGCACCATTAGATCAGTGGTGCCTATGGATGGATATTCAGAGGATGATGAAGATTTACCTCTATTAGGATCTCTCCTTATCTTCCCTGCCAAGATGAGATCATCTTCCACCTCAATGGCCAAATCTTGAGCTGTAGCAAGGTTTATTTGGCTAGCACGTCTCAGTAGGAAACTCACTTCAGGTAGTTGAGAGTTGATGAAGAAACATTTAAGATTCTCAGTAGTAGGCTGAGTAATTACAAGGATCCTATTCTTTTGCTTGTCAAATTTGTCTATGAAATTCCTCATTGGTTCATGAGGCTCCTTCTTCATTTGTGTGATCTAAGCCAGCAGGGCATATGCAACTTCTATAGACTTGAATCTAACTTCAAATTTGGCTTTGAGAGTGTTCCAATCAGTCACTGACCCCAGATGGTAGAAATAGTCTACAAAAGCACCTTGTAAAGTTTCTACAAATAGCTTGACTGCTACATCCTCAAACTCCTCTCCTATCACACCATAGGATATGCAAAAGGCTACAATGTGTTCATTAGGATGAACCTTCCCACCACCATAGAATTTGGGGAAATTCTTCCTTGAACTGCGTGGTAGCTCATGTAAGGGTGGAGTTAAATTGAGTGGGCCAAAAGAGTTACCCCAAGGGCCTTGAAGCGCCATTGTATGACAATGGAAAGGGGGAAGGGGTAAGTATTGAAAAAGCTTTATTAATAGAAAAAATAGATGCTTTGTCTGGTAATGGAGACCTGACTTTAGTAGGAGGAAATCTCTTAGTTCACTAGAGGTGAGATGGTGAAGGAAACAAATCAAAATTACTTTGTTGAACTAGCTTGAATACAGGGTCAACAATACCTTTAGCTCTCTAGCTTTGTATATACTGTGGATTCGCCAGAGTGTAAAATAAAAATGGAAAAGAACTAGCACTGCTTCAGCTTGAAGCTTGAGGCTTCAAACTGCACGTTCCTCCCTAACGGAGTCACAAAAAACTATTGGGTGAATATTTTATCACTCAGCTAAATGATGGGCAAAATAAGTCTCTTTAACCACAACATAGAGAGATTGGTCGGCCAAATGTGCAAGTTTACCACATCAGAGGTGGACAAATCTCTCCTCTCATCAAGGGGAGGTTCCCTATAAATATGAGGAGTTATATACTATATACATAATCAAAAAATAATATTTGGGGGTAGGATAACACCATCCATCTCTCTTCTTTCAGAGATGATGTTCATAGACATAGGAGAAATCTCAATGAAATGACAAAAGGCACTCCTCTTCTTTTAGAAGTGTTGTTTAGCAAACAACAAGAATCTTTTTGGTATTAATTGTAACAGGGTACAGTATCACATCAAGACAAAGTGTAGCACAAAGTCTCTACCTCAATCTACCAAAGAGTGAAATATGAAGGATAATGAGGGCACAAAGTCATCCCAAGATCCTTTACACATAAACAGAAAATTGACAAACTAAAAACAATTTTGGCAGCACAAAGTCTCTCCACAGTTAGCTTCAGGACACCTTCCTGATTACTTTCACTAATTCTACTTATTTAATTAAATGGACAAAAAATGTATTAAGAAAACAGACATAAGAACAATTTCCCCAACAACCAAGCTATTCTAGCATAAAGTCTGAAAAGTCACTTGTTTTCTTATTCAAATAATGAAATATGATCAATAATTTGAGCTCAAAGTCTCAGTAATGCCTTTCAATTTGGGCATAGTTTTTATTTTGATAACAAAAAGATCTCCCAAAACAACAAGAGAGAGTCCAATATATAGCTCTCCAAGAAAGACTTGGGTGTTTTGTTTCACACCATGTTGCATTCAACACCTTGAATGCATTTTAAATTCTATCAAGGAGATATGTTAGAATCAGGCATAGCTGTCCATTTTCTTTTCTCAATGCAGAGAAATAGGTTGAACCATTGAATGTTCATGCTCTCCAATGTCCACCTAGTGGACTACTTCACCTTCTAGAAACATATCCTGTGCATGGATATTTTTGGTCTTTCTCCATCGTTCCTCCATTGTTTGTTGTGTTTTATCCTTTTCTGAGCTCTCGAGCTATCTCTTTGGCCAATCACTAAACTTGTTCACAGGGTCCACGCCATATTTGAAAATCAATGGATATTTTGTCACCCTGAATTTGACATCTGTGAGGATGTCACTGGTCACTGGGTGCTTGAACTACTTTGAACCTTGAACCTTTGAACCTAGAGAGTGCATTAGTTTAATGGTTCAATAGTTCAGGCGGTTCAATCTATTCCTTTCTTTTTGGTTAAATCACTTCCCTAGTTCAATCGCTTCCCTACTCTTTGGTTGAATCAGATCCTTGGTTCAATCCTTTGGACTTTGAAATTCCTTAAACCTTTGAACCATTTTAGTTCAAGGTTCAATGGTTCATTCTTTCTCTTTAAAGTCTTTCTTCTTCTAAGTATTTTGATTTTATTAAACCCATTGAACCTTTGAACCATGAACTCTTTTGGTTCAAGATTCAATGGTTCAATGGTTGAACCTCTTTGAACTGGTCTCTAGAAACATCTATGTTCTTCCTTTGCTTGGGGCTATCTTTGAACCTTTGAACCTTTAAACCTTTGAACCATTTTAGTTTAAGTTTCAACAGTTCATTTCTTTCTCAGAATCCTTTGTTTTTGGCTAGTTCTTTGAACCTTTGAAATTCTTTAGGCTCTATGTCTTTGGGACACCTTGAAGGGAAGGTGTCCCTTCGGGTCTGCGAGAAAGGTTCATTTTTTGGGCATTGAGAGCCCTTCGCAAGGGTATCTACCTTTCGGGAGTCTTTGAGCAGCCTTTTTCTTTATTTCCTTCAGACAAAATGTCTGAAGGAATTCCTTTGGACATTTTATCTGAAGGAAATCTTTCCTTGCCTTAGCCATTTTTCATCAGTAAATCTTTCTAAAAGAATTCTTTCGATTCCTTTACTTGGTAATTTCTTTGAGAAAATGTTCCTTGCCCTCCGCAAGGGCACTTGTCTTTTGTTCATTGTCCTCCGCAAGGGCACTTGTCCCTTCAGCCTCGGGGCACTCCTTTGAACCTACCGATGGAACCAACTTTGGTTCAATGATTCAATGGCTCAACGGTTCAATGATTCAATCCTTTCTTTGAAGCTAATGAACTTACTAAAGCAGTTGAACTTTGAAATTTGGCTAAAGCACTTAACTCTTTAATCTTCCTGACGTTGTTGAACCTTTGAACCCGTTGAACCTTGAACCTTTTTGGAAGCAGGGTTCAATGGTTCAATCCTTTCTTTAAGCTTGTCGATGAACATTTTTGGTTGAACCAAGGCATTGAACCAGCCTTGAAAATGTCTAAGTGTTGGGGAACTTTATGAGAACTCACTTGTTGAAGCCATTGAACCTATTAGTCCCTTAACTGAAAAAGTTTGAATAATGAAGAATTTGAATGCTCAGAACAATTTTTTGAGAAGGGAAGAGATAATTTTGGCTTGTAGGACCAAAATAGTTCTTATGTTGTCCCAAAAAATGAGTGACATTTTGGGAACAAAAAGCTATCTAATGTAAACAACATCAAAACACATTATACTAACATTAATTATGCATCTAATCATGTGTTGGCTAAGGTGGTGTTCGTAGGGTTCTAGCCAATTTCTTTGTCATCCTCTAACATATCGATCTATGTCACCCTCTCAAATGATGCTCTCACTCCATCACTCTCTAAGGGATGAATTCTCCTACATCAACCTCACAATAAGCAAAGAGTTATACCCTATCAATATGATATACAAAGATCATAAAATATAGCTGAAATAACAAATTAACATGTTTATAATATAAAAATATACACTATGACTCACTCATATAAATTTAAAAGTGCAACCTAAGAAATATCCTACTTCCCCATAATAGTATATATCTTAAATCTTGGTAAAAAATAGAAAGATTAAATGTGTCAACTATAAATATCCATAGATAATCAATTAGTTTGCTTAGTGAGGAATTAGTATGTAACATCCTTCCCCACTAAAGCTAGTCATCATCCTAGATGAATCTTATTCAAACATAAGTTTTGAATTAAAAATATTATTCAACATAAAATAAAGTATCAAATCATGTAAATAAATGTGAAATTACCTATAGAACTCATCATAGTTCTCTCAAGTTACACTATTCCTTGAGTATTAGTCCCATAAGACCTTGCTCTATGACATCTCCTTATTATGAAAACATGGTTTATGAGTATTAATTACTCTAATTGGTTTTGTCTTGACCACCCTAAGATACAAAACCATGAATATAATCCTATATACTATAAAATTGACCACTTTTGATACCTTCAAGGGTTGTACCTATCTCGATGAAATTTTCACTGACTTTATAAAAATCACATGATATCATCATAAGAGCCAAAATAAATGACCAGGGATAGCTCCACAAAACCTTCTAGTCCCTCTATGCATCTCTCTAACCCAGAGAGTGTTTGTTTCTCATTCTAGATAAAATTATTTAGGGAGCCTGGTAAGAATGATGTATATAATTTAATAGCACTAATACTCTATATAGCTCTTAATAAGTGTAACATGTAAATATTATCTCTACTCCATGAAGATCCTAACAAGTATGATGATGAATAGAAATAAAAAATACTATATTTTCAATGTATACAAAATTAATGAATAAATATTCCACCGTATACATACGTATGGCCATATGATTAAATTTGACAAGTTCATCTATCAAATTCTAGATTCAAAAAGTTCATCTATTTAATCTAAACTCAATAACTATTAGATCAATTATGTGATTAAGTAAGATCCACTCCTATCCCTTAGTACTCACATTCCTAATTCACCACTCTTCCCTTAGGTCTCCACAGCCTAATGATATTCAAAATGTGCACAAGGGTCAATGAACCACATTTATATACTAATAGATCATAGAAAATAATACTATGTGCTAAATAATTCTAGATGCACCAACATACATACAAGAAGAATCATACAATCATTTTGTATTTGTATTAATTTGTCACTAGTCAAACATAACTAGTATCATATTTCATAGATTAACCTATAGTGTTATATTCATAGTCAAGAGGAAATAATATTAAGATTAACATAACATGAAATGGTCAAGGATCATATCATCCTTACAACATTATAAAGGTAACAAGTAAGACAATGTGTCCTTGTTTGCTCGGCTAGAACACAACAAGTTAAAAAATTTTATCTCAACCCTTTTAGACTAACAAGATGTTCCACACATCCTATACCCTACTCGCTCCGAATGAAGGTACATAAATATATTCTCAAAAAAACATGATTTAAGCAAAAAGAGAATAACAATCTAATCAAGGGTATATAATAACATAATAATTATAATCAACTTATAATTCTTAATCTATATTTAATATAAATTCAAGGTTCACCACTCCACAAGGTCTAAGTTCAAAAAATTAGATAAAGTAGTGACTCTAAAAATTTACAATTAGAAAGTAGAGATCTAACATCTCATAAAAAAAATCTTAAATACCCTCACTTAGTAAAAATAAACCACCGCAACTCAAGTTACCAAAATCACTACATACTTACCAAACTTGTAAGAGTGGTATCATAACCTTTTTCCACAACTGGAAGGAAAATACTAGTCCACAAAGATGTATCAATCCATCTGATCCTAAAACTTCTCTATCAATAATAAGTACAATATACTATCCCATGAACTCCAAGGAATATGGTCTAAAACAACATTTCAAAACAAGTTTCTATTTTAATGGAAATACTAAATCAACATCAAGAAAATATGCATTCTCTCGATGGGCTTATAATGATGTCAAAAGAGGGTGAGAGGGTAACAACCCACCTCTATGCCCACTATGATATATTACACTTCTTCCTAGTCCACATAACATAAGGGTGCCAATCCATAAACAAACTTCAAACACAAAGGAATTCTCAACCAAGACATCTACACTCTACTATAAGAACATTCCCACCACACTAAGTGGTACCAAATTAAAAATGGTCTTAAAAGATTTTCACTCCTAAGATTAGTGAATATAAGACACAAAACTAATACATAAATACTTAAGTGAGAAGCATCCCATGTTTATTAAACACTCACAACACAAAACACCAATAACATAGGTGACTTGATTAATCAAGTAAGAATATAATCACTCTCAAGGTGTTTGATCTAAATGATCAAAAATATGCTAAGAAACTCTATTTCATGACTCAAGAACTATGTTAAGAAATCACCTAAAAAACATAGATTACAAACTACACCATCAAGACACCCGATAAATAAATCTTTTAACAATTTTAAGAGGGTACAAAAATGCTAATGGACTCATTATGTCCTAGAGTTTGAGCCATAGCTCTAATATCACATGTAACAACCCCACTAGGTATGACTTAGATAAACGTGTTTTTTTAAAATTAAACACATATACCAAAAATAGATTACACCATAAGAATCTAAATAGAGATCATATAAAATATGCAAGTGTGATAATAGTATATACATATTACATCATAAATCACTAAGCTCTAATATCAGGGGAACATAACGTAATGTGAATATAGAAAGTAATTATAATAACTTAGTCATAATTGATATAATTTTAAAACCACCATTTTTAATTTAAAATAATAAGCAATTATAATTATTCATGAAAATAGTCATTAATAAGTACAATTTAATACAATGTACATATAAGATGCATGGCTCCCCTAGAGCATAGTTCCTGAACTCAAGTATCTATAATAGTCTCAAGTGTCATATCAAGAGTAGTACTACTGTGGGGAGAGAGAGCATCATCTAAGTGATTTTTCACACCAAATACATGCCAAATATCCCTTGTATTAATCTCATTAATAAATGCCCCTCCCTTCATGGATGAGTAGATAGTGATGGTATGGAAATCTAGAGACAATCAAAAACCATTGTGTTGTATGATTTTTAAAACTAAACATGTAGTGTATCATAAAAAACTTGTTCTATTGCAAGATATCACATAAACATGTAAATCATACTCATGAAATGATAATTTCTCACTAAACATACTTTGACCAAAAGTTTTTAGAATAATAAATAATATCAATCTCTAAATCAATCAAATTTATACACACCACTTGATCAAATTGCCTTCATCCAACATTGTGATCTTAGTAAGCCAGTGAAGTCTATCCCACTCCTTACTTAGTATCATCAATGCAGATTGGTCAAATACAATTTAACCATAAGATTCATAACATTTACATCCTATTATCAATCACATCATATAACATGATAACCATAGGATTAACTAAAGTATACATTTATTCTATCAAATACATGAATGAATCTTATATTATTTTCTATCCCATACTAGAAATAATGACTATAGTTTAAACCACCCAAATAAAATACATAATTAACTATAGATTTTAATTACCTTGATTAGTTTCCAATCATACTACACCCTATGATAACCCTTATTACCATATACTAGTATTTTAAGACATAACTACTAGTTTCACAATCAATCATATAAGTATTCTTAAAAACATGAAAACATGAGCTTCTATTTAAGTAACTAAACTTAACAAAGCAAGTCATAGTTTTCATGAAACACAAAATATTCTCTCCTATCATTCATTACACTCTCAAAGTTTATATGCATGTAAACATAAATTCCTTCTAACTATCATAAAACATGTTATGCATGGTAACAAACAACACTCATACACTTAGTCTGTCAAACGTAGGTGTGAGTCTAGACATAATTATTATTATATTTACCATCTAAGTATAGCATAAATTTATATTGTAGGTACTTTATGACATCCCATACTATCATATTTTACATCTACATAATTATATATAACCTATCCTATAACTCAAATGATTCATAATCATAAATAATAGTCCAACAAGTACATGTTATACCACCTAGGTAGACCCTATGTTTAAACGACATACTAAAAATCATAAGAACATAACTTATAGACATACCTCATGATGCACTATTATATGCTAAGTATGTCTAAATACTTGTACATATTAACACTCATAATATGCTCTGCATACAAGTATTTAACGCTAAAGATATACAAACAAATAGTCATTCATAATAGAGATCTCATAAACCCGTTATAAACTTCCATTCCAACAACTTGTTCTATTTTCTAGGAGATTGTTCCTTAAGGTTATAGTACTAGATTCATAAGAAAATTTATGTATTAATTCAATCACCCCTTTTCATCGGTATATATTAGTACTTTTACCCCAAACTATATAATTACTCCATTGATATGTAGTTACTATACCACTATTCATTTATGATTCTTATCAAGAACTCCCTATAATTATAACAATACTTCAAACTTTCTTGTTCAAGAGGTATATTTAAAATATTTATAAGGGACTCTTACAATGTAATTTTTCAAAGTTTTATCTATATCTAGACTTATTTTCATATAAAACTTCGCACCTTAGTTCTCAAAACAAGGCAATCTTTTGTATCATGGTTTGCATAAAATTATTCACCCATATATAAATTGCTCTTATATAGCACACTAAAGCTTTTATAAATATACAACCAATAAAATGATGACATTATTATATTCATAATCTATACAAATTGCCACATACCCCAATGCATATATACATATAACTATCCACATATGTCCTACTCTATCTAGGTATATGCATAGATATATGACATAAAACTGTATATATGAGACACCAAAAAATCATAACGGGATATATGTGTCAAATTAAATTCATATATAGGGAAATACACCCAATAGCAGGCTCTAAACTAGTTACCAACATGATATGCCATGATATTAATAGTTGATGGATTGTATAATAGGTTTTTAGAACATACCATGGTATAATGGTATAAATATTTCCTTATTTACTTATATGGATATTTATAAAAACTATGGTTCACATGTACTAAATAATATAATTATGCCATATGAATATAATGGTTAGAGAGTTGTGTAGAATAATCTCTCTAGATATATTTAGCCTAGATTCATGGATATTGATAATTTTACATAACCAATATTTATATTCATATGGATAAATTTTACATAACACGCATGGCATAATATAGGCTAACGTCTATGCCTCTAACATACCCTTGAGATATAATATCAGTTAGTTAGCAACAGAGATAGTATTATATAATTTTTCACATAGTCTCAGATAATAAATAGTATTAGTTAATAACATAGTAGTGTTTATCTAGAGTATTACTACTAGATAATACTCATACGTAAATCTATCTAAAATTAATGTTATCTAATGTATTAGTAGATACAAAAATCCCATGAAGATTATTATATAGATATCTTCATCAGATATATAATAACATGGTATAAGAGACCAATATCCTTCTATAATTCTCATATACCTATCAATTTTTTGTTTCCTTTCCAGTACCATATATTATGCCAATGTCATATATATTATACAAATTGTTGTTGATACATTCATTATATTATATTAGCATGTATTCAATGATTTACATAGTGATGGATCAAAAGTGTTGTGTTATGTATATAAATCTAATAAAAATGCATCATTGCATATGTTAATCTAGTTCGTTACACAATTAACATGAATTGTTGAACTTATTGTTGTTTTAAAATGTTGAACATAAAATTCATTACAGTATCCAAAATACATTTGACCAACAATTTAAATATAGAGAAAAGATCAAAATATAGATCCAAGATCAAATATAGAGCCAAGATCAGTGATTGAACATATTTAATGAATAACTTAATTTCATTTTCAATCACTATAGGTTTAATGCAGCGGTGTGTGTGTGTGTGTGTGTGTGTGTGTGTGTGTGTGTGTGTGTGTGTGTGTGTGTGTGTGTGTGTGTGTGTGTGTGTGTGTGTGTGTGTGTGTGTGTGTGTGTGCGCGCGCGCGCGTGCGTGCATGCGTGTGTGTGTATACACACCATTGCATTAAACCTATACTAACTAAAAATGAAATTAAATGTAAATTTTAGTGATGCATAAAAAAATTTATATAAGGAATAAATAAAGGAAGAATAAATATATTTATACCCACTGGTATATCTAAATCACTACCCAATAATTTAAGTTGCTACATGATCCAAATTTAATTCTAATTTATATATTGTTTTCCATATTTAAGTTTCTAAATATACTATATAAGTTGGTGCAATTCAACATTACTAGCTATATTTATAATTCATATAGAGATCTATGTAATCATCTATCCCATTCACTACATCACTGAATCTATGCTTAAAGAACATAAACATTTTTCACATATGTTAATCCCCTAATGGATGGCACTACATTGCCTATGTATATTCATAAATACTAGATATATCTATACATTTTAGCAATATGTATACATATATAGTTTTTATGACAACTATATTCATGTATGTATAATTATACATATACAGTTTTATAATAGAGTGGAATTAACAAACTAATAGTTTTTCATGTATCTATATGCATTATGTATATACTTTTATTGCTAAAATATTTCACTATAAGTTAAGAGTGTATGTATTGTCATCCTATTAGCAAATATGTATAAATAAATCAATATAGTTCATCCCTTTTTTCCTAAATGTATATGTATAAATATTGTTCATTGTATATGCACGCGCGCCCGTGCGCGCGCGCACGCGCGCGTGTTTGTGTGTGTGTGTGTGTGTGTGTGTGTGTGCATATATTTATTCGAATAACTCTATTTATATATGCAAACGCGCGCACGCGCGCGCGTGTTTGTGTGTGTGTGTGTGTGTGTGTGTGTGTGTGTGTGTGTGTGTGTGTGTGTGTGTGTGTGTGTGTGTGTGTGTGTGTGCATATATTTATTCGAATAACTCTATTTATATATGCAAACACATAGTTTAACTTACAATATGTACTCCATTTTTTTAAAACATATACACATATATATACAGTTTGCTAAAATATAAGTTTTATTTCCAAGAATATCATAACCAAATTTTAAGGCATCATCTACCTAAATTCCATGTTCGAAGTAATTTTTCAAAGCCTCCTAGTTTCCTTCTATTCCAATTCTCTTCTTTTTATCTCCTTCCAGAGAATGTCCCTTCTCTATGTTGCCTTCTTCCTTTATGAGAAAGCGTAGCTTTTATTTTAAGATGTTTTTTTTTTGTTTTATCTCATAAATCATGAGATTTTTCATAAAAACTTGCCTCCCCTTTTTTAAAATTTATCTATTGTGATTTATTTCTTTTATTTAGTTATTTTATTAATATCTATATTTTTTATTTTACCTATTTTTAATCTTTCCCCTTTTCCTTTATTTGTTATTATTTTTAATTTTCTTTTATTTTTTTCTTTTTTCTCCTTAAAACATAGTTTATCATATTTTAATAATTTTTTTCTAGTTACAAAAATTAATATTTTATTAATTAAATTAGCATCTCAAGATGCTATGATAGTTTTAATGATAAAACCATTAATTAACTACCCAAATTTAATCTAATTATGCAGTTCACATTTCTATCAACATTTAATGATCACACATAAAATCATGTAAATCTCAAAACATTAATGGGCATACACACATGTCACATAAGATGAATTCTAAATAACCATCTAATCTATGATATTAACCATGTTAAACTAGTTAATGCAAAAAACATCAAAACACATTATGCTAACATTAATTATACATCTAATCATGTGCTAGCTAAGGTGGTGTGGGCATGGTTCTAACTAGTTTCTTTGTTGTCCTCTGACATCGTAATCTACATCACCCTCTTTGATGATGCTTTCCCTCTATCTTGATCAGAGGGATGAGTTCTCCTACATCAACCTCACAACAAGTAGGTAATTATACCCTATCAACATGATATACAAACATCATAAAATATAGCTGAAATAATAAATCAACATATTTGTAATATAAATATATACACTATGGCTTAATCATAACAATGTAAACATGTACCTAAGCAATATCATAATGCCTCGTAATAGCATATATCTCAAATATTATTTAAAAATATTTAGATTAAGTGTGTCAACTATAAATATCCATGTATAATTAATTAGTTTGCTTAGTAAGGAATCAAGTTGTAACATCCTTCCCCCTAAAGCTAGTCATCATCCTAGATGACTCTTATTTAAATAGAATTTATGAATTAAAAATATTATACATCATAAAATATAATATCAAATCAAGTAAATAAATGTGAAATTACCTATATAAATCACTATAGTTCTCTCAAATTGTATTATTCCTGTACTATTGGTCCCATAAGACCCTACTTTATGACATCTCCCTATTATGCAAATATGGTTTGTGAGTATTACTTATTTTGATTAATTATTTCATGACCACCTCAGGGTATATAACCATCAATACAAACTATATACTATAGGACTAACCACTTCTGATACCTCAAAAGGTCATACATATCTCAGTGAAAGTTTCACTGACTTTCCAAAAAGTACATGATATCATCATAAGAGTCAAAACAAATGACCAGGGAGAGTTACACAAAACCTTTAAGACCCTCCACACATATCTCTAACCTAAAGAGTGTTTTTTTCTCATTCCAAAGAAAAGTATTGAGGGATCCTGGTAAGAATGATATATATAAGTTAATACTACCGCTACTCTATGTAGCTTCTAATAAGTGTAACATTTCAATATCGTCGCTACTTCATGGAGCTCTTAACAAGTACGATGATGAATAGGAGCTAGAAATAATACATTTTTAATGTATAAAAAATTAAGGAATAAATTTTCTATTATATATATGCATATGGCCATACGATTAAATTTGACAAGTCTCTCTATCAAATCCTAGATTCAACAAGTCCATCTATCAAATCCAAACTTAATAACTACCAATTGAATTATGAGATTAAGTATCCACTCCTATTTCTTAGTAATCATGTTCCTAATTCACCATTCTTCCCATGGGTCTTCATGATCTAATGATCTCCAAAATGTGCACAAAGTTCAATGAACCACATTTTTATACTAAAAAATCATAGAAAATAATACCATATGCTAAATAATTTTAGATGTACCAACATACATACAAGAAAAATCATACAATCATTTTGTAATTTTATTAAGTTACCACTATTCAAACATAACTAGTATCACATTTCACATCTTAACCTATAATGTTATATTCATAGTCAAGAGAAAATAATGTTAAGATTAACATAACATACAATGGTCTAGGATCATACCATCCTTACAACATTATAAATGTAAAAAGTGAGACAACGTCTCCATGTTTGCTCATCTAGAACACAATAAGTTAAAAAAACTATCTCAACCCTTTTAGAATAACAAGATGTTCTACACATCCTATACCCTACTCACTCCTATAAAAGGTACTTAAATATCTTTTCAAAACAAAATTATTTAAGCAAAAAAAGAGTAATATTAATCTAATCAAGGGTATATAACAACATAACACTTATAATCAACTTATAATTCTTAATCTAGATTTAATATAAATTCAAGGTTCACCACTCCACATAGTCTAAGTTCAAAAAATAAGATAAAGTAGTGACTCTAAAATGTCACAAGTGGAAATTATAGATATAACATCTCATCAAAAAACTCTTCAATACTTTCATGTAATAAAATGAAAACACCACAATTCAAGTTGCCAAAATCACTACATAGTTACCAAACTTGTAAGAGTAGTATTATACCTATTTCCACAACCAAAAGGAAAATACTAGTCCACAAAGATGTATCAATCCATTTGATCCTACAACTTCTCTATAAAAAATAATTAGAAGACACTATCCCATTAAATCCAAGGAATATGGTCCAAAACAGCATTTCAAAACAAGTTTTTATTATAATGGAAACACTAAATCAACATCAAGAAAATATGCATTCTCTCAATGGGCTTATAATGTTGTCAAAAGAGGTGAGAGGGTAACAACTCACCTCTATGCCCACTATGAGAGATGCCACTTCTTACTAATCCACATAACATAAGGGTGTCAATCCATAAACAAACTCCAAAAACAAAGTAATTCTCAACCAAGACATCTAAACTCTACTACAAGAAAATTCCCATTACACTAGGTGGTACCAAATTAAAATGGTCTTAAAAGATTTCCACTCCTAGGATTAGTGAATATAATACATAAAACCAATGAAAAAATACTTGAGTGAGAAGCATCCCATGCTTATTAAACACTCACATCAAAAAACACCAATAACATAGGTGACTTGATTAATCAATTAAGAATGCAATTACTCTTGAGGTGTTCAATCTAAGTGATCAAAAATATGATAAGGAACTCCGATTCATGACTCAAGAACTATGATAAGAACTCACCTAAAAAACATAGATTACAAATGACACCATCGAGACACTCAATAAATCAATCCTTTCATAATTTTAAGAGGGTACAAAAATGCTAATGTACTCATTAAGTCCTAGAGTTTGAGCCACATCTTTGATACCACATGTAACAACCCCACTGGGTTTGACATAGATAAATGTGATTTTTTTTAAAATTAAACACATATAATAAAAATATATTACACCATAATAATATAAATAGAGATCATAAAAAATATGCAAGTGTGATAATCATATATACATATTACATCATAAATTACTAATCTCTAATATCATGAGAACATAACATAATACGAATATAGAAAGTAATTATACTAACTTAGACATAGCTGATACAAGTCTACAACCACCGCTATCAATGTACAATAATAAGAAATTAAAATTATTCATAACAACATTCATTAATAATTACAATATAAGATACATGGTGCCTTTGGAGCATAGTTCCCGAACTCAAGTATTTGTGGCAATCTCAAGTGTCATCTCAAGAGTAGTATTACTGTGGGAGGAAGAGAATCATCCAAGTTATTTTTAACACCAAAAAAGGACTAACAATCCTCCATATTAATCCCATCAGGAAATGACCCTCCTTTCATAAATGAGCATATAGTGACAGTATGGGCATCTAGAGAGATAAGCAAGTACCCATGTGCAATTTGATTTATAAGACTAAACATGTAATGTATCATAGAAAACCCATTCTATTGTAATATATCAAGAAAATATGTAAATAATACTCATGAGATGATAATGTCTCACTAAACATACTTTGACCCAAATTTTTAAGAGTAATAAATAATAACAATCTATAGATCAATCAAATTCATACACACCAATTGATCAGATTGCCTTCATCCAACATTGTGATACTAGTAAGCCAGTGAAGTCCATCTCACTCCTTACTAAATATTAACAATTCAAATTGATCAAATATAATTTAACCATAAGATTCATATCATTTACATCCTACTATCAACCACATCATATAACATGCTAAACATAGGAGTAATCAAAGCATACCTTTATTTCATCAAATATATGAATGAAACTTAAATTATTTTCTATCCCATACAATAAATAATGACTATAGTTTATACCACCTAGGTAAAATACTCATTTAACTATAGATTCTAATTATCTTAATTAGTTTCAAACCATACTACACCCTATGATAACCCATATTACCATAGACTAGTATTATAAGACATAACTACTAGTTTTTATAATCAGTCATATAAGTAGTCTTAAAAACATGGAAACATGAGTTTATATTCAAGCAAATAAACATAAAAAAGTAATCCATAGTTTCCACAACACATAATATTCTCTCCTAGCATTTATTATAGCCTCAAAGGTTGTATGCATGCATACATAAAGTCTTATTAACTATCATAAAACATGTTATTCATGGTAACAACCAATATGCATACACTTAGTCTATCAAACATAGGTGTGAGTTTAGACATAACAATTATAGCATGTACCATCTAGGTATAACATACATTTATATTGTAAGTAATTTATGACATCCCATTTTATCATAGTTCACATCTATATAATTATAGATAACCAGTCCTATAATTTAAATGACTCGTTATCATAAATAATAGTCCAACAAGTACAAATTATACCATCCAAGTATACCTTATGTTTAAAATACATACTAACTATCGGAAGAACATAACTTATAGGCATACCTTATGATGCACTATTATATGCTAAGTATGTAAAACCACTTGTACATATTAACACTCTCATAATATGCTTAGTATACAAGTATTCAATATATATATATATATATATATATATATATATATATATATAAAGTAATAGTTGGTCATAATAGAGAACTCATAAACCCATTATAAACTTCCATTCTAACAGCTCATTTTATTTTCTAGGAGACTTTTCCATAAGGTTATAGTTTTAGATTCCTAAGAAACTTTATGTCTTAATTTAACCACCCCTTTATATCGGTATCTATGATTACTTGTACCCCATATTATATAAGTACTCCATTGATATGTAGTTATTATACCATTGTTCATTTATGATTCTTATCAATATCTTCCTATAATTATAAAAATACTTCAAACTTACCTATTCACGAGGTATATTGACAATATTTATAAGATAAGGGACTCTTATAATGTAATTATTTTTCAAATTTTTATCTCTAACTAAACATATTTTCATACGAAACTTCATACATAGGTTCTCAAAACAATGTAGTATTTTGTATCATGGTTCACATAAAAGTATTCACCCATATAGAAATTACTCTTATATAATACACTAAATATTTTGTAAATATACAACCACTAAAACCATGACATTATTATAGTTAGAATCTACACAAATGGACACATAACTCAATTCATAGATACATGTAACTATGCATAGATACCTTGCTCTATCTAGGTATATGCATAGATATATGACACAAAACTCTATATATAAGACACCAAAAAATAATAAAGGAATATATGTGTTAGATTCAATTCATATATAAGGAGATACACCCAATATCAGGCTATAAACTAGTTACCAGCATGATATGCTATTATATTAATACTTGACAAATTGTATAATAGGTTTTTGGCACATGTCATGGTATAATGGCATAAAGATTTCCTTATTTATTTAGATGGATATTTATAAAAAACTATGGTTCACATGTACTAAATAATATCATTATGTCATATGAATATAATGGTTAGAGAGTTGTGCATAATAATCTCTCTAGATATATTTATCCTAGACTCATGGATATTGATAATTTTATATAACATGCATGGCATAATCTAGGCGAACGTCTCTACCTCTAACATACCCTTGAGATATAATCTTAGTTATCTAGTGTCAAAGATAGTAATATATAATTTTTCACAGTCTCAGATAATAGATAGTATTAGTTAATTACATAGTAGTGTTTAGCCAGAGTATTACTACTAGATAATACTCATACATAAATCTATTTATAATTAATGTTATCTGATGCATTAGCAAATACAAAAATATCATGAAGATTCTTATACAGATAGCATCATCAAATATAGAATAACATGGTATGAGAGAGCATTATCTTACTATAATTCTCATATACCTATCGATTCACTATATATATAACAAATTGTTGTTGATCCATTCCTTATATTCTATTAGTATGTATTCAATGATTTACATAGTGATGGATTCAAAACATTATCTTATGTATATAAATCTAATAACAACACATCACTGCATATGTTAATCTAGTTTTCTATATAATTAAGATGAATCACTGCACTTATTGTTATTTTAAAATGTTGAGCATAAAATTATTGGTAGCATCCAAGCTACATCTGACTGGTGATTTAAATACAGAGAGAAGATCAATAAATAGAGCCAATATCAAATACAAATCTAAGATCAGCAATTGACCATATTCAATGGATAACTTAATTTCATTTTCATTTGGTATAGGTTTAATGCAGCAATATATATTTTTTATTTCATGTAGGCATATATGTAAATTTCAGTGATGCATAGAAAGTTTTATATAAGGAAAAAATAAAGGAAGAATAAATATATTTATACCCACTAGTATATCTAAATCTCTACCCAAGAATTTAATTTTTTGCATGCTTTAAATTTAATTCTAATTGAAATATTATTTGTTATATTTATGTCATTGAATATACTATATAAGTATCTAAAGTTCAACATTGTAAGCTATATTTATAATTCATATAGAGATCAATGTAATCATCTATCCCATTTGTTGCATGCCTGAATCTATGCTTAAAGAACATAAATAGTATTAACATAGGTTGATTCCCTATTGGATAGCACTACATTGGCTATGTCTATCTATAAATACTAGATATGTATATACGTTTTGGCAATATGTATACATATATAGTTTTTATGATATCTATACTCACATATGTATAAATACACATATACAATTTTATAACATAGTGAAATTAATAGAATAATAGTTCACCATGTATTTATATGCATTATGTATATACACTTCTTTCTAAACTAATTTGCTATAAGCTAAGAGTGTATGTATTGTCATCCTTTTAGCAAATATGTATAAATAAATTTGTATAGGTCAATCCCTTTTTTCTTAAATGTATATGTATAAATATATATATTTATATAGTCCTCCCTCCCTCTCTCTCTCTCTCTATATATATATATATATATATATATATAGAGAGAGAGAGAGAGAGGAATAAGAAACCCTATAATGTTTGAGAGATAAGATAAATTATTTATGAGCTCATTTCTCTTCATTTAAACCTATGGACCATATATCTAGGATGCACTCAAAAAACCCATAATAGATCTTCAATCAATTGCTCTTCAATCCTCCATAAATGGTCTCTGTAAAAGTATGACAAATTTGCACTGTGTAATTGTAAAACATGCTCTTCTCTCCAATATCATGCCATTAATCTCCCTTTTGACATAAATTATAATCATGCTGCTAAAAATTCCCCCCTTTGGCATTGATGAAAAACTAAATGCCCAGATCTTATAATACTTTGCTCCTTCTATGGCATTTCTTACATTGGCTTCTGATGAACTTGAGCTAAAAATTTTCATATCAAACTTGTTCCCCCTTAAGAAATGGAACATTTTCTTAAACTCAACTTGGAAACATGCTCTACTCTTTCAAACATTTACATAGATCATTTTCACTTTTTATCCCCCTTTGACATCAATGGCAAAGGGACTCCAATTTTCTCACAGTTTGTCCAAATTTTTCTCCCTCTTGATCAGATAAAGGAGTTTGTCCAAGAATTTGAAACCATAAACTCATTAAAAATTTTCAAAAATATGCATACCTAAGTTTCTTTTTTTATTTTCTTATAGGGATTAACATGACTTATGTGATACTCCCCCTAGGCTCATGCCCTATCACTAGTATCTAGTGATGTGATTTAGGAGCCACCACTCCCAAATTTTGTCTCAGATACTCAAATTGTTCGTTAGGAAGAGGTTTGGTGAATATGTCTAAAATTTGATCCTACATTAGCAAATATTTCATTATGACCTCTTGATTTGTAATTTTTTATCATAAAAAGTGATACTTGATTGATATGTGCTTAGTTCTAGAAAGCATCATTGGATTCTTTGATATGTTAATAACACTTGAATTGTCAAAAATAATAGAAATAGGTTATTTGTATTCTACCTTGATGTCTTTGAGTGATTTCTTCATCCACAAGACTTGAGTGTAACATGCCACTACTACCACATACTATGCTTCTACTGTAGAAAGAGTAACTGACTCTTGCTTTTGCCCAGCCATGAAACAAGTCTTTTTCTAAATGCACCACCACTAGTGCTTCTTCTATCATCCACACTTCTTACCCAATCAACATCTGTATATTTTGTCAAAGTGAAATCTTCCCTTTTAGGATACCATAGGCCATAGTAAATTGCGCTCTTGAAATATCTAAATATTATTTTTACTGCATTGACATGTGACTCTTTAAGAGTAGCTTGAAATATTACAACCATGCACAATGCTTGCATGATATAGGCTTTGATGCATTTAGGTATAACAATATACATATCATTAATTTATACATAGTCTAATTTGAATCAAGGGACTCATCCTCTTTGCTCAACTTGCATCCAGTTATCATGGGAGTACTTACTGGTTTGTTGTCTTGTATCCTAAACTTCTTGAGCATTCCCCTTAGCATACTTGGTTTGAGATATACATATCCATTCATTAATTTTTGTTATTTGTAGACCTAGGAAGAAATAAATTTCTCCAAGCATAAACATCTCAAACTCATTTTGCATTTGTGTATAAAATTATTTGCACATTTTGTTGTTATTTCCACCAAAAATGATATCATATACATATACAACAATAATTAACATATGCTCACCTTCTGATTTGAAATATAGATTTTTATTTGCACATCATTTATTGAATCCTTATTATTGTAGGTACTGGTATAATCTTAAATACCATGCTCTAGGTGCCTCTTTTAGACCATATAGAGCTTTCTTTAGTCTACATACATAATCCTCTTCTTTTAACAACTGAAAACCTTCAATTTATTCTATGTAGACTTTCTCTTCTAGGTTCCCATTCAAGAAAGTAGACTTAACAACCATTTGATATACTTTGAATTTTTTATAAACAAAAAATGCTAGAAACATTCTTATGGATTCCAATCTATCAAGTAGATTAAATGCTTCCTCAAAATCTATGCCCTCAACTTGTGCATATCCTTTGCACACCAATCTTTCCTTATTCCTTATAACAGTTCCATCTTCATTGATATTTTTTTAAAGATCCATTTTGTACCTATTACATTCTTATTTGAAGGTATTTAAAATAATTCCCAAGTTTTTTTCTTTTCAATTTGGCTGAGGTCTTCTTCCATGGCTTTTAGCCAATTCTCATCGTTTCTAGCTTCAACATAGCTCTTAGGCTCAATTTAAAACATTAGAGCAAAACTTACTTGCTCCTTGTTCATTACAAATCTTCTCCTTATCTGAACTCCATTTTTATTTCCAATGATATTCTCTATAGGATGATATTTTTGACAATATCTTGTAGGTTCCCTTTCATTTACTTCCTTAGAATCTTCATTAGCTATTTCCTCTTTAGAATCTGATTCTTTTTTACATATTTCTCTATTAGGTTTAACATGTTTCAAGCCTTCTTCAACCTTGACATTGATACTCTCTATAGTATTCTATAGCCTTTTTTTGTCACATATGTAGGCTTTGCTTTGAGTGGAATAACCAAGAAATATTCCTTCATCACATCTTGATTCAAAGCTTTCCATTTTGTCTTCTTTTCTCTTGATGTAGCAATTACTACCAAACACTCTAAAATACTTAACAGAGGCAAGTTTTCCATACCATAGCTCATAAGGAGTTTTATCACTATTTACCCTTAGTTGAACTCTATCTAAGATATATATTACTATTTTTACTACTTCTCTTTAGTATCCATCAAGTAACTTAGCTTATTTTAACATTGTTATGGATATTTCCTTGACTATCCTATTTTTTCTTTCTACAACTCCATTATATTATGGAGTCCTTGCTACAAAGTAATGTCTGTTGATTCCATTCTTCTCATAGTACTCAATTAAATCATTTGAGGTAAATTATCTACCTCAATCAAATCTTAAGCATTTGATTTTTCATCCAATCTATTTCTCTGCCATGGCCCTAAAGATCTTAAATCTTTCAAATTCCTAAGACTTATCCTTCAAAAAATTTACCCATGTAATTATTGAGTAATCATATACAAATAACATGAAGTATCTCTCTCCTTTATATCCTCTATCTTCAGTAGAACCACAAAGATCAGTATGAACTATTTTTAGAGGATTTGTAGTTGCATACTCCTTTGTTTGAAATTTGACCCTTGTCTGCTTACCTTGTTGACATCCCTTGAAAGTAGTGTCTGTAAGTTTGGTTTTCTTAAGCATGTGGCTAACACACTTATTTTATCTCACTTTTATTAAATTATCAAAATTGACATGGCTTATTATTTTATGCCATAACCAACTCTCATCAATCTTTCCTATCAGGTAATTATTACCATTCACTTCACTAAGATTATAAATGTTAATTTTAGTTTTATTCCATTCTATAACTAATCTTATAGATCTCCTTATCTTATAGCCTTTTGAATTAAATGTGACCTTATGTCCACTGTCACACATTTAGTTGACACTTAGCAGGTTATGTTTCAATCCTTCAACACAAAGGACATCATGTGTAGGCAGTTTTCCTTCTATGTTCAAGGTTTCTTTACCTTGGATCTTTACTAAAATATTATCTCCCAAGATAATAGATCCTTCTTTACATTTGCTTAGTTTGATGAATGTTGTCTTTTTACCAGTCATATGTTTTGATCAACCACTATCTATTACCCACAAATTTTGTTTCTTGGAATGGAGTGCATTTTTATAAATCATAGATTGATCTTTCACTTTCCACACATCCTTGGGTTTCTTATTTAGCTTATTTTTCCCTTTTTCAGATACTTGTGAACCTTTGTTCACACTAAGAGGCATGATTTTATTTTCACTTTGTATTTTTTGTCTCACAAAGTTTGTTCTACATTGTTTAGCTATGTGACCAAAATTATTGCAATTATAGCATATTATATTTGTATCTAACAAGGGTGAAAATGAATTTTTGATTAAAAAATTTGTTCTCCTTTTAGGTTCAACTCTGAAATCACTAGCCCTATGACCAAACTGATTATAGGTATAAAAATAACCATAGAAAGATGAGGAATACCTGGTCATAACATTTCTTTGTGTAAGATGAGGAAATCTTCTTAACTCTATCTTCTTCAAATCTTTCACCCTTATGAAACCATCTACATCAGCTACCTTTATCTTCTTTTCTTCAAGATTCTTTTCAAATTTATTCACATCATTCGTGATTCTATTTATATTTGTATCTTTGGAGGCATTCATTCAATATTTTTCATTCTTTGTACTTTATTCTCCTTCTACTTTGAATTGTCATATAAGTTTGTAGATGTACTAGTTATGGGAATTTTCCTTTTTCATAACCAAGACTAGATTTATTTTTTGATGGATTTTAAGAGTTGATCAACTCATCAAGAATTAATAAACCTCCTTTTAGCTTCAGACCTTTGTCTATTTATTTTTTAACTTCTTCAAGTTATTTTCTCAAAGCCACTATCTCTACTTATAACTTCATGCATTCATCATATTTAGATTTTAGTTCAAGTTTGATTACATCTTTTATTATTTTGGCCACTTTAACTTGTGTCTTTAGGATAACCACCATCTGATCATATTTTTCAAGACTTTTGGACACTTTTTTAATCTCCTTTTATCCAATCTTCTTCTATTTTGAGTTCTCTTTTCTTAGCTTGTCAATTTCATCTAGAGCATAGATGCATTCACACTCTAGATCCACTTCTCCTTCTTCTTCTTCTTCTTCATATGAGTCTTTAACTTCTTCTTGATCCATAGAAGTTGATCTTATTGTCATGAATAGGAATTCCTTTTCCTCAGCCTCAAAAGCATAGTCATGGTCATCATTAGAACTATCATAATCATCCAATGAATCACTATCTTATTTTGTGTACAAGACTTTCTTATTTTTGAATAAGTTATTCTTCTTTGAATAATGGGGTTTAATATTTTTACTATCATATTCTTGATTAGATTTATCCATTTTTTTATAAGGTAATTTAGCATCAAAATGTCCTACCTTACCATAGTTAAAGCATTTAAAGGGTAACTTACCTTTGTATTTTCTAGAACCTCTTTTTAATCTTCTAACAAAGTTGGTTTCTTCTTCATCAATCTCCTTAGATCTAGATGTAAATGCTTCTGTTTTTACTTGTTTGGCTACTTTGAATGCAACTTCTTCATTGAAATCATTTGCTTCTCCCATTCTCATCTCATAGGCTATGAAGGTTCCATGTAACTCATCTATAGTGAGCTTATCTAGATCTCTTGCTTCCTATATTTCAAAGATTTTAGAGACATACCTTGATGGTAGATTTATTAGGACCTTTTTAACAATGACTAAATATTTCATCTCTTATCCAAGGCCTATGATTGCATTGACTATTTCATCTACTTTGAGGAGGTAGTCTACAATTTTCTCTTCTTCATTCATTTTAAGGCTTTCAAAATTGCCTTTGTATGTTTATAGCTTAGCCTACTTTACCTTATCATCACCTTCATAGATTCTCTTAAATTTTTTTAGATATATTATGCATTTTGACAATGCATCACTTTGACAAACTTTGAATTAGACAATCCACATAGAATAACATTCTTTTGCTTGACATTGCTCTCATATGCTTTCTTGTTAGCCTGATAAGTAGGAGCTATATGAGGATCTATATATCCATTTACAATAGGCATCCATACATCAAACCCTAATGAATACAAATATGCTTCCATTCTAATCCTCCAAAATGCATAGTTTTATCCATCAAAGAGAGGTGCTTTGTTTGAGGAAGAGCCTTCTTGACTAGCCATTTGTGTTCACTATCCAAGATTTAACTAAGATGATTAAGCTTGTTCTAAGGAACCAAGGATCTAATACCAATTTTTGGAACACAAATATCTACTGAGAGGGGGGTGATTCAGTAGATTGAATAAATTAGTCATTTGATACTTTTAATTCATATTAAATCATATATGAAGAGATCACACACAAAAATGTGCAAAAGACCATATGTATAGGTGGAAAACCCAATATTAGAAAAACCAAAATGAGAAATAGTTGTTAGAATCTATTTTTCTAATCCAACCTCACAATCAAAACCAAACTGGTTACAACATTTAAGGGAACCAAACCTAAGGAGACACCAATCACCTAGCTTAAGAGAACCTACTATAAGGAAGCACCAACTCCTTAACTAAGCACCAACTCAATTTATCTAATGGTACCCACCAATCAGATCTATATTTAAAATATGGAGCTATAACTCCAAATTATAATATTGATTCATAAATGAATCCAATTCTAATTCTCTGTTATAGGTCTAGTCTATAATTGCTCATTATTTACACATCTCTCTCTCTTCTATTATCCTCCTCTATGCCCCTTTGTCTTTATGTCTCTATATTTATCTATTCAACACACCTCATAAATATCTTCTTCTCTACCTCTCTCTCTCTCAATTTAACTCTATTCAATAGCAACAACAAACTTTATTGTATCATACATGACATATATACAAGCATTGTATCTAGGTCTCATATTTTCTCTATGTTCACACTTGGTTTGTAACACATTATGCTCCATCCTCAAACTTAGTTCAATCAACAGGGTTCCCACTTCTCAAATTCATGCTCTACCACCATGATTCTCTATCTTATTACTATATTTAGCATATATTGTTCTTTGCTTTTGATGCACATGCTATATTACATAATTTAGATCAATAATAGTGGTCTATATCATTTTCTATGTCATATAATGCATCTTTCTTGCATGGTCCATCGCTTGACCATTCTGATGAACAAATATTTAAATACTGACCATTGATCTTAAGTTGATTGTCATGATTTGATGATCCTTATTCAATTTTCTCAATGTTAAAATGTGGTCATTAGATCAAGTTATGATAGTCTCACACACTTTGTTGAATCCTTGTACGCTTTTGGGATTTAATGTTTCAACTATAAAATTCATCTATTGGATCTTTTGATCTAAGCTCCTACATGCCATTAAATCTTCAAAGTAGTACAAAATTTATCTTTGTCTATCATTAATCATCAAACACTTTTACCTCTTTGAATCCTTGCACTCTATTGATATTAATTACATGATCATGCACTTACCATTAGATCCTTTGATAGACTAATACGATCATTGGTTCTCCATCTAACAAGATTCCACACATGTGACACTTAGTACCCTTACATGCCTTCTACACAGTGTTGTCAATGTTTGTGCTTGTGACACTTGGCACTCTCACTTTCCTTATACTCATTGTCAGTCCTTGTACTTGTGACACTTAGAATTCCCACATTAGTCCTTAAATATTTGACTTTAAACTAATCCATATATTTACTATGCAAGCTCCATGATTATGACACTTGTCACTAGCATGTTTACTCATATGTGCCTTTGAAAAAATGACTTAGCTACACTTTATTGGATATTCAACATACATTTAAGTGTTAACCATTGATCAATTTGGGATAAATATTAAGTCTAAGACTTAGGAAATATTAAGGACTTTAATCACTAATCGAGTTGATAATTTCTAGGTTGAAGGGGCCAGTTGCACAATGATGATAAGGACTTAAGATATAACTTAAGTAATCAGTTCTTGCCTATATCCAATCAAACTAAAAATAAAACATGCTTGTGAATGCCATGGCTTAAACCCTTAGGTTTTAACTGAGAAACCCTATAATTATTTAGAGATAAAATAAATTATTTTTTAGCTCATTTATCTTCATCTAAACCTATAAACTATATATCTAGGATGTACTCAAAAAACCCATAACAAATCTTTAATCAACTACTTTTCAATCCTTCAGAAATGGTATCTATAAAAGCATGACAACTTTGCACTATGATACTATAAAACATGCTCTTCTCTACAATCTCATGCAAAGAATCTCCCTTTTGACATCAATGATAATCATATTGCTAACAGTAACACATTTAAATAGATGTTGGTAAGCTGTATTTAATTGGTACTTAGCCAATATTTAGGTTGACCAAGTGTGTCTAATTGGATTTATTTAGATAACAAAATTGTATTAGTGGTTATTTCTTTTAAGGGAGATGATGAGATTCCAACCATAGATGACTTTGGAATTTATAAGTGAGATAACTTGGTTAAATGAGAGATAGAATTTATATTGATATAAATTGAATTATTGTATAATCATGTCATTTGATTAGACACTTGTAAGTTAGAGGGTTGTGTTTTTAGATTGATTGGAATTATTTCTATATACCCTAATTCAATGAGATGAATGAGTAAGAATATTGAATAGTACAAATATTTTGAAAATTGTTGTAGTTTTAATATGGATAAGGATCAATATAGGAAACTACTCTCCTCATATTATTCATATAATGACATTTTCATTATTAATTTTAGCATTGGGATACATGGAACTTTTGACATTATTGGTAGCGGTAATTTGGGTAGTACTAACTTGATGATTAGGAAGAGGATCCTTATTTATAGCTAGGTGAGCATTATCTTGATTAAGGTTTCATGTTTGGTTTTGGTTTCATGATCCTTAGTTACCACTTAATAAGCTTGTTGACATGTACATATGAGTGTTTCATGAGCAAAATTAGGTCCAAGATTATATTTCATAGAAATTTTTCATAGTTGGTGACAAGTTTCATGAGAATAACCCCAATTGGCATGATACGAAAAAAAAAATTTAAATCATATCAATTTTTGGTAGGGAGAGTAGGATCAACATCTCATGGTGAAGGCCTAGGAAGATACTTTTAAATTTTAACTAAGGAAAGTGGTTTATGGATATCTTCATTATTTATTTGAGAAAAATGTAGAAATAGGTTGTGGGTTGTTATAAATTCATGGTTAAGTAATAGGCTCTATGTAAACTCTAGGTGTAATGGATTGAATGGTGTGTGTATATAATCATAGGTATCTATAACACCATCATTGAATGATTTTTTATTTTCATCTTTTGTGAGCAGTTAGGGTCCCATGGTAGGGTTTGAAGGCTCAAATTAATGTATAATATAGTCTTGACATTTGGCTTGGTTGAGGGCTTCTTATAAATATTTTGGAAATAGATTCCTCACATGATATTTTAATTTGGATTCAATATAATTTGTGAATAAGTGAAAGAGATATTCTCTAACATGTATGCTCAATTTTATTAGACAAGGCTTTCTAGCATTTAATGAACACTTGGGTTGTATTAGATTATAATTGATTGCAATTGATAAAATTATCTAGGATATTTTCAATAAAATCATTATTTTGGAATTATTAAACCAATTCATTGACTTAGTCTTCCAAGCTAGAGATAGAATGGGTTTTGAGTTGATTGAACCAGTCTAGAGCATCACCTGAAAAGGTTTTAGCTAAGATCTTGGTAGTGGAAAAAATATTGAGTTTAAACCAACATTTGTATAAGTTTATAAAGGTTATAAAATGCAAGTTTGAATTATTGGATCCATTATAAGTGATAGTGGGAACTATGCCACCTATGTCAATGTTTACAATTTGAGGAACTAGAGGTTGATTTTTTAAATGTTTAATAGCATTGTTAAGAAGTGGTGGTTGTGGTATAATATTTCCATGTGTATCTCTAATGGGAGGTGGGGTAATTAGGATTTTTAACTCCCCATTTAACAAGTGGATGATGGTTTTAAAAATTCATTAATTGGTTTTGCATTTGTATCATTTGATTGGCACTATTAATTTGAAAAGTATACATTTGGTTTAATGATTGTAATAAGAGGTGATTAGTGTTAATAGTGTTTTGACTAGTAGAAGCATCATGGGATGAATGAGTGGTATAAGAACCATTGATATCTTGAGATGCACTATTAGTTTCATTAATTTGAGTATTAATGTGGGAATTTTGAGTAGGCATACTAAAGGTCATGCCTATCATGTTTATGGAAATAGTTGGCATGGAGGAAGAATAAGGCATGAAATAGGAAGACATATTAGCATAGGAATGCATGAAAAAGGATAAAGGTATTAAAAAATTCATAAGATGACTTTCCCCAAATTCTATAGCAAAGCTAGGTGAAGGTTATGGGGGTTCACTAATGTGAGGTCCCATCATGAGTTTATAGATGATTTTGGGATCCATACCTTAATTTGAGGGTTTTAATTAATGTAAAGGATAATTTTAGCCATATATTAAATATTTTCATCATCTATGATATGTACTGATAGAGGATTAAGGGAAAGAAGAGGAGTCCCATCATTGGTATTTCTAGTAGTAACATGAATGTTGATAAGGTCAAGATTATCTACCACATGATAAGGTAGAAGAGTATTAGATTTTTTATGAGGATTAGTAAGACTCATCATGTTATCTTGATTTTGAAGTGTAGCTTCATCAAATAGGTATTGCATGATGAAAATAAACTTATTCAGACACATACTTGAGAGGTGAAAGTTTATAGGTTTGACAATCAACTAGATCAAGTTGGATAATCTAGTTGGACATATAGGATAAATAAAAGTCTATAAACCTAGCTAAATTGAGAAATTTGATCTAGTTGGGTAGAAAAGAGAAAAATATTATAGGAACCTATTGGATTGAGATGGTCAATCTAGTGGGATAAATGGGATAATAAAATAGTCTAGAAAATAATTAGATCATGTTGGTCGATCGAGTTAGGCATACAAAATAAAAGAGTAGTCTACTAAATTGAGCTAGTTGATTTAGTTCTATATGAGGGGGAAAAAAATAATTATTTAATATCAGATGTTTTGGTTTAAAAAGATTAAATCAATTGTAGAATATAATATTGAGTCTTGCTAGTTGATGTAGTCTATTCACACACATGAAACTAGATCTAATTGGTTGATCTAATTGAAACACATAGCACAAAATGTGTATCAAAATTGGCTGATATAGTCTATAATATATCAAGTACTAGCAAGTAACAAGTATGAAATATAATTTTTGTAACTATTAGTTTTAACTAGTTATTTAAAAGGAAGATCAAGAAGTATTGTATGTTATGTTTGACAATGTAGACTTCCAAAGATATATTGGCTTGTCCATTGGATAGTGATGGTCCAATGTTTCAGAGTACTAACTATGGAGGAAGTGTCATTATCATAGCCCACTAAAACTCGTTTCAAGGGTAAGATAGATGTATTTTTTTGGTGCTAACCACTAACTGATATACCACATAATTAAATGAATGGTTTGATTCTTAAGGTTCAATAAAAAGGGAAATCTTAGGTGTTTCCTAAAAATGGGAGGTATATGAAAAATAAAGACCATGTTTAGATCTATACTATGGCTATGAGTATTAGGGAAATACCCTCATGATATGATATATATAAATGATAGACAAGGATCATAAAATAAATATCATGTATCCCTTCATGAATGTAGCTAAGTAGTTTTAAAACTACTGGTACATAGTTTCTATGGAAAAATAGACAAAATGAAAATAAAGGTGAAAAGTCAATTTGTTAAAAACCAAGTTGTAATTTTTGAAATAAAATAAAAAAGTATTAAATTATTTATTTCAAAATTAAAATTAATTTTAATTAATATTAAAATATAAGTTAATTTCCTTTGCACTATACTACAAAATGAAAGATAGAGAAAAAAATTAAACATGTTGATCTAATTGGGAAAATAGTATAGAACATGATCGACCTGCTTGACATAGTATATTCAAAAGTTATACCCAAATAAATTAAATTTATCATGTATATTTATTTTGGTGGTAAAATAAATAACACTAAAATAGATCAAGATGGTCAATTTAGCTATGGCAGAAAACATAGACCAATAACTAGATTGAGCTAGTCGATTTAGTTTACTGTGGTGTATAGTTTAACATAATTGACAATTAAGTAAAGTAGTAAGGGAAATTTTGACCTAAAAAATAAAAATTAAAAATTTATTAAAATTGACAAGATGGAAATACGAAATTGTTAAGAGTGAATTTTGAAGATATTACAATATTGGCCAAGTCGATTTAGTTGTATTATTGAATTTTTCTATTGACTAGGTCATCCAAGGGAGATTTGAATTTTGTAAAGGTGGAAAAATGGAAAACATAGTTGATAAATAGAATTAATTAGATTGATCTAGTTTTATAAGATAAAAATATGAATATTAAACAAAATCGAGGAAATTGATTCAGTTGATTAAAAATAAAATGTAGAAAGAAGGAAAATAATAGGATTAACCAGTTCAATTATGTTAGTTGAAATTGAAATTTAAAAATAATAGAATCAATTAGATTAATTTTTTTATATATAAACCAAAAAAATACCATTTAAATAACTATATCAACCAATTTGATCTAGTTGGCCAAAACTAGAACCTATAAAGAGAAGATAAAACTAGGTCGACTAGTGCAACCTAGTTGACTATAAATCTTGTACCTAGAAATAGATAAACTAACTAGATCAAATAACTCAATTGATTTATTTGATAATATTAGACTTAAATAAAGATTTAAAAAAAAACTAGATCTACTAGTTTGATCTAGTTATCTGAAAAAGAGACCTATATTAATAAAATGAAACTTGATCAACTTTATTGATATAGTTGATAACATCACTTCGAATTTACTAGAATGTATGAAAAAAATTAGGATGGATCTACAATATGTTATACTTAGTGAATTCTAATTTTATAGAAGGTAATCTTATTTAAAACTCATTTTAAAACTATTTATATCAGGACATGACCAATTTGGATGCACTAAACCTAACCAAGAGATCTCTTACTACACAACACTAAAGGAGAGGGTTCCAAAGTCTAAACAAAAATGATATGATGCAATAACCCTATTTAGGCATAATATACATAAAATAAATCTAATATAGTGCTTAAAAAATGTTTTGGAACAAAAGGGGAATAATTAACAACAAATAACACATAATAATCAATGAGAACTCTACTCAAGTTAATATACAAGTAAACTAATCAAGGAGTAAAAAAATTAACGTATTACCTTTTGTAATGTCTATATACTAAATGAAAGAGTAAAATTTAATAATAATTAAATTTGTACAAACCTATCATACCTCAATATATCTCTTGGTTAATGGTAATTTTTAATATGTCTTTGTAGCTTTGTAAGGATCACACTATAAAAATCAGCTCTAGGCTAAAAGACTCCTACTTTGTATCCAAGAATTTCCCATAACATAATATTCTTGCCTCCCAAGATAAAACCCTAAGTAATGACTCCTCAAATTCATAATTATTAGAATTAATAGATGTAATAATGTAAAAAATAATGTTCCTCTCTATTAGATTAAATTGAAAGTGGTATTTATAGCCAAGGATTTACCCTAAATGCTCTCAAAAGTTTAGCTGACATGATTAACTAGCTTGATTTTTTTAGGTGGAAAAATTAGACATTAGGTCTCAAACTAGGTTGGATAGGATGACTTAGTTATGTAACATGTGTTGAATCCATAATAAGATAAATTGAGTTGACTTAGTAAGAAAATGAAGAAAAGCTCTGTTTGCTTAGTAAGGGTCTATTTTAAAAGGGGAATTACTTAGAGAAGTGGGTAAATGGGTTTCAATTACTCAGGGAGTTGGAAAAAAGTGGAATATAGTGGTTTTATGTAATGGTATAGGGACCAAAAATATTATGAAACACAAAATATCTACCCACTTCTTTCCTAGTGCACCCTTTGAGGCATGGACTTAGAGAGATTAAAACTCGATAGGTTCCTATAAGAGAGAATGTGTTAGTAAATGATAAATTTTTAAAAAATTGTGTGTATACACAAATGGATCTTGATTCAAGATCATCTTCATGGAATAGGAATTTTTTCATTGTCTTTAGAGAGGTTTAGGTTGTTTAGACATGTCTAGTTAAATTTCCCTCATGTTCACATTTGCAAATATGCTCTTTTGGTTTGTAATAAGGCCTAAGTCTTGTATAAAGGCCAAGTTTGTATGGTTTGGTATCAAAATTTGTTTTATAAGCCATATAATATGTCATCCTAAGTTTTTTTAATGTGATATAGGCTAGGAGAATCTATTTTAGTTAGAAAAATCTGTTAACTCCAAACTTGGAGTTTGTTTGCATGAGGCTAGAATAGGAGGTTTGTTTCCTAAGTATGTATTAGTTGTTTGTAGAGTGATTACTTCAACCCAAGAATTATATTATATTGTATTTGGATGTGAGAAATAAGTGGGTAATAAAATATTTCCTTTTATTGTGTTTTATGATGACTTTACTGTAGACTGTGCATGTTATTTTGATAGGGCAACAAGCTCTATTATGACAGTCAAATTTAAAGGATTAATTCACATACTATGAGTACTCAAGACTCTATATCAGATTAAAACAAGGTAAATTCATTTTTTTTAAGTCTTGAAATTCAATGGTTTGTCCTATAGAGTAAATTATTTACAAACTGGCCCAAACTAGGGCTTCTTGGTACAGGGAATCTGTACAGTGAAAATTCTTTATTCTTTTAATTTTGTGAGTCATCCACACATGATTTATCTATCTCAAATTTTAGAGCCTATTTCATTGGTTAAGATCACTTTCTAAACCTTGACTTTGATTTAACCTTATAGGCCTGTCAAGACTGAAATAATGGTACTTGTATATGGTTTAAAGTAATGATTGATCAAAGTATTATGATGAATGGTCTTAATATGTTATTTTAGACACCCATATCAATATTAATCTCAAATCCACCTAGTTCTCCATAACAACACTCAAAAGGGGCTTTTGGAGACCTAATGAGCCCTGACACAGAGCTTAGAGCATCTATTCCATACAAAAGAACTTAGGGAGATTTTTAAATATGTTTTGTAAGTCTATAGTGGGTATCCAATTCACCATTAATTTGGATGTCATGACTGGTATAAGGAAATGTATGTCACAAAAATAGGGTAGATAGGGCTATAAGCCCTTAAGACTAGGTGAAAGATAAGGAAGGTCTTATGACTTATTGTATTTATTTTGATCAACCAAAGGGGCCTGCATAGGTATAAATAGTATAGATAGGTGGAATATAAGGTGTTTATGTTTGTTTTATAGTATGTAAGTATTTCTTCATAGTTTCATGTGTTGGACCCATATCCAAATGCCCATACCTTGTGTATAAAACACCTTAGTGGGACATTGTAAAGTATCTAAGTGAATATAGTGATGATAAGAATAGTATTTAGGTGTTCTTGGGGTGACATCAATTTTTTATCAAAGCATAGGGGATTATGCACAATCCAAGATGTAATCAAGAGAAAGAAAGTGATTTGTGAGAAAGAAGCAAGATGGCCATGAGAGTGAGGAATAGAGGCAGAGATAAAGGAAGGAGACCAATAGGGAAGATGATAACAATAGAAGAGATCAGGAATCTACAAGCTAGGTTGCAAGCCCTAGAGATGGCTCAAAGGAGAGGTGTTGGCATGGGAGAAGTTAGTGAAGGAGAAGAAGAGCCACCAGAGGAGGAGTTGGTGGTAGAAGATGAGACAACTAAAGAGAGGTTGATCAGAGCCATTATGAAGGTGAATGAAAGCCAAAGATGGAGGTTCCAATGTATGAAGTAAATCTGAATGTAGAAGACTTATTTGATTAGATCGGTGAATTAGACAAGTACTTTGAATATGAAGGAATAGATGAAGATGATAAGAAAGTCAAGTATGTCATGACAAGATTGAAGAGCCATGCATCCCCATGGTGGGATGGAGTACATGAAGAAAGGAAGAGAAAATGAAAGACAAAGATTACAAGATGGGATAAAATGGTAGCAAAAATTAAATGTAAATTCATGCCCTTAGATTACAAGCAAATATTTTCAAGCAATTGAAAAATTTGAATCAAAAGGACATGACTATAAAATAATAAACTAAAGAGTTCTATAGGATAACTATAAGATCAAGACACATTGAGGATGATTTGGAAAAGGTATCAAGATACACTAATGGTTTGAAGTTTTTCATCCAAGATGAGATTAGCCTACTCATACCAAGGATAATTAAAGAAGCATACCAATTTTCTTTGAAAGCTGAGAAAATTACAAGGAAATAAACTTCCTTTGCAAGGGGAATAGGTAGATCAATTATAGGAAGAGGATCACAAGGAGGTATAAGGCAGCTACAAACATCACAAGAGGAGGCTATTATCTCAAAAAATTTAAGAGGTAGTTATACCCCAAGAGGAAGGAGGCCATATCAAGGCTACCAAAGAGGAAAAGGAAGATTCATGGGAAAATGCTTCAAGTGCAACAAGTATGCAGGACATAGAGCATATGAGTGTCTATAGAACACTTCTAATATCCTTGAAAGAGTAGTACATGTAGCTGAAGGTGAATAATAATATGAAGGACCAATAATAATTCATGAAGATGTAAAAGAAGAAGGTGAGTCTCTTTTAATGAAAAGAATCTTGTTAAAGCCTAATAAGGAAATTGTGGAACCACCACAAAGGAAAACTTTGTTTAGGAATACATGTAAGAGAAAGGGAAAGTGTTGCAAGGTCATCATAGATATTGTAAGTACAAACAATCTTGTATCAACTGAGATGGTGGAGAAACTAGGATTGAAGAAGGAGGTGCATCATATACCTTATCAAGTCTCTTGGCTGCAAAAAGCTCACAAAATCTTAGTAAGTAAACAATGTAAAGTGGATTTTAAAATAATAACATATAAATATCAGATTGTATGTGATGTTATGCCCATGGATGTATTCCATATATTGGTTGGAAGGCCTTGGCAGTTTGATATAAAGGCCATGCATGATAGAAGGTTGAATACATACACATTTGAGAAGGATGAGATCAAACACACACTCAAAACATTGAAATAAGAGGTTGTTTATACTATAGGATAAAATTATAAAGTGTTGATCATAAATGTTAAAGATTTTTTACAACAAATGAATAATGAAGAGGTAAACTTTGTTGTGATTGATAAGCCAAGAAGTGTAGTCACTAGTACTAAGTTGATTTATTTTCCTCTAGAGATCCAAGATATGTTGAATGAATAAATTTAAATTGTGGTAGATTATTTTCCTAATTATTTACCACCATTGAGAAGCATCATCCATCACATAGACTTGATTCCAAGAGCAAATCTTCCAAACAAGGTTGCATACATGTTAACACTAAAGGAGAATGAAGAGATCAAGCACCAAGTCCAATAATTATTAAACAAAGGATAAGTAAGAGAGAGTCTAAGTCATTGTGTTGTTCCCATAGTGTTAATTCCTAATAAGTATGGGAGTTGGAGAATGTGTACATACTCTAGAGCAATCAATAAGATAACTATCAGGTATAGATTCCCATTGCCTAGAATTGATGATTTACTTGATTGTTTGAGTGGAAATGAATATTTTTCTAAGATATACTTGAAAATTGGATACAATCACATTAGGATAAGGGGATTAATGTAAAACAGCCTTCAATACCAATGATGGACTCTATGAGTGGTTAGTCATGCTAGTTGGGCTAACCAATGCACCAAGAACCTTCATGAGGCTAATGAATGAAGTGCTTAAGGAATTCACTGGTAAGTTTGTGATAGTATATTTGGATGATATATTTTTGTTTATTAAAACTAAGGAAGATCATTTGAAACATTTTAGGATGGTATTGAGTAAGCTACATAAAGAGAAATTACTAATCAATGTGAAAAAGTACAATTTTATGAGGGCATAATTGATCTACTTAGGATTTGTGATTTCAAAGGAAGGTTTGAAGATGTATAAGGAGAATATCAAAGCCATACATGAGTGGCATACACCTAGGATCACCTTTAAGGTAAGAATATTTCATGGTTTGGCTAGCTTCTATAGGAAATTCATAAGGAATTTCAGTGGGATTGTTGCTCTAATGATAGATATAATCAAGGGTGATAAGAGAATTTTTTTGGGAATGAATCTATTGATAAGAGTTTTAGATTGTTGAAAAATAAGTTAAATAAAGAACCAATCTTAACCTTACCTGATTTCAATAAACCATTTCAAGTGGTATGTAATGCTAGTGGAACTGACATAGGTGTTGTTTTAAGTCAAGATAGGAAACCCATAGCATACTTTAGTGAGAAAATAAGTGATGATAAGAAGATATCAACCTATGATCAAGATTTCTATGCTCTTTTACAAGCCTTGAAGAAATGGAGGCACTATATTTTGCCTAAAGATTTTATTTTATTCACTGATAATTATGTTTTATAGTTCATTAGCAATCAAAATAAGTCGATTCAAAAGCATGTTAAATGGATTTAATTCTTAAAAAGTTTCACATTAACTATTAAGAATAATAAAGGATATTATAAAAAGGTTACAAATTCCTTAATTAGGAGGAATCTAATCATGCAAGAGTCTCAAGTATGCATCTTGGGATTTGAAGAGTTGAAGGAGATGTATAAGAAGATCCAGACTTTAAGGCACCATATGAAGCTTGTGTGAATCTAGTAGTGGTTAATAGAAGTATTTGGATATAATTCATGATATAATAATGACTTATATTCAAGGGAAACCATATTTTCATATCAAATAGTTCCATGAGGTATAATTTGTTGAAGAAGAAACATAGTGGCAGCCTAGTAAGACATTTTGGGCAAAATAAGACACTAGCACAATTGAGGGCTCATTACTATTGGCCATGGATGAATGTTGATGTAAATAATTTTATTAAGAGGTGTAAGATATGCCAACATGCCAAGGAGAGTAGCCAAAACATAGGTCTATACCAACCACTACCCATTCGCAATAGGCCTTAAGATTTAGTAAGTATGGACTTTGTACTTGGTTTTCCAAGAATTCAAAAAGGTCATGATTCTATATTTGTAGTGGTTGAGAGGTTATAAAATATGGATCAATTAATTCCATATTCAAAAACAAGTGATATTACTAACATAGCCAATCTATTCTTTCAATAAATTCTAAGATTGCATGGGCTCCCTAAGAGCATTGTTTCTAATAGGGACACTAAATTTGTTGGACACTTTTAGAGGACCTTGTGGAAGAAGTTGGGCACACATTTGAGCTTTAACTCAGCCTACCATCCACAAATCAATGGTTAGACTAAATTTTTCAATAGTATCCTTGGAAACATCTTGAGGAGTTTGGTAATTATGCAACCAAAATAGTGGGATCTTGTTCTTGCACAAGCTGAATTTTCATATAATGATTCTCCTAATAGAATTACATGAATGATTCCATTCCAAATTTTGTATGGAATACATCCTAGAGGTGTATATGAGATAAGAGATCTAATCAAGATGGAAGCAAGAAGTGCTGATATAGAAGAGTTTTCCAATGAAATGTAAAACTTGCATGAACAAGTGAAGAAGAAACTTGAAGAAAACACCATCATATACAAGCTAAGCACTGATCAAAAAAGGAGAGATGTTAGCTTTAGTTTGGGAGACCTGATTCTTTCCCACATTTGAAAGGAAATATTCCATAAGAGAGGGTACAACAAGATGAAAGTGAAGAAAATTGGTCCATGCAAGGTATTAAGAAAGTTCTCAAACAATGCCTATGAGATTGAAATACCAAATGGGATTGGAATCTCTCTAGCATTTAATGTTGTAGACCTATATTCCCTATAAAGGTGAAGAACAACCAGCTAAAGGGTCTAAAATAGAGGTTGATGAAGCTTTCCAATGGGAAAAATAGCTACCAAAGTAAGTGCCAAAGGAGGTTGAGAGCATTTTGGACAAGAAAGTGGTTAAGAAGATAAGAGACAAAGAGTATTTCCAGTACCTTATCAAGTGGAAGAACTTACCAATTGAAGATGCAATATGGTTAACTAAAAATGACATCCACAAGTTAGGCATAAGCATGGAGGAGTTGATGAAGAACAAAACCAAGTCAAGATTACTTCTTTTTGCTCCTTGGAAGAATGATACAAGAGCATCTTCATGGCATAGGAATGTTTTCATTGTATTGAGTGAGGTTTAGGTTGTTTAGACATGTCTAGTTAATTTTCCCTCATGTTCAAATTTGCAAATATGATCTTTTGGTTTGTAATAAGGCCTAAGTACTGTATAAAGGTCAAGTTTTAATGGTTTGTTATCAAAATTTATTTTAGAATCCATGTAATATGTCATCCTAAGCTGGTCAAACGTGATATAAGCTGGGAGAATCTCTTTTAGTTAGAAAAAGTTGTTAACTCCAAACTTAGAATTTCTTTACATGAGGCTAAAATAGGAGGTTTGTTGGCTGAGTATGGATTGGTTGTTTTTATAGTGATTCCTTTAGCCCAAGAAGGATATTATAATGTATTTAGATGTGAGAAAGAAGTGGGGAATAAAAATATATCCTTTTAGTGTGTTTTATGATGACTTTACTGTAGACTATGCATGTTATTCTAACAGGGTGGCAAGCTCTATTATGATAATCAACTTTAAAGGATTATTTCACATACTGTGAGTAATCACGACTCTAGAGTAGACTAAAACAAGGTAAATGCAATTTTTTTGAAGTCTTGAAAGTCCATGGTTTGTCCTATAGAGTAAATTGTTTGAAAACTAGCCCAAACTAGGGCTTCTTGGTACGGGGAATCTATACAGTGAAAAATTTTGATTCTTTGAAATCTGTGAGTCCTCCACACATGCTTTATCTCAATTTTTAGAGCCTAGTTCATTGGTTAAAATCACTTTCTAAACCTTGACCTTGATTTAACCTTGTAGGCCTGTCAAAATTGAAATAGTGTTATTTGTATATGGTTTAAGGTAATTAATGATCAAAGTATTATGATGAATGGTCTTAATATGTTATTTTACACACCCCATATCAATTTTAACTCTCATATCCACCTAATTATCCATACCAACACTCAAATAGGGCTTTTGGAGGCCTAACTAGGCCTAACACAGAGCTCAGAGCACCTATTCCATATAAAGAAACTTAGGGATATCTTTAAATATGTTTTGTAAGATTATAGTGGGTATCCAAATCACCATTAATTTGGATGTAATGATTGGTCTAAGGAAATTTATGCCACAAAAATAGGGTAGACAGAGCTCTAAGCCCTTAAGCCTAGGTGAAAGACAAGGAAGGTCTTATCACATATTGTACTTATTTTGATCAACCAAAGGGGCCTATATAGGTATAAATAATATAGATAGGTGGAGTACAAGGTGTCTAGGTTTGTGTTAGAGTATGTAAGTCTTTATTCATAGTTTCATGTGTTAAACCCATATCCAAATGTTCATACCTTGTGTATAAAACACATTAGTGGGACATTGTAAAGTATCTAAGTGAATCTAGTGATGGTAAGTGTAGTCTTTAGGTGTTCTTAGGGTGACATCAGATCTAAATGATGGATGCTCATGAATCAAGTAATGATGAACTTGATCCTATTCTAAATTATAGAACTCTAAGATACTATGTATAGTAATGGTTTTTGTGGGCTCACATCACATGAATTAAACTTTGAGTTGATGGAACAAATCAAAGTTATCCTTTTCTAAATTTGGTATTGATTTAAGGTTTTTAAATTGACCTTCCCTTTAATTATATTTTTCATTTTCTTTAGTGAGGTTTAGGTTTTTTAGATGTGTCTAGTTAAATTTCCCTCATGTTCAAATTTGCAAATATGTTATTTTAGTTTGTAATAAGGCCTAAGTCTTGTATAAAGGCCAATTTTTTATGGTTTGGTATCAAATTTTTTTTTATAATCCATATAATATGTCATCCTAAGTTGGTTGAACATGATATAGGCTGGGAGAATCTCTTTTAGTCAAAAAACACTGTTAACTCCAAACTTAGAGTTTGTTTGCATGAGGCTAGAATAGGAGGTTTGTTGGCTAAGTATGGATTAGTTATTTTTAGAGTGATTCATTTGACCCAAGAAATATATTATAATGTATTTGGATGGGATAAAGAAGTGGGGAATAAAAACATAGCCTTTTAATGTGTTTTATGATGACTTTACTGTAGATTGTGCATGTTATTCTAACAGGGCAGCAAGCTCTATTATGATAGTCAACTTTAAAGGATTATTTCACATATTGTGAGTAATAAAGACTCTAAATCATATTAAAACAAGGTACATGCAATTTTTTTGAAGTCTATAAAGTCCATGGTTTATCTTGTAGAGTAAATTGTTTACAAACTAGCCCAAACCAGGGCTTCTTGGTACAGGGAATCTATATAGTGAAAAAAATTGATTATTTTAAATATGTGAGTCCTCCACACATGATTTATCTATCTCAAATTTCATATCTTAGTTCATAGGTTAATATCACTTTCTAAACTTTGACCTTGATTTAACTTTATAGGCCTGTCAATACTGAAACAGTGGTATTTGTATATGGTTTAAGGTAATGACTGATCAAATTATTATGATGAATGGTCTTAATATGTTATTTGAGACACCCCATATCAATATTAACTCTCAAATCCACCTAATTATCCATACCAACACTCAAACAGGGCTTTTGGAGACCTAATTAGGCTTGACCCAGAGCTTAGAGCACCTATTCCATACAAAGGAACTTAGGGAGATCTTTAAATATGTTTTGTAAGTCTATAGTGGGTATCCAAATAACCTTTAATTTGGATGTCATGATTTGTCTAAGGAAATTTATGTCACAAAAATAGGGTAGATAGGGCTACAAGCCCTTAAGCCTAGGTGAAAGACAAGGAAGGTCTTATGACCTATTGTGTGTCTTTTGATCAACCAACGGGGCCTATGTAGGTATAAATAATATATATATGTGGATTAAAAGGTGTTTAGGTTTTTGTTAGATTATATAAGTCTTTCTTCATAGTTATATGTGTTTAACCCATATCCAAATGTCCATACATTGTGTATAGAACACCTTAGTGGGACATTGTAAAGTATCTAAGTGAATCTAATGATGGTAAGAGTAATCTTTAGGTGTTATTAGGGTGACATCAGATCTAAATTATGGATTCTCATAAATAAAATAATGATGAACTTGATCCTGGTCTAAATTATAGAGCTTTGAGATACCATGTATAGTAATGGTTTTTGTGGGCTCACATCACATGAAGTAAACTTTAAGTTGATGGCACAAATCCAAGTTATCCTTTTCCAAATTTGGCATTGATTTGAGGTTTTGAAATTTAGCTTCCCTTTCAAAATTTGTGATGCCAATAGGATGTTTATAAGCTATCTAATCAAATCCCTATTAACAAAATTGGTTAATGCAAGGGTGTGGTAGGCACATGCCTAACGTAGCCCTTGTGTTACCTCAGAATTATTCTCATTGGACAATGTGTTTTTTTTATAATTTGGTACTCTTTATGTGGGCTATGCCAACTAGGTGCAACTAGAATGTCATGATTTTGAATTTTCATGTACAAGAGGCAACCACTTGGACCTACTAGGTACACATGGAACTTTTTGATTAGTTGGACGGTGATTATACCCCTTTATAGACTAATCGAGACATTCTAGTAATTTTTTCATATTATATGGAAGTGACATGTGGATACCTATGGTTGGTTGAGATATCTTAGGGATCTAACAGCTCTGACACCCTAAGAGATTGGAATGTTTAATAGGATACATGTGGCACTCTATCATTAGTTAGGATCTCTTGGGGATATAAAAACTCTAACACCCTTAGGAGATTAGCATGTATAATAGGCTCCATGTGGTGCAGTCCCATTCACTAAGATCTCCTAGGGATCTAAAAAATCTTATGACCTTAGGAGATTGGTAAGTCTAAAAATATCTATGTGGAACTTTCTCATTCACTAGCCTCTAATAATTTGGATGTGCCTAGGAAATTAGAAAGTCTAACAAGCTCTACATGACACTCTCTCATTCACTGAGCTCTCTTGAGGCTCTAAACACTATGATGCCCCTAAAAGATTAGTAATTATGATAGGATGTTCATGACACTCTCTCAATTTTTAGGGTCTCTCATGGCTATAACAACTTTGAAACCCATATGAGATTGGAAAGTCTAACAGGCTCTACATGACACTCTCATTCATTGGGCTCTCCTAGGGCTCTGACAACTATAACATCCCTAGGAGACTAACAAGTTTTAAAGGTTCCATGAGGCACTCTCTCATTTATTGAGATCTTATAAGATTTATGAAAATAAACTATCATAAAAAGGGTCATCTAATTAAATGAAATCTTACCTTCATATTAGTGAAGCCCCATGGAATGTTGAGTAATAATCTTACATGGCATCATCTGAGGAAAGCCTTTATAATTTAAAATTTGTAAAGTAACATAATTAGTGTAAAATATTATAAGTATGGGAAAACCTTCACTATGGAAAAAATAATGGATACATAGTTGACTATATATATCTTGATGACTATCATTCACTTGATATGAATGTTATGAAATACTCAGTTGATCAAGACAAATAGGGGTGAAGTTTTTACATCACTGGGGACTAGAGAGAATTTTTGATGTCAAAGAAACTTTTGAGTCAATAATTTTTATAGGGGTTCCTTTTCTTATGTGAAAAATGAGGCCATTTTGGCCACAACAAGTGGAAACTTTGTAAGTAAAATGTTGTCCCAACATTAAGAACCTATATTTTAGGCCTCCACTAATGAATCTAGAGATAAGTAAGCATGACTCTTTATTTTGAACTATAAGGAATTAAAATTACCCAAGTATGATTCAATGAATGACATACTAGGATCAAGTCCCTTTAAAGGGTTATTTTGTGCAATGGTGTTATATTCCTTTTATGTCTTTGTGAACTCGCTAAGTAGGCTTAGATACATTTGGGATGTTTGAAGTCTCTTAAAATAACATGTATTTTCTTAATTATTGGCTCAATCAGGATGGCTTAGGCATTGCTCTATTATCACTTGGGCATCTATAACCCTAACAGAGATACCTTTGGTCCCACTCTGGGCCTTTCTCCATTTTTTACTAATATATAAATCCTACGATGGAGGTTGCCTAAATCACCCTTTCTTAGGAATAAACTTATCACTTTACATGAAATTTAGAGTTCCTTTGTTTTGATATCCCAATTTTCAATCCATGAGGGTTGGATACCAATGTAACGAGGGTGATGGATTGGTTTATTGAGATTTCTAACATCCAATCGACCCTTACTTGATTAGTGGTTCATAAAATTATTATATTATTTAATTATACTAATGAAGACCTTTATTGGAGTGTTTCATTTCTTAATTCACTTCCTTAATTCTAAATCAATGGATTTAAATCCCTAAAATATCTCAAAAGGAGTTGCCTTGATTATCACTATGTTCAATATTGGGTGTCTATCTTATATTTTCCAAATCTAGGACTTGGCTTCCACTATAATGTCAATCCTTTAAAGTATTCAAAAATTAATGATACAATGACCCAAAATCTATTTCACTTAGTTAATTATATTTAATTTAAAAATTTTATGGGTGTATCAAGGATAAAAAACAAGGCACACAAACACATAGACCAAAATAATAGGGAAAAAATTCAACACAACAAAAAAGAACAAAACAAAATAAAACAATTGACAAAAGAAAATTAGCTATAATTTAATTTAATATATACATTACCAATTGCACACCTAGAGAGATACTCTAATATTGTATCAGAGGGGGAAAATGAGAAGTAGTGCTTTAATAAATATCTATTTACAAGAAATGGAAGACCATTGCCTTATAAATCTTTAAGGTGAAAAGCTTTTGTCCCCAATAGTTCATAGATATGGTATTGGCCAATCCAAAGTGGATTGAACTTATAACCCTTCTTTTCATGGGCTTTGTCCCATAATAATACCATGTAAAATATTATAAAGGATTTAACCTTAGATCTCTTGTCAAACCATAGTTTAAAAATATTTTGGTGCTTACTAAAGTTTTATAGGGCCTCCTCATAGGCATCTTTTAGTAGGATGATATTTGATAACCTCGCATCTATATTTTCATTATTGTCCATGTATTATTTCATAAACATGTAAGTATGCAATCTAAGGGTAATTGGGAAGATAGAATATAGTAAATACACCAATAGTAATGGTGATCTTTTGAGATCTTGTTTATACTAGGTGTGATTGGCCTAAAGGGCATATTTCAATAGTATCATTCTTAGGGTCTATTTTTTGCCAACTTTCTGATTGTAATGATCAAGTTCTTGTTTGTTGATTCCAAAAATACATTTACCTATGGGTAGTAGTTTTAAAACAATATTAAATTTATTCCATGCCCATAATCCCACTTAGTAAACTCTACAAACTTAAATGTAGGGCCATTATCATAGATCAGGGAAACTAGTGTGCCAAATCAAGTGGTTATATTTTTATTATTGGAACTTCATCACCTCCATGGCCATGATATTATTTTTTATCACTACCTCAAACCATATTTTACAATAATCATTAATTTTGAGCATGAAATTATGGGTAATTAAGGAGTTTAGATTAATAACTCTTAAAAAATCAAGTCCCCATTGAGAAAATGGTCTTTCTTCAATAATAAGTTACTAAGGCATTATATTGTGAATATCTTGTTTAAAAAAAGCTTGGAATTAGTGAAAATAGTATGCATGGTCATGGAATTCCATAAGTATAGTGGGATAATAATAGCATGCTCATGAGATCTTATGTGTGGTTTCATTCCTAGAAGGATGGTCACTACCTATATTTTCATGAAAATTAGTGATGCCTTCCTTGGACTCTTCTTTTGACATGAACCTAAGGTAAATACCTTCATAATTTTTTATATACATGACCCATTTATTTAGCATGTAATGGGACACTTTCATCAAAATGACCCTTTTATTCATTTGAGTTAGCCTAAGAGGTGGACTTCCATAAATAAGGTAATGGATAATCGGGGCATACCAGTTTGAGTAGAGTTTTTTTATTGGTCCACTTGGTTCAAAATAATCATGGGGTCAATCTTGGTGATTAAATAAGTGATAAATTGGCCTCAAACTAGTATAGTGAGTTTGATTTGAATATTATACTCCTTTAACTTGGCCATCTAATGACCTTTGAATTCTCCCAATTATTTTTTAACCAGCATGAGCTTTATGACTGGGTCTAGAATAATGGCATTTAATTTGTTCCTAAGGATGTAATGCCTAAAAAATTTCACTACCTTGATCATGGTGTAGGTATGTTTGTATAATTTAGATTACTTGAGCTTGACATCATTTAGGTTCTTACTAATGAAATCGATCGAGTGTTCTTCTCCATCTAACTTTTAGGTAAGCACTGTAGCTATGGTATGCTCAAAAGTAAAAGAGTAAGCATGGAAATATTTGGTGTATTTTTGGATTTTTAGAATTGGAATTTTCATGATGGAATAATTAATGTCCTAGAAGGATGTATTAAATTCAGGATTCCATTCTAATTTCACTTGCTTTTTTAACATTGCATTTAGAGGTTTAACAATCTCAAAAAAATATGAAATAAACTTGCACAAAAAGTTAATTTTTCCAAAGAAAGATTTTAGTTCTTAATTTTAGGGAGAGGTAACCTAGAGATAAAATCAACATGTTTAGGTTCAATAGAGATACCTTCATGATTATTTTACTAATAAAATTACCATTAGTAACACCAAACATGCTCTTCTTTAGGTTTATGGATATAACATATCTCCTTTACGTCTCAAATATCTTATGTTGTAGGTGAATGTGATCAAAGTGATACATTTTGAGAAAATAGTTAAGCCATCCATGTAAATAATAATGTATTTCCTATCAAACCCTCAAAGGTTAAGTCCATATCTCTTTCTAAAATTTCCCCTGCATTTATTAAGTTAAATGGCATATTTGTATAGGCAAAAGTGTCCCATTTTGTTATGAATGTGGTCTTGGTCTTATCTTCTAGGTTGACCATACCCTAATTGTATCTTGAGAATTTGTCTATGAAATACATCATTTGGGATCCACTCACCATGTGGATCATATCATCAAGGGAGTAAATGGATAATTATCTTTATTGAAGGCCCTATTTAGGTTCTAAAAATCTACACACAATTAAATATCCCCATTCTTGTTTTCAATTGAAACCATGTTAGCTACCAGGTGGAGTAATGGAATGGGAATATGATCTTAAATAAAAGGAGATTATGAACATCCTTATGTATGATTGGTTATAGGATTGGGTTCACCATCATTTGCCTTTATCTAAAAGGTCTATGATTGGTTTGAGTGGTATGGTATGGGTTATTACACTTGGGTCAAAGACCTTACATGATCCAAAACTCAAAAAAAATTATTGATAGATATTTTAAGAACATGAAAATAACATAGTAAAAATTATTTCTCTGAGAAGAGATGTTTTATTACTCATGATTGCAATACAACCATATGTTTATCTCTAGGAAGAGATGTATGATTTCCATTTTAGGTTACATATTCATTTATACACATTTTGAATTTAGGAGGAGGATGTAGAAGGTCACCAATATCAAGGGAGATTAAGTGTTTCAACTTCCATGATTTACAACAATACAAAATTTGAGGAATTACTATTTTTAGAAACTTACTATTTTTAGACTACACTACTAAAATTTAAATTTGGGGAACTTATATTAGGTATTTGGGGATCAAAAAAACCAATAAAATCTTGTTTCTATCTCACCACCTTCTCCTTTTTCTTATCTTTCCAATGGTTCAAACGAGGATTCAATTAGAGCTATGGTGCAAAAGTTATGGCTCCCAGAAGTTTCATCATCAATTGGAGTAACCATCACCTGAATTATCACTTGAATTGTTACCTAGATCATTACGGTTATCATAATCCCATGAAATAACATCCTTATATTTTAATATTAGTCTTGTGATTTATTTAATATTAGCTAGTGTATAGTCAGGGCCGACATTGATGATTTAGTGTTAGTAAAAAGATTCAATATTAATGGTCATGGATTTTTGGTCCAAATACCTTCATTTATTAGGTGAATGTGTAGGTTTATCAAAGTTAAACATTTATTCAAGTGATATCATTTTCATCAAGAATCAATTCTCTCTGAGGTTCATTTCACCATCTTGGTTTTAATATTCATTTCTTGTATCATCTCTTTTAGGCTCATCTATAAGTTAGGATTTAAATACCCTGGTACTTTTTAGGAACTCCAAGATATGATGGTCATCCTAAAAGACCTAGAAGTTTTGGATATTGTTAGATACTAAGGTACATGGGATGAGCTTATCCAAAATCTCTTGCATTCATGAGTCATCTAAGGGTGTTGTATTTGTAGTAGAAGCTATCAGTGAGTTAGCCACCTAGTTTTCCTCTCTAGGAATGGAAATAAAATTAAATGTAGTAAACATTTCTATTAAATCCCATGCCATGTGTCTATATTTCCTAACGTAATATAGTTTGCATTGTAACTTTATTATAACTTATTTTATGATGATTTTAGAGTCCCCAAACACCTTTAGTTCCTTGATGTTTTATTTTGAGGCAAATTGGAGGCTGAGAATAAAGGATTCATACTTACTAGGTTATTATTATAAGGAAATTGTATTCTATAAATAGCTAAGTGTCATTTCCAAGTGGGTTGATTAGGATAATTCCTTCCCTAGAACCTTACTTTGAATGGGCCCCATCAAAATATAGGGACCATAAACCTAATAATTTAAGGTTTTTTACAACCTTGTCCCTAGTGGGTTATCTAGATAGGGTGTAAATTCATATGTTGGAAGATACTAGGTTTACCTTTTCATTCACTACATTATAATTTGTGATCATGTGCTTCATCCTATATTCTTTATCTACCTAGATATGATTAGCTCTACCTCTCCAAAGTAAACACATATGTGAGGAGTTAGTGGCCATGTATCTATTCAAATATTTAGACCAATATCTAATAAGGATCATTCTATAAGCCTCAAAAATTTCCACAACTTGGATATCTATGAATTGTTAGATCTTAAGCTCAGATTCCAATTGCATACAAACATTCAATATTTTTCTATCCACTTTAACCTTATATTTATCCAATTATACCACCATATTATCTAATTTAATAGGGACCAAACCTAATCTATCATAAATTCCCACTAGCATCACATTGGCTGAGGCTCCTAAATCAATTAAGCAATTATGTAGGTTCTTCTCAAATACCCTGACTATGAATAGGAAAGGGGGAACTTCATTTTTTTGGGGGGATGACCACATTAGTGTGGGTATCCTTTTATTCTAGTTGGGTTTTTGTCTCTATAAGTTATTTTAGTAGAAAGTCATTTTGCTAAGTAATCTAGGAAAGCTCATGAAGTTTGATATTTTCCTTGATCTTCTTCATATCCTCTACTATATTTTAACATGTTTTAATTAGGATTGTTTGAGTATCTATAGGGACCTTAGGCTCACTATGTTTCATGCCATTATTTAGAGGGGTAGAGGTAGTGAGGGGTTTTTGTTACATTTGGTATCTAGGGACATATTTATTCCTTTGAAACTATTGGAAGGCATGTACCTCACTTGTGTCCTTCTCTATATCATTATCATCTTAGATATGAAAATCCATAGTTTATCATGTCATGGATGTGATTTGAGGTTTGATAATATTAGGGGATTCTAGATAGTTTGAGACCACCTCATATTCTTCCAGTTACCTTTAGAATATGTCAAAATAATTTTATAATTGTATATAATTGAGTTCCTCGTGTTTGTTTCTATTGTTCACCTAAAACCAATTTGGGAGGGTTATCTCACAAATATTGATTTTAGGTAATTTTTTGGGTAAGGGATCTAGTTGGTTGTTTGTGTAGTTGTAGGACCTATTATGTCTCTAGTAGGTAAATTTACTAGGGGATATCTCACCACTATCATTCCCCATTTATTTTTAAATACCCATGAAATCATTTATTATCCTTTGCATCATATGATATAGTGTCCAACTCATTTTGGGTAGATTCTTTGAGGATGATCTAAACATTGTTCACAATGGGAAGTAGTGTTTGATTATGATCTTGAGGTGATACATAATTACTCACTAGGATCAGGAAACCTAGATGTTGGTTGGGTGCAACATGTCTTAGTGGAAGCTAATTTATAACTATCATGGGTTGGAGCATTGGGATGTTTTGGTTTGCATTGAGGACAAGGTTCAAGGTAGGTAGATTTTGAAAAAAAATTGATATGGGTGTTAGAATTTTGGCCTTGGGGGTTACTTTGTCCACATTAATGTATTTATAATAAGACAAGGGTATGTAAACTATCAAAGGATCCTATCTTAGAAACATGGTGATCCAAGGATATAAGGATTTATTATACATCTTGAGAGCTAGTTTGACATATGCTTGATAAATCATGGTGACTTGACTATACTTCTTTAGAAACCTAGTGTTAAAATTCCTAATAGGATTGTTTGGTTCCTTTTTAATACATGATAACTATTAATAAAGGACACTAGGGTCATTGAATTGACCGAATTAATATAGGGAGGTGTTGCTAAAATTTTCCCAACTGTGATGGAGTCTTTAAGAAGGTTGAAGAACCAATCATAGGCTGAATCCATCAAAGTGAATGGATATTTCCTAAAGGTGACATCTTAATGATACACATTTAGGAATCTAAGGGTAGTTTTATATGGAGAAAAATATTCCTCAGTAGTCCATCCCACACTAGGTGTAAATCATGGGAGGTACCTTTCTAGTTTCTCAAAAGGTCATGGATGGCTTTATGGACATTAATGGTAGACATGGTTAACTATGGGAACAACCATTGATATTGGTCTATTTGGGTAGATTGAGAAGACAATTTGGTGAGGGTATCTATATGCCTATGTCTACTTCTACCAAATTAGGATATTTTATGGAATTCAAAGGGTGAAATAATCAATCTCCCATTATTAGATATGGATTTGGTGATATGTGCACTAGGTTCCATGCTGCTCAAAGGTAGAACCATGAGTTAAAAATTCTCATGTTAGGAGGCCTGACTTCTAACACCAAATTTTTTTATGCATATAGGAATGAAACATTATTATAAAGTGTAAAGAATGGGTATAAATATTGTACTCAGTGGCCATCCTTCTAGTACCTATTGTTTTTCATTCCAAGATTTCTATCCCAAATTCATCTATTAGGTTAGATGTACTAGGTGATCTTGGGGACTAGATGGGGGACTTGAATCCTCTTATTTTAGGATTACTATTAAGATAATCCATGAAATAAGATATAGGTATTAAGATTCATGATTTATCCTACTTGGAATATATCTCTAAGAGATTCAACACTACTACTAGAGGCTTAATATCTATATGATAGAATATTTTGTTTACTTATCTAGCCTAGTATAACAGACTTGAATCTTGGAGTGTTAATGGGATTCATTTTACCAATTTATAGAATAAGGGGAGTGGATCACTCATTCACAAATAAACATCAAATTAGAGAGAGTAAGGTGAAAAAAGGAGCTTTCTAAATAAATGACAACATAAATGCTTTAAGGAACTAGAACATGCCCAACTATAGTTATACCACTGTATGTTAATTTTCATAGTGAATCAATATTTAGTCACACATGGGAATATTCTAAGGATAAAGGGTGAGTTCTTGATTTAGTGATTCACTTTATGGATAAATGCACACAAGAATGTATCTAATTACACATAAGATCTTCATAGATTTTAAATAAAATGAAGAAAATCAAAGAACTTAATTAAAATAGTTGAAGCAAATCATAATTAATGTATTAACTATATAGAGAGACATAAGTTATAATTCCTTAAAATTAATATTCATCCATTTTTAAAGAATAAATAAAGTGGAAGATATCCATGAGAAGTAGACACATTTTAATAGAAAAACCAGATTTTTATTACTCTAAAAGTGTTTATTTTTTTTTTAAATAGGATATATAGTAGAGAAATAAGATCCATCTCCTAGTAGTATGAGACCCCATCCTTTGCCATCATGGCATGAAGTGGCTGTAAAAAAATTGTAATAAAATATTCCTATTCCCAAAACAAACATAGAAGACTCCGTATGTTGGAATCACAACCATGGGGGGCAGGTAGGGGTGAATTATTGTACAATATTTTATTTCAATTTCACTTATCATTGATCAAACATTCAAACTAATCAAGAGATATATTAATGAATAATCAACCATTCATATGAGCATGAAGTAAGAACATAAAACATGAACATAATATATATGTGGGAAACCCTCATGGGAGATAAAACACACTAAAACACCACTTTTACTAATTTCTTATAATCAATGGATCAACATTTAGTGAGGCACCAACCCCACAAGGAGCACCAACCCCTCACTAGTCAAGCACCATCTCAACTAGTCCTTTAGCAAGCTCCAAATTGTAAGGAGGGACCCACCCCCTAATTGAATCAACAAAAACTCATAAAATCAAAGGATATTTATAAAATTTCAAACCTACAAGGTGTCTCCCACTCCCTCTTAACTAAGCATCAACTCACCCAAGACAAACTTGATCACCTTCTCAACACCTTATTGCTCAATCAACATATGGTGACCTCTTCTTCATATTTATATTTTATTTATCTAGGTTAAAATTATTTTAATAAATTAGGAACACATAGATGATGTATATAAATATATAATCAACTCTTATAAACTTTATACCCCTCTCAAAATAGCCTCTAGGCTTCTTCACTCAAACATACCTCTTACTAGGCTTATTCGATCAACTAAACTTGTCATCCACATGAAAAATATTTGTCATATGTTTATCATACTTTCCATAATTTATTATTATGTTCCTAAATACCCCCTTATTCTCCTTAAGGTTCTCTTTTGCTATCTTTCACTCTCATTCCTCTTAACTAGCCCAAAAAGGCCTAGTATGCCTTGTATAAATACAAGACTCTTACTTGCACCCACTTTGGTCAAAAATATATATATAAATAGTTGTATCACCATTTTAATACGTTAATAAACATGTTTCACAATTGAAACACTTACTACATATTTTTTTTATTACCCATAAGGGCCAAAAACCACCATTAGGCCTAATGGAGACCTAATGCAATTAGGCCACCTCAAGACACACATTTCATCTTGACCATTTTGGAACACCATGAGCCTCCAAAAATGGATCTAAAACTTCATAAATATGTAAAATATACCCATTATAACATCAAAATATTTTCATACCACCTTTTAGACTAATTCACTACATTGGCCACATCATTAAGCCTACTCACAATTAGCCCTTCTCACTCCCATAAAATATCTCTTGAGAACCTGAAGCATACACAAAAAAATTACATATAAAAATATAATTAAATAAAATTTATATGATATAAATAACTTTATTTTCAACATAATTTTCATTAGAATTTACCAAATAGGGGAAAAGACCTCAAACTAATCAACTTCATATGCTCACTCAGAACTAAAAACAAGCTTAAGAACCCAGTCAAAAACCTTTGAATTTTCAAACCTTCATAGGAGTTTATCATACATAAAAATGTGTTAAAATGAAACTATAAGACATATATAATAAATTAATGTTAATTATATACTTAAAATCTATCCAAATCATCCCAAACTCATCTCTTCTATATGATTACTCAAAACTACCTAGATGCTCAAAACCATAGTCATGTAGAATGTTATTTTAAACTTAAATAAGGATAATTAAAATACATATAATTTAAATTAATATTTCCTATGTTACATTTATACCATACTAAAATATATATATCATAAATTATAGTGTCATTTATTGGCCTTGTAGACCAATTTGTTAAGTTTCTCTTTCTCAGTTCTAACACAACCAGATAATCCAATTTGGATTCCATTTTACTACCTATTAAAGTGAATATATACATTTTATAAAAAAAAATATGTCATATATATCTCAAAAAACATTAAAATTTTCATTGGATACATCAAATCTTGTCATATATTCTCAAACTCTTCACTTCATCTTGTATACATAGAACTGTCATTATATCTTGAGAACCAATCATGGTGAACTTGCATCCCAACACATGTGTATACATAAAAAAATATCTTATAATGCATGAAATTTATCCTAAAATATCATTATAGATACATATAATATAAATATTATAGGACCAAATGGAAATATTAGTCTTGAAAACCAATCTCACAATCATAGGTTTCACTATCACAACTGAACTTGACATGACAACTTGTGAACAAAATTTTTACCCCTTAAATCTGATTAAGAACCACTCTAAATTCATGGTGAAGTGAAACAATTCCTATAAAAACACTCCATGATACATTTTACACAAATTGGGCCTATTAAGGCTTCCTAAACACCTTCTCACTCTAATTGGTTTTTATCATTAGTTTCACCATTAGCCTAGTTTAGCGATAAGTCAAATTGAATGACCAACATAGTTAACACAGAGGATATAACTTGCCCAAATACCTTCATGGACATAAATAATGATCCCTTAAATTCTCCATTCATCCATTTGCATATTTGGTTTGATGTAAATTTTGTCTTCTATACCAACTTCTTCAAAAATAAGCATTTTCTTATAGGTTCCACTCACTATCCTAAAAAAATACTACCACATAAAGATGATTGAGGTAGTTAAATAAAACATCAAAAAACTTACCTAGGGATACAATACAATTCTGATTACTCAAAAATAAATTCTTCACCATTGGGTCACTATGATTTGGTAGGGTTTTAGACCAATTTTTATTATTAACTTTTGTTCATAAATCTTTACACCTAAAAACAACTCCTAATGCTTGGAAAACATTTTAGGGCCCTTTTCCATCTCTCCATAAGAGATCAGCTTACCATGCAATAGTAATACATGCCAACAAGCATGAGAAAGTCCTTCTCAGGTCCTCATCTCTTCATTCTACACATACAAGAGACCTTAAGAAATATTTTTCATGTTTTCTCCTTCAAATCAGGACCTAAAACTTAATTATCACTCTTAAAGTAATCATTTAAACCTATTTCAATGATTATTTGACAATTCTTTCCTTGAAAATTGAAACTCATATCTCATTTGGTCACATTTTATCTCTTCACACTTTAGTCTCTTGAGTTAAAGATCATATTAGGCCTAGTAATAGACCCTCTAACTATTGTTCCACCACTTTTGACCTTATTCACATTTTTAAAAACCTTCTCATATTCTCTACCACTACTTTTAATCCTTCATAGGTTTTGTTAACATCTTATGACCCCTAGTTTGATCAGACATAGTCTAAAACGAGTTTATTTGCATATTAGGCTTGCAATTTTTACCTCTATAGGACACTTTAAAACATATTTAAGTGATTTAATGCCTCATATGAATGTTAAAATGTTATAATACATCATCTTATTCCTTTTTTCATTAATATCACAAAGACATCATGCTCCTTCTTGTACTAGACTAGGCATCCCATACACAAGCCTTATCAAGAACTTTATACTCAAGAAAAATTACACAAATATGTATATCAGGTGTTAAACCTTGACATAAAAAATAGAATAATCATCAAGTTACCTTAAAATTCTCTCTCTAAACTCATGAATCTCTGAAGATATTCACCAAGACACCTATAGATGCCTCAAAACATTTTCCTTGTCCTCATTTATCTTAAACACTAGCATATGCTCTTCAAGCCACCAACTAACCTCTTTGGCATTAATGCATCATGTATCCAAGACAACTATTGATTTCAATGACAACCTATGACATCAATTACCATGATCAAAAATATCCCCCTTTTTCATTGATGGCAAACCACTCTCACAATGTCTTCTTTCCTAATATGAAATTCTCCTCCATTCTAATATTTCTCCCCCTTTGACATTAATGACAAAGGGTCATACACATTTTCACAAGGTCATCCATACATAGTCCACTTATCCTTTGAAACTAACCACTCTCAAATATATCAATATCCCCCTTTGTACTATGATCAATTAATCAACCAACAACAAATCCTTGATTGATATCTCACAAGAGTCATGCCCATACTTCACAGTATTCTCAAGAGAATTGAATCATCTCATCCTAACTTCCTACATCACATGAACCATATCAAACTAATACATGCATATCTCTCATAAAAATAACATACCTTGATTGAAGACATATTTATCCACATATGAGCTACCATTGATGATCAACACACTAGTTCCAAACTGAGACCTCTTCTAATGGTTGACAATCCTTCTCATATGAAGCTAACAACCATTATTGACTTCTAAAGAAAACATAGGTTCCTATGAAATATCTAATCCATCTTTGACTATGCTCATAATATCTCACATTTGACAACACATCTTAATATTTTATTATATTAATTAAGGATAAACCTCCAGCTAAACATTACAAAATACCTTTCAAATATTTGAATAGAAAGAACATAGTTAATACAACCTAAAATCATGCTCACAAGATCTCTTATACCACCAATCTTGATCAAGCTACCTCATTAGACCACCCTAAATGACATCAAAAATTGTTCACTCTTTCCTTCTAGAATATCTTAACATGTTGCCTTCTATCTTCAATAACTATTCTTAGGACTAATGAGCAACTTGAATAAATCCCACTCAGACCATGCATACCATTTTTTAGATGAACTTAGAACACACTACTACTCACCTTGTCCTTGACATCCATATAAGAACCTTAAAGTCACTTTGGTGTACTTTAGAATTCTCAACTCTTCATACTCACTCAAATAACTAACTTTGAGCTCTTCTTACCAGTTTTATTTGATTTCATTGTGTTTTTCAAACTCAAACCCTCTATGATCTTCTTTTAAGAAATACTAGATGACCATGAATACTACCTTGTAATGCCTCTAATAATCTCAATAATACCCTCAAACTATCTTCTCATTGTTTCATTGATCATTCACATAAGGTGTAGTTACCTTCTTAGATATTTATGTACTCAAAAAATTCAACCCAACTTCACTATGCATACATGAAAATTCATAATCTTGCATAGTCAACCACATTCTCTTCTTAGGCCTAATAGATACCTAAAAAATTCAATCATCATCTCATCTCTACTATCTACCCTTACCCAACTATGAATCACCTAAACATGGCCTCATCAGCATACATTTTCTCATATATGGCAACTTTATAGACTCAGCTCAGCTCCTCTAGCTTGATGATCAACTCATTCTTCACTTCTAGACCTCTACCTTTATAGATACTTATGACTTGTAGATCTCTTTGTGATGTTTTATCATTGATATAGATAACATGATCATATTTCATGGCATAGATCACTTAATAGTATCTTCATGGAAACACAAGGTCAAAATACTCTTTATATTATCTCCAGTCCTTAAATCTTATGGACTAAACCTCTACCAAGAATGTCATTGATCTTATAGACCAATCAACAACTCTCATGAGACTTTTCTTACTTTATTCACCAAGATACCTACACATACCTTATTACAAGGCCTAAATCAAGGTTATGCAAGACACCTTGATTCCTTGATCTACTTCTTACTCTCAACATGTCTTCAAAGTCCTTCTAGACTATCAAATTAGGTTTGATCTTTGACTTAGCTTCTACATAATCCTTTTGAGCTTGCAAATGGCACTTTTGACATTATTTCAACTTTGACTAATGTCCTACATAAAAACATAACTTACCTTGGTTTAAGTGTTGATAAAACCTCATCTTATCATCCTTATTCTCCTTAGTCAAATCTGTAAAAATATTTTTTTGATAGACCATCATTACAAACAAGATAAATGTTATCATCATCATACTTTAAGCTTTTGCTTCTCATGATCACTTTTAGGTTGTTAGACCTCTCCAAATTACATGATCTGATACCAATTATTAGAATCATAAACACTAATAGGGGTGTGAATTAGTTTACAATATTTTCTTTCAATTCCACTTATCATTCATTAAACATTCAAACTAATCAAGAGATATAACAATGCCAAATCAACCATTCATATGAGCATGAAGCAAGAACATAAAACATGAACACAAGAGTTATGTGGGAAACCTTATATAAGGATAAAACTCACTAAAACAACACATATACTAATGTCATACAATCAATGGATAAAAATTTAGTGAGGCACCAACCCCACAAGGAACACCAACCCCTCACTAGTCAAAAACCAACTCAACCAGTCCTTAAGCAAGCTCCAACTTACAAGGAGGAACCTACCCCCTAAGTGACTCAGCCACTCCAAGGACACTTATACAAGATCTGACCTATAAGGCATATCTCACTCCTTCTTTACTAAGCACAAACTCAACCAAAATAAACTTGATCACCTTCTCAATACCTTATTGCTCAATCAACAGATGGTGACCTCTTCAACTTTTTATCTTTTATATCTAGATTCCACTTACTATCATACATTAGGAACACATATCTAATGTATCTCAATAGAAAATAAACTCACTAATCTCTTCTCAACCCTCTACCCCTCTCAAAATAGCATATAGGCTTCTTCACTCAAACATGCCTCTTATTAGGCTTATTAAGTCAATTGACCTTGTCATCCACATGTAGAAGATCTGTCATATGTCTGTCATAGTTTCTCTCATTTATCATGAGGTTTTTTACCATTTTTAACACAATTTAAAATGGATCAACCCCCCTATAGTAAAAATATTAAATAGGGATTGATTATAACATCATAGGGTGTTTCATAGTTCTATTTGATGTCATATCACATATTTTTTAACTTTGGTTATGATTCAATTTAATAATTGTATCATTTGATATCTTGGGGGTCAATTTAGAGTCATATATGAAAGTGGTAGGATTTCACAGTGTTCAATCATTTAGAGTATGGAACAGGTTTGCACAGGCCTCAAAAGTTTGTTTTAGATTTCAAAGATCAAGTGGTAGTTGCTAAAACAAATCTAGAACCTTCAGACTTAAAGACTTGTTTGGTACTTGAGAAATTTTCCAATTGGCTAAGTAGATAATTATTTCAGGATAACTATTTCAAGTTTTTGGCTAAGTGTTAAGGACTTGTTGAGGAAATTGTTTAAGCAATTTTCTTGAAGACAAAATTATTTTGAACATTTTATCCATGGAAAAAGAGTTAAGTGTAAATTATTTCGGACAAAAAATATCAAAGACCCAAGTCTCTCAAAAAAATTATCTAATACAAATATATAAGGACATATTCTTTTGGTAAAAATGTCTGAAACATAAGTCTTGACAAAGTTAAAATTATTTTGGACAAAGTATCTGAGAAAAATAATCCAAAACAAATGGCCTGATGTAAAAGTCCCAAAGGTTGAATTATTTTAGGAAAGTTGATCTAGCAGAGTATGGCATTTGTTCAAACATCAAAAATGAGCCCAGGCCAAAAAAGCATTGGCATTCAAAAATTGATGGTCATATAGACATCATTGATGGTCTTACAAACACCATTGATGATTTTATGAACATCAAATTTAAGTCATGGAAAATAATCATTGGGGGTAAAATTTTGATAGTCATGTAGACGTCAAATATGGTTACGTAGACATCAAATGATGGGAGCATAGACATCAAATTTCATCCATGATAAAGTCATTTGAATTAAAATAGTATGTCCCAAATATCTATGGTATGCATTTGATTGTGTAAAATTAAATTGATGGTGTGAATAGAGTCAAAATGTCAACAAATCTTAAGACTGAATCATGTTCAAAAAAATAGATCATGATCTATGACTCATGTTTAATCGTATAAATAGATCCAATAGTGTAAGTGAGATTCAAAATTCAAGGAGATAAAATAAAATTCAATGATTCCAACTATCATAATATTAGGTCCTTGGATCAATGATCAATGGTCAGCTTTGAAGGTTGAAGAAAAGAGGTTCTAGAGGAGATCAACAAGTCAAATTTGATAGGATTCCAAATGGATAAAATAATATTATGTGTCAAGGTGATGATAGAGAAAATTCTATAATAGAGAAAACAATGTGGCAAGAGTAATTCCAAATAGGTAGCCATGAAATACCAAGGATTTTGTGATGAAGTAAGCTCTTCAGACTCATACGCCCCATGGAATCTCAGTTGAAGACTAAAGATGAATAGTGATTACTAGGTGTAAAGAATGAAGTCTAGGAAAGTAATGAGTGAATGTATATGGTGAGTTTAAATGTCTAAAATATAGTTAATAGTTAATAAAACATATATGAATATCATAGAAAATGTGTCAAATCTCTTAGCTCAGTTTCAAGTGCCTAAGAGATGATCCATGATGAAGGCAGTTTGATAAAGGCTAGCTAAAGAATCTCTACACTATTTTGGAGAGTTTGTCATGATTTATATGGACATTTGTCTTGGGAGGAATTAATGGTCTATTTCATACACTAGTTCCCTAAAATGTAACTATTTATTGATTGTACATGTGTCTGAGTGACTTTTAAACTTCATTCTTTCATGTTCTTTATAAAATTCTATAAGTATCTCTCATTTTAGCCTTTGTAGCATACCACACCATGTATATTAAATCCCTACTAGTTTTGACATTGTATTTTGAATTAGAATAATAAATTCAATCTAATTTGAGTTTATATATAAAATTTTCAAAGTTTTTGAAGATATGTATAGTGAATAGATAAGATATATTCATCTATCCTTACTTTCTCGTAGTCCTTCCATGTTTGATGCAAGTGATTTCATCCTAGAAAGTCATATGAAGTGTATGAATCTATCTTAAGTGTATAATGAGCCTTAGTATCTATAATTTATCTATGGTCTTATTTTCCTTGTAAAATCTTCATGCATCTCACCTTCATATCAAAACACTAATGCCAATGCATTCTAGGACTCTTAGACTAGTGTGGTATGTCTTATCTCTTTGTGATAGAGTATGATAGTATTTTTTAAGACATCTTGGTGCATCAAATTTTTATAATAGGTTTATTTCATTTAATTTATAACCATTTCACCCCATAAGAAATCATTAGATATGTAATAATAGTTTTAAGATAATTTTAGGGAGTTATCCCTTTAAATCTAAAGTCTCACTTCCACTATAGGTACACCCACATACCTAGAAGTGATCCCATGTTTCCCAATTATAGAATATGATTTAAAACCCTATTATAGGGTGAAATATTTTGTGACAATAGTTTTAGCACACCTAATGGGACCTTATCTTCAAGACAACTTATCAAGGTTAATGTTGGTCTTGACAACATCAGTTATAAATTGGTGTGATACTCAGCATTTGGTGACTCCATTAAATTAAATTTAGTTCAAGGCCACTATATTATTATAAAATTACTCTCATAATTCATGGTTCTCACTAGGTCATCCTATAGAAGAGTTATCAATCCAATTAACCCACTCTTTTAGCCTGAACTTCCCCTTAAAGTTTAATATCCTTATCCTAATCCACCCTTTGGAGAACTAATATATTTTTCTTGAGAGGAAGAGTTCGAAGAAATTGAGGAAATTTAGGATACTCAATATTTTGAAGAACTTGAAGAATATATGTCTAGACCTCATGCTTTCCATGCATTCAATACAAAAAATCCAATTCACCTTCAAGAATATGATGCCATTCCTCCCAATGCTACAAATGGTGTGCCCCTATTCAATGGTGAGAGTCATGTTAAACCCAATGAGCACATTAGAGATGTCTCTAAATTTTACAACATCCATAATATCACTCAATACAACATTGACATTAGACTCCTTACCATTTCCCTTAGAGGGAAGGCTCTTGATTAGTATAGGACTCTAGAAGTTGGATGCATCATGTCATGAGATGAATTTGGAGTGTTTTTGACCTCAATATTTAGAAAAGAGAGCGACCATGCCTCTCTCATACATTGACTTAATGTGATCAAAAGAGGATCCAAAGAAATAATGAATGATTTTAATGAGAGGTTATAAAAGACTTAGAATATATTGCATCCTCTTGTGAGGCCACCTCCCATATTTGTGTTCTCAGCCTATTTGAGAGTTATTATCACTAAAATTTATATCATGCTTCAATCCATGCGTGGTTCCACCCTCCCTGAAGAATATGAGCTTGCTATCAAAGCTAAAAATAATCTCATCCAAGTTGTAATATTTCCACCCTAAAGTGTCTATGCCTCCATTGTCTCATACTTATACTAATGCTCTAGATGTGTTTCAAACTCTTAATACCAATACCAAGCCTAAATTTGTTCCTAAAAAGGTAGATAATGCCATGGAAACATATGCATATATTCAATGGTTGGAAGATAGACTTGGAAGAGGTAATATACAATAAGGTCCCTATCAAAATCCTTACCCTTATCAGTAATAGTATGGTCAAAAATTTGGAAGAGGAAGAGACTAATGGTAGTCTAATCCCAATAGGTCTATCAATGCATACAATCTTAACTCTACTACCAATGCAAGGGAGATGATACTTATGCACAAAAACTTGGTGCAAGGTGATAATTAGCATCAAGTCCAATTTATGGATGCTAATTAAGGTAGATATTGGGAACTTATTTCTCAATGAGAGGTTACTCCCCTCTTATCAGCCAAAGATGAAGTGATGATGTAGAAAAGTGAAGGTGAGAAACCTCAAGAAGAGATCTTCACCAACTTTCTAGTCGAGGGCACTCTTATGCTTAACAAGGAACCTAGGTTGTACAAAAAATTAGATCCAAGAGGACGGATTTAGGTGGTGACATTAGTGTGCCTATAGGCTCATTCAATCCTCATATAAAGTAACAAGGTATGGATGTAGGTGTAGTAACCTCAAACAACTCTGCACATATTCCAAACCAAAACATTGGAAAGATTGTTCAAGGCACTCCAACTCCTCAGGTTATATGCACTTCAATGCATCCAATAATTCAATACAAAGTAGGTATGGATTATTTAAACATTTTATATTAATTAAATAATATTAAAACATCCATTTCCCTTTTGGATGTTTTGCATATGGCTGGTCAGAAAGACCTCCTACAAATATAGTTATCTATTATCCCTACTAGTGTCCCTCCTTCAAAAAAAATTCAAAGTCATGTTTTCCTTGTAATTTTCTCTAATACCATTATTTAACCATCCACCAAAGCTAATAAACCTCTTCTATTTTATCTCACTCTCATAGTGGGTGACAAGCTAGTCCATAATTACATAGTTGATAGTGGAGTTTCAACTTCAATCATGCCCAAGGTGGTAGCTGATAAATTGGCTCTAAATTATGAGCCTCATAGTTAAGGATTTATCCAATTATATGGTACACATACCAATATCATATGCATGATAAAAAAATTGAAGGTTTTCTTACATGATTGTCCTAGTTTTCCTATCTTGCAAGACATGGTTGTTATCGACCTCCCAGTTCACTTTATAATCTACCTTTCAAGGGACTTCACTACCAATATTGGTGGATATCTCTTATCTCATTGTTTTTTATTGGAATTTAGGATAAGGTATGGGATCAAGGTGAAAATTAGGACACAACCTATTTCAAATTTTAGTATATAACGTTACATGGAAACAAGTTTTAATTTGAATTGTGGTGTTCATGAAGAAAAGGATTCTATTGTAGATGATGGCACTTAATCTAAGCTTGAAGGAATTTCATATTTATTTCTTGATGAATATGGTACTAAAACTTATAAGTATGATCCTTATTATCTAATGGAGGAAAATAATCTAGGAATATATTGTATACATGAATAAGAAATACTAACACATCTACTTTCCAAAGAAGAAGGTGAAGAATATGAGATGTGGAAAATGTTTTTAAATAATTCAAGAAGTAAAATTAGTGTAGGGTATTGTGTTATGTTGGTATCTCCATCCAAAAAAATAGTTGGATGATCAGATTGTGTAACTAAAGATGAATAATATACATAAGTGTCTGGTGACATTATAAAGTATCTTCAATTAATATTATCAAAATAAAAAGGAAAATTTTATCATGTTTATAAAATAGGATACTTATGAAAGGGTCTTGATCTTCAAGGACAAACTCCTCAAACTAGGCAAGGTGTGTTCTAATTTAGAGAAGCAAGCATTCATTGAGTTTTGTAAAGAGTTTCATGATATCTTTGCTTGGGAATATAAGTACCTAAAAATATTTCTTTCTATCCTAGTACACCATACTATTGAGTTGGAACCTAGAGTTAAACTAATTAGATAGAAACAAAGACCCATCAACCCCAAGGTTGAATAACTCATGAGGTTAGATCTTACCAAACTCCTTAAATATAAAATAATATTTCCTATTAATCATTCAACATGGGTAGCTAAAATTATGCCTATTATAAATAAGAATGGGGATATAAGACTTTGTTTGGACTTTATATATCTTAATAGAGTGTCACTCAAATATCACTATCCTCTACCCTCAATGGAGCATATTTTGAAAATAGTTATAGGTTATCAACATTTTTCTCTTCTAGATGGGTATTCAAGATACAATCAAACTTTAGTCAGTGAGGATGAATATTTCAATACAACCATCACTACTAAATAGGGGAATTTTACCTATAAGAATATGCCTTTTGGTCTCTCCAATGTTGGTGCCACATTTCAAAGAGCAATAGGCATGATCTTTAAAGGTTTGATAAATGAGATGTTATTGGTTTATCCAGATGATATAATAGTTTTTTTTATAAATATTATAATGAACATATTCAACACTTGAGATAAGTTTTTTAAATATGTAGGTAGTACAAAGTATCTCTTAATCCAAACAAGTGTATCTTCACTATCCATGAAGGTAAGCTCTTAGGACACATTATTTCAAAAGATGGTTTGGTTATTGATCCTGAAAGGATAAGGGCTATTTTAGGCCTATCCTTGCCTTTAAATAATAAGAGTCTCTATATTTTCCTAGGTATGATAAAATTTTTAAGGTGATTCATACTTGGTTTTTCATCTTTGGTGAAACCTATCAAAACCATACTAAAAAAGAATCAGGGCTTTTCTTTGACTAAATAAGGTAAGAGCAATTTTGAAGCCATTAAGAAAGCAATTGCATAAGCTCCTACTCTTGTGAATCCTAATTTTGTGAAATACTTCATTTTGTATTCATTTTCTAGCCTTGATACTATATTATCCATGTTAATGCAAAAGAATGATGAGGGTGTGGAGTAGCCTATTACATTCTTTAGTCAAGGTTTAGAAGATTATGAAGTCAAGTACACCTTTATGTAGAAACAATTCCTTGTTGTTGTAAAAGGACTAAATAAGTTTAGGCATATGCTTTTAAATAATAAGATTCATGTTATGGTCTCTCATCCTAGTACCAAAGAATTTCTCTTGAACAAATATCTTAGTGAAAATAGGGCAGGTTGGATCACTAAAGTAATAGAATATGATGTTGATATCAAGGTGAAAAAATTGATAAGGGGTAAAGTCTTGTATGAGAATTCAGATTCAGATTATCATGAAATAAAAGAAGAGGCTCTAGCCAATCATGATTGTTCCCAATCAGCTGGTTCCTTGCCTCTACAAAGTTGGACATAGGATGTGATCACATTTATTCAAAATGGTGAGTATCCTAATGGTATGAGTAGATAAAAAAGTATGTATTTTAGGTTGAAATATATTCCCTTTTGTATTGTGAATGGTGTGATCTTTATAAGAGAAATTAATGGTGTGCTATTAAGATGTAGTGATAATGATCATTTTGGAGTGTTGCTTGAGAAGTTCCATGATGGGACAACAAGAGGTCATTTCTCTCTAAGAACCATAGTTACCAAGATCATGAGGGTAGGTTATTATTGGCCTAGCCTCTTCAAGGATTGCCAAGCTTGGGTGAGAAAGTGTTTACAATGTGATTTCTTTATATATAAAAAGAATCTTATAGCTCTTCCTTTGAATCCTATCCAATTTGATCAACCTTTCATTCAATGGTGTCTTGATTTCATTAGCATGATAAATCCCCCATCAAGTGATGGTCATAAATGGATACTCACAACAACTAACTATTTTACAAGATGGGTTAAGGTGGTATCATTAAAGGAAGCTAATGGCAATTCTATCTTGGAGTTATATGAGAGCATCATAACAAGGTTTGGCACTCTTACTATTATTTTAGATCATGTTCTTATTTTTATGGGTGCTAAGACAATTGATTAGGAAAACAGTAATGGAATCTTTCTAAGAACTTCATCTAACTATTATTCTCGATTTAATGGATTGGCTAAGTCAACTAAGAAGAATATAATTATAATCATCAAGAGAACCTTGGATCATAATCAAAGGGCTTGGCACACTAAAATAAATACAACCTTGTGGGATGACAAGATAACTCACAAGAGGTCAATAGGAAATTCTCCTTTTGTGCTTTTCTATGGGAGAGAAGCTAGGTTGTCTATCTCTCAAGAGATACCTACTTTAGAATTGGCACATTAGTTAGAGTTTCTTGAAAACACTCTAATAGAGGTGAGATTAATAGAATTAATATATTTGTATGAAACTATAGAGAAATCTCATCGAGCTATGGAGCATCACTAAGTGCTAATGAAGAGGTCTTTTCACAAGAAGGCAACTCCAAGAACATTCTAGGAAGGTGATATAGTGTTGAAATGGGATGAAGATAGAGCAAAAATAAAGAGGCATACCAAATTTGATACCTTATGGATTGAACCATATGTCATCATCAAGTGTAATCAAAGAAATTCTTTTAAATTATCAAGGATGAATAAAGAATAGTTGCATATCCCTATGAATGAGATACATTTGAAACCTTGTTATTGAGGGGTAAAAGTTTAGTTTTTATAAATAGTAGAATATATGTGTGTTTTGATTTAGTTATGTGTGCTATGTTCTCTAAATATTCTAGTTGAACATAGGTGTTTTTCTACTTTGTGTCTTGTTCTCATTGTTTTCTATTGTTTGGTGTATCATTTTAAGGAATTTATGTGTCAAACCTATTATACATTTGACTCCATATCCCAATGGATAGGATTAGGTAACTGATCTTGGCATAGCAAACATGCCAACCTTAAGAAATCTCTAAGAATGTTGACCATTTTTACCACAAGTTAAAATGGATCAACCCTCTTATAGTCAAAATTTTAAATAGGGGCTGAATATAATGTCATAAGGTGTCACAAAATTCTATTTGATATCATATCACATGTTTTTTAACTTTGGTAATGATTTAGTTTAATCCTTATGTCATTTGATATCTTGGAGGTCATTTTATAATCATATATGAAAGTGGTAGGTTTTCATAGTTTCAAGTAGTCAGAGCATGAAATAGTTTTACACAGGCCTTAAAAGTTCATTCAATCTTTCAAAGATAAAGTGGTAGTTGCTAGAACAAATCCAGAAGAACCTAAAAAATTAAAGACTTATTTGGTACTTGGTAAATTTTCCAATTGGCTAAGTACAAAATTATTTTAGGGCAACTATTTTAGGTTTTTGGCTAAGTAATGGGGACTTGTTGGGGAAATTGTCTAGGCAATTTTCTTAAAGACAGAATTCTTTCAGACATTTTATCCATAGAAAAAAATCTAAGTGCAAATTGTTTCAAACATTTTGTCTAAAACAAAAATCCCAAAGACCAAAGTCTCTTGAACAAATTGGCTGATATAAAAATATAAGGACATATTCTTTCAAGAAAAATAACTGAAACATAAGTCTCGATAAAGGCATAATTATTTTGGATAAAGTGTATAATAAAAATAGTTTAAAACAAATGGCTCAATGAAAAAGTCCTGAAGATTGAATTGTTTTAGTAACTTTGATCTAGCAGAGTATGACATTCATGCAAATGTAAAAAATGAGCCCAGGCAAAAAATCATTGGCATTAAAAAAGTGATGGTCACATAAACATCATTGATGGTCTCATAGATATCATTAAAAATCATGTGGATGTCAAATTTAATTCATGGTAAATAATAATTAGGGGTCAAATTTTTATGGTCATGTAGACATCAAATAGGGTTGCATATATTTCAAATGATAGGAGAGTAAATGTCAAATTTAAGACATGGTAAATACCTATTTGAGTTCAAGCAGTGGGTCCTAAAGATTTATGGTGCACATTTTATCATGTAAAAGTAGATCAATGATGTGAATAGAGTCAAAATGTCAATGAATCTTCAAATCAAATCACATTTGAGAAATTGAACCATGATCTAAGACTTGTATTCAATTTTACAAATAGATCTAACTGTGTGAGCAAGAGTCAAAGGTCAAAGAGTTAAAATCAAATTCAATGTTGCCAATTGTCATAGTCTTGGGACCTTGGATAAATGATCAATGGCCAACATTGAATTTTGAAGCAAAGAGGCTCTAGAGGAGATTAACAGGTCAAATTCAATTGAATTCTAGATGGATAAAATGAGACTACGTGTTTAAGCAATGATAGAGAAACTTCTATAATTGAGTGAACAACATGGTAAGGGGAATGCCACATAGGTAGCCATGAAAGACCAAGGATTATATGATGAATCAAGATCTTCTAACTCATATACCACCATAAAAGCTTAGTTGAAGACTAAAGATGAACAATATTAACAAATGTAAAGAATGAATTCTAAGAAAGTAATGAGTGAATGTAGATGGTAAATGCAAATGTCTAGAAGATATTAGTTAAGAAAATGTTTGTGACTATCATAGCATATGTGTTGACTCTCCTAGATTAGTTTCAAGTTCCCAAGAGATGATCCATGATAAAGGCAGTTTCATAAAGCCTATCTAAAGAATCTTTGAACCATTTTGGATAGTTTTTCATGATTTATATGGACATTTGTCTTGGGAGGAATTAATGGTCTATATCATACTTGAGTCCCTTGTAATGTAAATAGTTATCGATGGGGCATGTGTTTGAGTAACTTTTAAACTTCATTATTTTATGTTCTTTTTAAAATTCTATAAGTAGCTACCATTTTGACCTTTGTCAAAGATACCACACCATGTATGGAAAAGCCCTACTAGTTTTGACATTATAGTTTGTCCTAGAATAATAAATGAAATCTAGTTTGATTTCATGTATCATCTTGTCAAATTATGTGAAGAGATGTATAGTGAATAGTTAAGAGATATTCATATATCCTTGCTTTCTCTCAGTCATTCCATGTTTGATGCAAGTGATTTCAGCCTAGCAGGTCATATGAAGTGTAGTCAAGTGTATGAATCTATCTTAAGTGTATAATGAGCCTTAGAATCTAAAACTAATCTATGGTATTATTTTTCTTGGAAATTCTTTATGCATCTCACCTTCACATTGAAACATTAATGTTAGTGCATTTTAGGACTCTTAGACCAGTGTTGTATGTCTTGTCTCTTTATGATAGAGCATGATAGTCTTGTGGAAGACATCTTGGTGCATCACTATTTTATAATATATTTATTTCATGAAATTTATAAATATTTTCCCCCACTATAAAATATTATATAGGTAATAAGCTTTTCAAGATATATTCAAGGAGCTAGCCCTTCAAATCTAGAGACTCACTTCCATTATAGGTACACCCACATGCCTGAAAGTGCTCCCATGTTGCCCAATTATAGAAGAGGATTGAAAACCCTATTATAGGGTGCAAGATTTGGTGAAAATATTTCCTCAAGACATATTTCTTCTCCTAAAGGTTCTCTTTTGCTTGATTTCACTCTCATTCCTTTTAACTAGCCTAAATAAGTATACTATGCCTTGTATAAATACAAAACTCTTGGTTTCACCCAACTTGGTCAAAAAAACATCTCTATATACTTGGATCACCATTTTAATAGGTTAATACACACGTTTCACAAGTGAAACACTTACTACAAGGGTCAATCATTACCCATAAGTGCCAAAAATCACCATTAGGCTTAATGGAGACCTAATGCAATTAGGCCTTCTCAAGACACATGTTTCACCCTGAGCACATTAGAACACCATGAGCCTACAAAAATAGATTAAACACTTCATACATACCTCAAATAAACACTTGATAAAATCCATATAGGTCCATACTACTTTTTAGTCCATATCACTACTTTGACCACGTCATTAGGCTTACTCACAATTAGCCCTTCTCACTCCCAGAAAACTTATCTTGAGAATATGAACCATACACTCAAATTTTACATATAAAAATATAAATAAATCACATGGATATTATCCCCATAACTTTAGGTTCATTATAATTCACCAAATAGGGCAAAAGACCTCAAACTAATCAACTTCATATGCTCACTCAGAATTGCACACATGCCTTAAGAACTTAATCAAAATCCTTTGTATTTTCACACCTTCATAGGAGTTTATAATGGATAAAAATGTGTTAAAATTAACCTATAATACATATATACTAACTTCATGTTCATTACATCCTTAAACTCTATCCAAATCATCCCAAACTTATCTCTTCTAGATGACTACTCAGAACTACCTGAATGCTCAAAAATACAATCATGTATAATGTTGTTTTAAAATCCTTTAAGGATAATTCCAAGACATATAATTTAAATTAATATTTCATATGTGATCTATATACCATCCTCCAATATATAGATCAGAAGTTATAGTGTCAACTATTGGTCTTGTAGACCGATTTGTTAATCTTCTCTTTCTCAGTTCTAACACAGCTAGATAAGCTATTTTAGATTCCATTTTACAACCTATTAAAGTTAATATAAACATTATATATATCATGTATAGGTCATATATATCTAAAAAAACATAAACATGTGCATTGGATACATCAACTTGTATCATAAAATCTCAAATTATTCACTTCATCTTGCATACCCAGAACTATCATTCTATCTTGAGAACCAATCCCAACACCTATGTAGACATAATAAAGATAAAATATCATTATAGCTACCTATAATATCAATTTCATAGGCTCAAATTTCAATATTGGTCTTACAGACCAATCTCATAGTCATGGGTTCACTGTCACAATTGAACTTGACATGACAACTTGTGAACAATGTTTTTACCCATTACAATTGATTAAAAACCACTAAAAATGCATGGTGAAGTGATAAAAGTCCTATAAAAACACTCCATTATACATTTCACATAAATTGGGCCTATTAAGGCTTCCCTAAATACCTTCTCACTCTGACTAGTTTTTCTCACTGGTTTCACCATTAGCCTAGTTTAGCAATAGGTCAAATTGAGTGACCAAAATAGTTGAAAAAAAAGATTTAAATTTATTATATACCTTAATATACATAAATCATGAGTCTCTATATTATCCATTCATCTATTTTCATACTTGGTTTGAAGCAACATTTGTCTTTTTATCAACTACTTAAGAAACAAACATTTTATCATAGGTTCAACTCACTATTTTGACAAACCACATCCACCTAGATATGCTTGATGGAGTTAAATAAAACCTATAAACACTTACCAATGCATTAAATATCATTCTGAGTAATCAAAAACAAAATATTCACAATCAGGTCACTATGAGGGTTTTAGTAGGGTTTTAGACCTATTTCCATTCTTAACATTTGTTCATAAAGCTTTACCCCTGAAACCAACTCCTAATGATTGGAACACATTATTAGGACCCTTTTCCATCTCTCTATAAGATCTCAACATTCCATGCAATAGTCACATGTGCCAACAAGCATGAGAAAGTCCTTCTCGAGTCTTCATATCTTCATTCTACACATACAAGAGACCTTAAGACCTAATTTTCACGTTTTATCCTTCAAATTAGGACCAAAAAATTTATGATCACTCTTAAAAATCTATTTTATGCCTCTATAAATTCTTATTTGACTATTATTTCTGTGGAACCTAAAACTCATACCCCATTTAGTCACATTTTATCTCTTTTCACTTTGGGCTTTTGAGTTGTAGATCATATTAGGCCTAATAATAAACCCTCTAGATATTTTTCCTACACTTTCAACCTTATTCACATGTTAAAACACATTATCACATGATCTACCACTACTTTACATCCTTGATATGTCTTGTTAACATCTTATGACCCCTAGTTAGATCAGACAAAGTCTAAGACTAGTTCATATGCATATTAGACCTGTAGGTCTTACCTCTATAGGCATAATTTAAAACATATCTAGGTGCTTAAATGCCTCATATGCATGTTAAAAATTTATAATAAATCCTCTTATGTATTTGTGAATTCATCTCAAGAGTCATCATTCAACTTTTTGTACTAGACTAGGCATCTCATGCATAAGCCTTCTCAAGAACCTTGCACTCAAGAAAAATTACAAAAATATGAATACCATGTGTTAAGCCTTAACATAAACCATATACTAATAATTATTTTGCCTTTATATTCTCTCTCTTAACTCATGAATATTTTAATATCTTCACCAAAACACCTATAGATGCCTCAAAATATCATCACTAATCTAAAACACTGACATATGTTATTCAAACCACCAACTACCCTCTTTATCATTAATGTATCATGTATCCAAGAAAGATATTAAGATTAATGACAACTTATGACATCAATTACCATTCTCATAAATCTCCCCTTTTTCATTAATGGCAAACTCATCCATATATAGTCCATTGATCCTTTGGACTTGAGGACTCTCAGAGCTAGAAATCTCCCCCTTTGTCCATGATCATCTAATCAACCAAGAATAACTCCTTGAATCATATCTCACAAGATTCATGCCCATACTTCACATTCTTCTTAAGAGACCTAAGTTATCTCCTCCTAATTTTATGCATCACTTGAACCATATCAAACTAATACATTCATATCTATCATAAGAACAACATACCTTGATTGAAGACATATTTATCCACATATGAGATGCCATTGATGATCAACACAGTAGCTCCAAATTGAGACCTCTTCCAATGGTTAACAATCTTTCTCACATGAAGATAACAACCATTGCTAACTTCTGAAGCAAACATAAGATGCTATGAAATATCTAATCCATATCCGACTATGCTCATAAGAGCTCACAAGTATGGACAACACTTCTTAGAATTTATTTAGAGTAATTGAGGATAAACATCCAACTAAACATAAAGTAATACCTTTCAAATATCTAAAGAACAAAAACATATTGAGATTTTTGTCCCAAAAATCGCATTACAATTAACACCCTAAGGGGGACCCCCTTTGTTTTTTAGGAAAAACCTTAAATCCTTAAAAAAACCCATATTTCCCTTTACCTTGAATAATTTAGAACTCTAGGTGAAATTTTCACTTGTGAAAATTTCTTTGTGGGTTCTAGATCCCGCAAAGAACCCATACCCAAAAAACATAGAATTTGAAACTTGCCATGCACTTTGCACATTTTCACAATTTACAAAATGCTTGATAGGCTCTGAATCCTACCATGTACCCATTTTTCAAAATCTATAACTTAGCATTCACTTTTCATGTTTTCACAACATTTAAAGTGAAAAATGGGCTCCATATCCCACCAAACCTATAAAACCCCACATTTGGTAGAACTTAGAACCTTAGATGCATATTGTATGTTTTCAACATGAAAATTATATGCCAAGCTCCACTTTCCACCAAAACCACTTACCAACTATGCACTATGGGACTTGTAACCTCAAGTGCACTTTACACATTTCAAATGGGAAAAGTGCCCCATGGGTTCCACCTTCTACCAAGACCAATCATCCTGTCCGCAAAGAGTGGACCTACTTCAAGAAGGTCCAACCTCCACCAACTCACCAAACCTCTTCCCACTAAATATAGAAATTAAAGTGCACATTAGAAATATTTTAATGTGTAAAGTGCATTTTAATTCCTACTTCCCACTAAGCCAAGCCTTCCCATGGAGAGTAGAACTACTTCAAGCAGATCGAACCTCCACTACTAACCACTTGAGATCACATTAATTGTAGGTTTTTGATATTTAACTAGGTAAATTAGGTTTTTGTGTTTATCATTTGAAATTACCAAGTATTGGAGCTCTGATAATGACCCTTTCCACACAATAACTCCTTGATCCATGTGTTAATAAGTACCTATGAATTTCAGCCACAACTATGTCTCAACCTTCCACATCATCCTCACTTTCTACATGGTACTTTCCTCATGTTTTTTTTGCCATTGTCTTTCATTTTTAAGTTTTTCCCAATAATTTACATTTCTTGTGAGTTATTAGATTGATGTTTTATTAGGGTTACTAGTTAGGGATTTAATTTGAGAGTTATCATTTAAAGATCAAAATCATGTGTCTAGGGAAGTTCAAGATAATCTAGGGTTTTCATTCCTGAAAGTTTTAATTCAAGGATTTTCCAAATCCTACATATATCATTATCCAAGAAAAACCCTCTTTTTTACCTCAAATATTTTGCACTCAAAATCTAGGGATTTTCCAAATATTTTCAAAAATTCTCAATCATATACTTATAATTCACTTCAAAGAATATTCCTTTCCAAAGAGTCCCCTAGTGTCCCCACAGACATTGGACCTACATAGGGAACCTAAATTCCCTATAAGATTTTAAGACTTCATGGAAAGTGGACATGTTCTAAACACATTCCACTTATGCTAGAGGTCTTATGTGCTTCAAACACCATAGATATTTGACATTATTTCAACACCTTTAAGTTCTACTAGAAATCTAATAGCCTTCAAGCACCGTGGAGAGTGGATGTGCTTCCATCACCTCTGAGTTTTGCCAAAGAATTTAAGCTCTCCAAACACTTGTAGATCTCACCAAATTTCAAAAGTAGTTTCTCACAAATAATAAATTTAGTTTCCATGCCTCCCAAGGAAATGAAGTTCAAATCTAAGGGCCCTAGAATGACTTCTTATTTGGAGTCCAATATGGAAGAAAATAAAAGACAGATATTTAGGTCACATTAACCTAGGATATTTTTGGGCTAGGATAGGTACAAATTTCAAGATTGATTGGATCCAAAGTATCTATGACTCTAGTTTACCTCAAGCTACAACCTTCCCTCTATCTATTCAAACCATCAAGTTGATCCTTATAGTGGCCCAACATTATGATCCTGATAGAAGATAAGTCTTCGGTGAGAAAGGGGAGAGTTCTAGATCTTGACCCTAACTTCATCAACATAGTGTTTGTAATTCTTGAGTTTGATATTTATTTGGATATAACTCCATAGACATTTGTATAATTTTATGATGATAAAAATGATGGATGTCAAAAGATAATTAACAAGCAATGGCTCAAGACTCCTAATCATTCCTCCACTAAATTGCTGAGAATATGTATAGATTTGATTTCATAGAGGAGGTGGGAAATATTATAGCACTACTGCACAAAGTCACTAGCAATCCTAATGTCAAGTTTTATCAAGACTATATGTACCATTATATATGGATCATTAGAGAAAATAAATAATAGATACATTGAGCTTAATTAATAAGTGATTCCCTCCACAACTAGTTGATGGAGGTGAAAGTGGAAAATAATTTTTATATGACATCATATATTGTTTATATCTTGGCCAAAGGAATATTGTTCCCAAGCCTCAATAAAGTTTTTGAGGAAATAACTAGAGTTTATAACTACTACCTTAATCTCACACTATAGACTAGTAAGCAATAATTTAGGAGATTGAATGATGATTTCATCTACAACATCATTATCATGTTTGATCAAGAGCTTGGGAAATAAAGTTTCTCCCAAGAAGCAAAAGATGAGATCACCAAATGGGGTTCCTTCTTCATATAGTTCCCCACCTACTCCTACATCAAGGTATCTAGATTTAGTGGTTATCCCTACACACTTTCCCAGTATGTAAGTGATAAATGGGCATTATTTGAGTTGGTTAGGCAATTTGTGGAGACACACAAGCTCATTTTAGATAGACACAAGGTAGGGATATGTTTCCTTATTTCCATTGGCCATTACACATTCCAATCCCTCTTAAAGGATAGAAATATGGAGGTGGAGATGGGATAAGTAACACTGAAGAATCTAGAGTCTAGACCTTATTTTGATCCATATGGTAACGTCACTACTGCACTAAAACTAGAAACATACAAACATGTGCCATATTATGAGGATTTTTGGGATGACTGTGATGATGAAGAAATGGTCAGAATGAGGGATGATTCTAGGATGTCCCTAAAACAAATAAAAGACTATGATCTAGCACTAGTCCATAATTATTGGTGGATGAAAACTCTAGATTAGACCCAATCTACCTCATAAAGATCATTGTTATACCTTTACCACCAGTGAGCTGGTCAATTCTTGAATCCTTCTCTTTGTTTGATAGAACAACCCTTGTGATCAATAGAATAATCAATTGGCTAAGAATCAAGGGTGTGCAAATCATATGGGAGAAGCTCTTTAATCTAAAAGTAGGATGTATCACTCCTTTAAATGAGGGCCTTGGCGTATCATCATAGGAACTTGACAAAGGAAAGAAGAGGAGGAAGACAAAGGTAAGAAAAGGGGAATCAAGTAGATAGGGAGAAACTACAGATGAACCAATTGATATTTTAGTAAAAGACACAATAGTAGTAGCACAAGGATCTATAGTTTTAGATCCCATACCCTTTACTCCTATTTACACTACTCCCCCTTCTCCTAATCATATTGTATAAGAGGTTTCAACACCTTCACCAACTATCTCCACTCCTCAAGTCTTTCAAGTTCCCATTATTCCATAAGTTTCAACACCTCCACCTCTAGTGTCAACCCCTCTAGTTCTCTCCACTTCATTTACCATTCCACCCACATCAATAATCCAAGTTCAATCAACATAAATAAGTCAAGTGGACACTCAGGGTCCCCATGTTTAAGTTTCTACTCCACTTTCCCTTCCTCCCACTTCACCTTCCCTATTTGATCCATTCCCACTTTCCATTCCATTTAAAATTCCTTCCATTTCATCACCATTAATTCCCAACACCACTCAAAATTACATTTCCATAGAATTAGTCATCTTGACTATAGTTCCATAGGCCACCCCAAACCCTGAGATAAGTACTATTTCCCCTTCATCTCAACCCACTATTTTCACATCACCAACCCTGAGTGGTCTTACACACTTAATTGACACATTTAGTGGTTTGGCTTTCACCCTTCCACTAGTTCCAAAATTCACAACTCATGTGTCCATTCCATATTCCACTCCCCCAACAAGTACAACTACTTCCACCACCCCCACTCCCCCCATTTTCACTATTTCAACTATACCATTAGTAGAGGTTGGAATGACCTAGATATTTAGTGGAATTATTTATTTTCAAAGCATTGATGAGAGTGGATCTTCACAAGAACCTCTTGATCAACCAATAACATCATCTTCCCAAGAGTCTCCATTAGTCATAGTATCATCTAATGCAGCTACATCAGCTATAGATTCTTTGGTGATATGTTAGATTAGCAGAAGACTACCCCTAATTGGTTAGCACAATCAGTGAGTAAGAAGTAGAAAATAATGATTGATCCTAGCACATTGGACTTTGGCATGTCAAAAATCAAGAAGAAATAAAAACCCACTCCTAAGACCCTCTCAAGGACATTCAATGATGATAAGGGAGAGATATGTTAAAATTGTAGTTCCCCTACCTAGAAAATCAAAAGAGGATCTTGTGGTGGAAGATTATCAAGTTTCTCATATACACCTTGGTAAAAAAAAGAGGACTCAAGTGCGATGTACAGACAGGTATCAACTCTCTCTTCCAGATAATTTATCATCATAAAACCACCAAGGATGAGCTAAAAATAAAGGTAGATTAGTTTACCACAGCATTGAACCAATTTGTAAAGCCTAGTGAAACATCACAATAACCATAAGTAATACAACCAATCAATCTAGGTCAAGATATAATTTATTATGTATGATATATTGCTCACATGGGAAAGGATACAAAGGAATGGTCTGAGCAACTGATCACTAAAGGAAAAAGAGTTCTTATAGCCATGATGGAACATTATGGAGTCATCATGGAGACAAATGATATTTTGAAAGAATAGATTAATATGTATGAAGGAGAGGTTTGGACTTTGAATATGTATTATCCTAAACTAATATCCATAAAATTTATTGATATGAATACCCTTGTTACCAATAATATATTTAAGGATGATGCTGATCACAAAGAACTACACAAGGCTGCTCAATTTTAAATAAGAGTACTAACAAAGTCTGTGGAATGAACCAAGGAGGCTCATGACAAGGTAATTAATGTATTATACAAGATTAATGGCATGATGAACTGAATGTCATGCTAACCAGTAGATGATGCCAATAATATCCTTTAGGTAGAATAAGTTTAGAATAATTTCAAAGCAATAGTTGACAAGGAATCTGCAAAGTTCTTGGTATTTTTCCTAAGTTTCATCCATAGGTTCATTAGGTATGAGAAATCAATTGATTAGATGAGGAATAAAATGTAGGGCATAAGAACCTTTAAAAGTGAATTGTTTGATGTCCAGGTAGACTGTTCAACCTCCAACATCTATTCTTATGGGATGAATGTAGAGCAAATTCAAGATATTTTGAAATCCTTTGATGCATATCAGAGAAGCTACAGGCTGAGAATGATAATAAAGTTGAAGAAGTTATAAAAATTTATTAATTTTCCCTCCCTTTTGAATATTTTCAAATGTTATTATCATTTGTAATTTAAAAAAGTACAACTATATTTTTATAACTCTTTTTGAGAAAGAAAAATTCATATTTTTTGATAATGTGAAAGTTGCAAAAGGCACAAGTGTAAATTGCACTTTCCATTTTGATAAATATGAATTTTTAAAAAGGTGAAAAATCATGAAGTGTAAATTTCATGGTTCATTTTGGCAAAAGTGATAAAGACTGAGTAATTTTTAAAACTCTCACTTAAGATTTTTCATGCTAGGGTTTACATGAAAAAAACTTGGAATTATTTTCAATGTTATCTTTTATTTTAAATAGACCAATTCTATTTTGGTCACCTCTTTTTGCATGAGGAAGCTATTTTCAGCCACTATCAAATAAGGAAGCATTGCATAGAGATCTTTAGTTATGGCCATGCCATACCATGTCGTGTTACACCTAGGATCATGCCCAACTCATGCATTCCATGTTTCAACCATTCCAAAAGTTTATAAATGCTATAAATAGAAGAACTCACCTCTCTTGCATGAGTTTTTTTAAATCTACATGATCTTTTTTATTGGGCATTTGAGTTTCAACAACTACATGTCTTCTATGACATATTTTATATAAAAATGAGAAAACCCCATGGAAAAATCTATCTTTTTGTTGTTATTTATATTTTTTTCATTTTGAATGTATTTACTACAAGTTATAACCTCTAAAGAGAAATAAAGTTGAATATTTGCCTTTATTTTCTTGAGAGATATCTGTGTGTGTGAAAGTTATTTGATTATTTGTGGAATCTTTGTCTCTTTATTTCAATTTTAATAAATTCATCTGTGGTATTTTACTCTCTTGAAAATATTATTTGAAATAAAGATAGTTTTCCCTTTTTTGAAAAATAGCAAAATATTACCTCTGATTTCTATTTGTATGAGTCTATGCTTAAATAAATTCAACCTATTTTCTTTTGTATTGTGTTTATCAAAGAAAGAATTAAAATCCACTATAAAATATTTGGTGTAATCACCATATTTTTAGTTTTTTTACAAATTTCAATTTTTTAACCCTTTTCTCTATCAAAACCCTAGTTTAAGATTCAAAGTCACTAAAGAGCAAGATTTCCACAAAAATGGTATTTTATCAATTTGCATCAAATTTAGTGAAAATAATCCAACCTTATTCAAAAATTTACCTCAAATTTCCAAGGTCCCATTGCTTTGGAGATCTTTCCATTGTATTATTTGGCACTTGCACAACAAGCTCCAAAAGTAAGATAGGTGCAATCCTATGTGATAATAGTTTTTGGCATGCCCAGTGGGACCTAAAATTACATAGAGATCAATGTTATTCTCAACAAGTGTTGTATGAGTTCCATGCAAATATAAAATCACCTAGTGACTCCAATAGCTTACAAACTCATAATTTCAAGGTGACATATGCCAAACAAATAAACAAGATCATCTACTAAAGCTAAGAGGGTTGATTTTTTAGAATTGTCATTTCCATATAAAAAGACATCAAAAGTAGTCACCCCTCAACCTAAGGTATATCCTAAAATTCTATTTCCATCCCCTTTTGTAACTCCTATCAGTGTTATACCTCCCATAATGGCTAGGAATTAGAATTTTTTAGCTTTCTATATAGGCAGTCCACTCATTTTTGCCTAGCATGATGATATACTAGTCTTAGCATTAAAAATCTTGTCATATTTTACTAGTGAAACCTCTACCACTAATTTAGAACATAGACAAGATATTTTTAACATCTATTTAATCCATAACATGGTCTAAGATAGTGTTTTAATTAGAATTCTAGTCTCCTCTTTTAAGGGGAAATACTTACAATGGTATAGAGGCCTTGATCCCACCTCAATCTGAGTTTGAGATGAGTTAGGAATTCCAATGTGCACCCATTTTGAGGACAAGAGTGACCACCTTTCTTTGGTTGAGTATTTAATTAATATTCAATAATATCCTCATGAGAAAATGATTGACTTTAACTACCATTTCCAAAAGACCTAGAATAGAATCCCAATCTTGGTTAAATCCACTGCAAATAATGCTTTATTATATTACCTTAAATCTCTCAATAGTGATATAGCTATAATGATTCAATAAATGGGTGACACCAAACTTATTGTAGCTTACAATATTTCAATAAGGGAAAAAATTATTTAATCCAAGCTAGGAAAATTATACCAAGGTCACCAATGCCTCTATTTCTAGAAATAGCCCCTATTCCCCCACCTACACTTACTCCAATTACCACTATGAATAAGGCACCTGATTTGACTCCTATACCTTCAAATTTCTTATATGAGGTGAAGTCATTACTTAAAAGCTTTGGAAATGAGTTAGTGGCAATGAAAAGGCATCAAGCCCAAAACTACAAACCTTTTTAGCCATCTAACCCTGCATACCAAGGGAATAGGCAACCATACTAGGGAAATAGGCAGCCATATCAAGGCAACACCAAAAACAAGGACAAAATTCATAGCCAAGACCTTCAAATTCCCATGCTTTACTAGCACCAAGAGCTTCCAAAGCCATTTCCCCTATTCAAAATAATGTCTCAAGAGTATGAGTGGTGTTATCCTTGAAATCAATCCCATAATCAAAACACTTACCTCAATGGTGTAATCATTCAAGCCTTAATGGTGTACGATATAGCAAACATGTAAAGACAAAAAGAAGAATCTACTTCCCAATAAGAAGTTACATAAAAACCTACACAAAGTGAAGCAACTCTTCTAAATTGGTAAGAGGATGGCTTTGATGGGATAAGCCAAGATAAAGCATTTTTAAATAGTGGAGGTCCTGTAGTAGAAAATACATTTACTAAGAAAAGACAAATAGAATCTAATCATCCCCCTGGTTAGAGAAAGCTTTAACTTATAGAGTTATAGTAGACCCAACAAAGATTAACATAGTGCAAATGCCACCCTTTGTACCTATAAATAAATCCAAAGCAAAGGTTCCCACTTCAAATCTTTTAAAAGAGGATGCAACCCTTGAAAAAGCAGAACAAAGGTTGATAATATCCCTTTTAGCATAGTTGATCAAATGAAGGAGACTAATTTGAATGTCACTATGTGGGAAGCACTATTTATACTAGCATAAAGGGACTTACTACAAGAGGCTCTGAAGAATTTCTAGATATCATAAAAGGTTCTAGCTAAGGGGCCTACACATGCAATAAATCTATGTTAGCCTCAAGGTGATAATAAAATTAGCAAAAATGGTAAGCCTCAACCCTTCTATCTTTCATTTATAATAGGGAAGCATATGATACACAATTTCATGGTAGATTTAGGGGCTAGTAGTTCAATAATGCCTAAGAAAATAGATGATGCTTTGGGAATAAAATACACGCCTATTAATAAGGGAGTAGTGCAACTAGATGGGACTATTGTTCTAACAATAGGAACCATAAAAGGACTAAACCTCAATATTCATGCTTTCTCAATCCTATCAATCACTCAAGACATTTCGGTCATAGACCTTTCCCCTAATTTAATATTTGTCTCTCAAGAGATTTCCTTACAAAGATGGGAGGATAGCTATCGGCAGATTTTTCTCACATGTTACTTAGAATGAGATATGGAACTAGAATAACAATAAGATATGATCCAATTTAAAAAGATCATATAGATCCATACAATCTTATTCTTACTATAGAAATGAATTTTACATTTCAAGATCAACAAGAGGAAGAAATGGATCAAGAGAATGCAACACCTATAGAATAAATTATAGATACTCATTTGGATGAATGGGGATCAGCCCTATAATTATATCCTTATGACTATGTATAGGAAATAGGGTTGGGAACATATTGCATTCATGAAAGAGATGCAATTATCCTGAATTTAGTCAAACCAATTGAAGATCTTCAAGGGGTGTGGTAGTTATTTTTTGATGGCTCAAGAAGTAGAAATGGTGCAGGAGCAGGAATTGTATTGATATCCCCATAGAAGGAGAGCTACTTCTACTCATTTATATTTTAATTCATTTATACTAATAATTTAGTTGAATACAAATTCGTGATTCAAGGCCTCTAATTGGCCAAAGATAGAAAAATCAATCTTTTGTAGATATTTGGTGACAACAAGCTCATCGTTCACCAAGTTAGATCAAAAAGTGTAACAAAAAATAATTTTCTAAGGTCTTACAAACACAGGGTTTGGGACATGTTAGAAGATTTCACTGCTTTGAATATTCAAGTGGTACTAAGGGCACAAAATAAATATGATGATCATATGGCCTTGGTGGGGTCCCATATAAACTACCAATTGAAATAAAGAAGAAGAAGAAGAACTAGCATGTGAGGTTGATCATAAGACCTTATGTTCTTGATAATGCAACTAATTGACAAGTATTCGATAGTGACAAGTAGATTGTAAATTTTCTTAGAGAATAAGTTAAGTTTTCATAAAGGAATCAACCAAGGATATAAGACCAATACAGTGATCAGATTATTTAGCTAAAAACAAAAAAGTTGCCTATGAGTCTCGTTATACTAGAAAACATATTCAATTCAAATGACCAACTGGAAGGTGAAAAGAATAGCATTACAATCAATGAAGAATATTGTGAACACATCATCATCTTATAAGGTAAGTCTCTCAAGATAGGCAAGGTATGTAATATTTTAGAGAAGCATGATTTTTTTCAATTATGTCAAGAGTTTGATGATAACTTTTCCTAGAGTTATCATGACTTAAGAGGATTTGATCCAAGTTTAGCACAACACACTATAGAATTGGATCTAAATATAAAACCTATCAAGCAAAAGAAGAAACCCATCAATCCCAAGATTGAACCCTTGATAAAAATAAGCTCTCTAAGTTGATAGAGGCTAATATAATATTTTTGATCAAACACTCATCTTGGGTAGCAAATCTGGTCCCTATCAGAAAGGAAAATGGTGAAATCTAGTTGTGCATGGACTTTAGAGACCTGAACAAAGCATCATTGAAAGATCACTATCCTCTTCCCCCTATGGACCAAATTTTGTAAACACTATCAAGATCTAAGAGATTCTCTCTTCTAGATAGTTATTTAGGTTATAACCAAATCTTGGTATAGGAATTAGATCAATTCAAAACCACCTTCACCACCAAATGGGGCATGTATGCATATTAAAAGATGTCATTTAGTCTCACAAACATAGGTATAAATTTTAAGAGAGCCATGTATATGGAATTCAAAGGTCTAATAAATGAAATAATTTTAGTATATCTAGATGATATTACAATCTACTCAAAGCATGTTGAGGCACATCTAGACCACCTAAGAAAGATTTTTGAAAGGTGTAGAGAATTTGGGGTTTCCCTTAACCTAAAGAAGTGTGTGTTCATAGTACACAAGGGGAAGATACTGGGACACATAATGTCAAAATAGGGTCTTGAAATAGACCCTAAATGAGATAGATCCATATCTACATTAGCACTACTGAGTCACAAAAAGGGCTTACAAATATTTTTTGGGAAGATCAACTTTGTGAGAAGATTTGAACCAAATTTTTCCTTTTTGGCAAAGCCCCTTACTACAATTATAAATAAGGGAACTCTTTTTTTCTAGACTCAAGAGGGAAAAAATATCTTTAAAATAAATATTCCCATAATTACCTTGAATGTAATCTATAAAATACTATCTATGAGGGGTCGAATGAAAAGAAGCACCTAAATCTAAAACCCAAGATTAAGCAATATTATGCAAAGAAAGTATAAGAGCATCTTGTAGTACATCACCTGCTACATTTACTTCTATATTACCTTCCTATTGGTCCTTACTCGATTTATCCTTTTGAAATTAGCACTCTTTTTTTGTGTGTCCTAGCTTGCCACAAATCCAACATTCCATCTTGCCTCTTGATTTAGATCTTGCACCCCTTTTGATTTTCCATAGTTTCCTCTTCCTCTATTCTTCTACCTTCCTTTTTTATCAACTATTAATGTATTTTTAGATATGGATTTTTCACTTGTGATTTTCCTTCACATTTCCTCACTTAGGATAATACCCACCACATCTTCAAACTTTAGTTTAAAATTATTAGACAGAGAGTTACTGTCATTACCAAGCTATTCCAACTTTCAGGCAAGGAACAAAGAATAAGTAGAGCCTTAAATTCATCATCAAAGTTAATATTTAAGAAATTTAAATGAATAATAACCATGTTAAACTCATTTAAATGATCTGGTACTGAAGAATTTTTAGACATTTTCATATTATACAAATTTTTCATCAAAAACATTTTATTTGAGGTAGAAGGTTTTTCATATAACTTGCCTAATGTGCTCATACGACCTTATGTTTTCTTTTATTTTGATATGTTGAATGATATATAAGTTTAAAGGCAAAACCATATGGTTTTAAGGGATTTTTGATACAATAATTCCCAAGCTTCATCTGACATTATCAATAGCTTCTTGGCTTATCCTTCCAATGGTAAATATAGGTCCTTCTGGGAAAGTTAATCCTCCATCTTCATATTCCATAATCCAAATTTGTATTCATTAAGCTTCTCCACCTTATATTTATTATCATCTGTTATAGCTCCCACTCAAGGTTAAACCCTTTTCTTCATGTGATTTAAAATTAAGCAAATAAAACATGTGTTTTGATACCACTTGTTAGGATAAAATAAAACATAGATTTATCCCCAAATCACATACAAGAAAAATTATGAAACAAATCAATCAAACATATATAAAATAATCATAAACATGCACAAAATAGGAGATACCATATTTAATGTTATTCACCCAAGATGGGCTACATCCACCAAACTTTCCCAGTATATTATTTTTAGCAATACAAGGGAGAAATAAATCTTGTTACAAACCCTGTTACACCTCTCTACCTCTTTCTTCCTCCTATCTATGTGTAATATGTTTCATCTTACATCTCATCCATGTAACAATACATTTTAGGGTGAAAAAAACCTAATCATAACCTATACCATCATATCTAGAAACCTTTAATCAATGGCCCAGATTGAGTATGAAATTACAATTTTACAAGGCCATTTTTAAAAAAAAATCACTTCGGGAGTGCTACCCCCAAACCCCATTACAACCCCCTATACCATCACAGATATAAAGAATGGGATCCAAAACTAGGCTAAAATAACATCAAATTTTACACCTCTGATCCTAGAAGACAATCAGGCTCCATACCTAACAATCTCCCACTTGGAGATTGATTGTAGCAACTCCACTGCTACTACATCTAATGTACTATCTAAACCTAGACAAGCTCATTAATTTAATTATCATCCATGAAGACCAATTGAATTTGAACAAATATTCAACTTCTCTCTTATAACCACCTTGATCATCATATCTACAAGATTTTTACTTGTATATATCTTCTTCAATTTTAGTTGTTCTTCCTCTATCACTGAATGAATGAAATGATACCACAACTAAATATGTTTTATTCTGAGTGAAAAACTAAGTTTTTGGCTAGATGAATTACACTCTGACTATCACTATATAGAGTACATATTTTTTGACTATGTCCCAATTCTTCCATCAACCTCTATAACCAAATTATTTCCTTTCTTGCATTTGTAGAAATAACATACTCAACCTCTATGATTGAAAGTGTCACAACCTTTTATAATCATGATACCCAACTAACTATTGTACCACCTACTATAAACACATACCCTATAGTGCTTCTTCTACCATCTAAGTCACCTATCATAATTGAGTCAACATATCCCTATAATGTCACATCTGATCCACCATAGATTAACATCATATCTATGGTCTCTCTTAAGTAACGAAGGATCCATTTTACCACCTTCCAATGTTCCTTTCCTAGATCAATTATGAACCTACTCACCACTCCCACTGCATGTGCAATCTCTGGCCTCATACACACCATTGCATATATTAAATTGACAACTATTGATGAGTATAGAATTTTAGATATCAAGTTTTTTCTTCTTGTATTTTATGACATTGTTCCTTTGTTAATTTAAAGTGTGTAGCCAAAAGTGTCCCATCTAATTTTGCATCCTATTTATTAAATATTTCCAACACTGTTCTGATGTACTCTCTCTGTGATAATTCTAACTTCTTATTCTTTCTATCTCTAGTTATCCTCATATCAAAGATCTATTTAGCTGCACCTAGATCCTTCATAGAAAATTTATCACTTAACTATTTCTTGAGTAAATTAATATTGTACATGTTGGAACTAGCTACATGCATATCATCTACATATAAAAACAAAATAATGTAGTTTCCATTTTTAAAACTTTTAAAATATACACAATGGATTGAATGACATCTAAAATAACCTTGTTCTATCATAAAACTATCAAATTTTAAATACCACTATCTTGGAGCTTGTTTAGACCATACAAATTCTTCTTCAACCTACACGCCATTTTTTCCTTATCTTTGACTTTGTATCCCTGTGGCTACTCCAAATATATTTTCTCCTCCAAGTCACTATGAAGGAAAGCAGTCTTCACATCTAACTGTTCAAGGTGTAAATCTTATATTGCTACCAAACTTAAAATAACTTTTATAAAAGTCATTTTAACTACTTAAGAAAATATTTCATCAAATTCTATACCTTTATTTTGTGCAAAATCTATAAACACCATTTTGGTCTTAAAATTATTTTTACCTTCATTCTCCTCTTTTATCCTTTATACCCACTTATTATACAATGCCTTCTTTCTTTTGGGAAGCTCCACCAAATCCCATGTTTGGTTTTCCATTAGAGAATCATATTCCTCATCCATATCTTGTTCCCACTTACCTTTGGCATCAATTTGCACTACTTCTTCATAGCTTTCTAGCTCACCACCATCAATAAGTAATAAATAATATGAAGAAGGAGAAAAATGATCAGGGGGTCTACTTACTCTTGTAGATCTTCTAATAGGAGTTTGAGGTACCTGTTCATATTGCACATTTTGATCAAGAATCTCTAGGACATGTTTTTTTATATTATCTTCTAATATTATATATTTCCTTTTGAATTCTTCTTTATTTTTTTCTACAACTGGTCTCTGTACATGACTTTTTCATGGAACACAACATCTGTACTCCTAATTATTTTATTATCTTCCATATTCCACAACCAAAATTCATAGTCATCAGTTTCATAACCAATAAATGTGCATTTTTGAGACTTAGATTCTAATTTATTTCTATGATCTTTGTTAATATAAGAAAATGTCTCACAACCAAAACTTCTTAGAATAGAATAATATACCTTCTTTCCAGTCCATGCCTCCTCTTGTATTCCACCATCCAAACCACTTGAAGGTCTTATATTTATCAGATAAACTATTGTAATTATAGCATCTACCCAAAACTATAAATGCAAACCTGCATGCTATATCATGCATCTAGCATGCTCCATAATAGTCATGTTCATTCTTTCTGACACACCATTTTATTGTGGTGTTCTTGGAACTATTTTTTGTCTATGAATTCCACTTTATGAATAGTAATTATTAAAATCATCCCTATAATACTCACCTTTATTATCTGATCTAAGACATTTTAGTTTTAAACTTATTTCATTTTCAACTAAAGCTTTCCATTTCTTGAATGTATCAAAAAGATCAGACTTATTTTTTATACAGTATACTCAAACCTTCCTAGTTACATCATCAATAAATGTAACATAATAATTTGAATCACTAAGTGAAGTTACCTAAGGTGGTCCCCATACATCCACATGCACAAGCTCTAACTTCTGTTCCTTCTTAGTTGGTCTAATCCTGAGAAACCTCAAACATTTTTATTTTCCATATACATAGTACTCATAAAAGTCTAGATCTAATTATTTAAAACCTAGTAGTTTATCTTTTGCATGTAGGGTCTTCATTCCTTTTTCATTCATGTGGTCAAGTCTATAATGCCACAAAGTTGCATCTTTACCTATAGCAACTATAGAACAAGATGAATTAACATTATATATAGACAAATATAAAGTGCCTACTTTCTTACCTTTTACAACCACCATAGAACCCTTTGTAACCTTCTATAATTTAGATGTAAATGTGACCATACAACCCTCACTACCTAGCTACCCTATAGAGATCAAATTTCTTCTCAAGCTTGGAACATGCCTGACATCCTTCAGCACCCAAGTGTTCTCATTTTGTATTTTAACCTAAACACTTCCTTTTCTAACAATACTATAGGTTTTATTATCACCAAGGTAAACATTCACATAATTACCTTGAACGTAGTCTATAAAATAATGTCTATGAGGGGTCACATGAAAAGAAGCACTTGAATCTAAAACTCAAGATTCAACAATATTATCCAAAGAAAGTATAAGACAATCATGTAGTACATCACTTGCTATATTTGCTTCTCTTTTAGCTTCCTATTGGTCCTTACCCAATTTATCCTTTAGAAACCAGCAATCTTTCTTTGTGTGTCCTAGCTTGCCACAAATCTAGCATTCTATCTTGCCTCTTGATTTAGATCTTGCACCCCCTTTTGATTTTCCATGGTTTCCTCTTCCTCTATTCTTTTTCCTTCCTCTATTATCCACTTTTATTGCATTTTTATATATGGATGTTTCACCTATGTTTTTCCTTCATATTTCCTCACTTAGGATAACACCCACCACGTCTTCAAACTTTAGATTAGTATTATTAGATATAGAGTTGCTTATTTCCATTACCAAGCTATTTTAGCTTTCAGTCAAGGAACAAATAATAAGAGCCCTAACTTCATCATCAAAGTCAATATTTACAGAATGTAATTGACTAATAACCATGTTAAACTCATTTAAATGATCTGGTACTAAACCATTTTGAAACATTTTCAAATTAAATATTTTTTTATCAAAAATATTTTATTTGAGGCAGAGGGTTTTTCATATAACTTCTCTGATGCATTTATAAGACATTATGTTGTCTTTTCTTGTGATATGTTGAATGCTATAGAAGATGCAAGGCACAACCATATGGTTCCAAGGGCATTTTGATCCAAAAGTTCCCAAGCTTCATCTAAAATTGTTGATGGCTTCTTGACTTGCCCTCCCAATGGAAAATATAGGTCCTTCTGGTAAAGGTATTTCTCCATCTACATCTTTCACAATCCAAAGTTTTGTCCATTGAATTTTTCCACCTTATATTAATTTTCATCTACCATATCTCCCACTTGAGGTCAAACCCTTTTCTTCTTATGATTTAAAATTATGTAAACAAAACCTTTGCTCTGATCACTTATTAAGATAAAATAAAACAAAGATTTATCCCCAAATCACATACAAGAGAAACTATAAAATGAATCAATCAAACATACATAAATAATCATAAACATGCACAAAATAAGAGACATCAGATTGAACATGTTTCACCCAAGATGGGCTATATCCAGCAAACTTGTCTATTATATTATTTCTAGCAATACAAGGGAGAAATAAATCATGCAACAAACCTTGTTACACCTCTCTACCTCCTTTTTGTGTGCAATATGTTTCATATTTCATCTCAGTCATGTAATAATACATTTTAGGGGAAAAAATACCTAAACATAACCTCAAACATTAGATCTAGAAACCTTTAATCAATGGCCCAGATTGATTATGAAATTACAATTTTATAAATCAATTTTAATAAAAAAATTTGCTTTGGGGGCATTGCCCCCAAACCCCCTTGCAACATCCTGTGGCATCATGAATACAAAGAATGAGATCCAAAACTAAAATGAAATAACATTAAATTTTTAACCTATGATCTTAGAATAAATTAGGATCCACACCTAACAGTGGTTTTGTAATTTGTAAAATTTATTTGGTAAAGTGAATTGGTTTGGAATTGAAAAAAATAAGATATTGGTAAGGTCTAGATTTGGATAAGTTGGTTTGGCTAGGGATTGTTATTTGGAATCAAGAATGTTAGTTTTTAGTAGGGGGATGTAATATAGCACTATGTGTGTATTATCTCCTTGAGAGTGGCTCAAAAATATAAAGGTTAGCTAGACCTTTGGCTCCATTATTGACCTACTAAGTGAAGTGTATGATCTAAAACTAGTATGACTGTACATTGTATTATTATGTGGTGTATCACTATCTAAACCTTTTTGACCAACTAAAAAAGTAACCATAATACTCATGCTATGTAATAATTTGCTTTTTATCTGATACTATCTACTATAGACACCTAAAATTGGCCATCGATAACCTTCAACTAGGTTTTTGACCAATTTATACCAAAGTGCATAATTTGGCGTAAAACATTAAAACATATTAAATGAGTTAAAATTGATATATTCAAGTGCTGATTTTAGCTAGGGTATCATTAAATGGGGCAATACAATTTATGAGATAGCTAACTTTGATCAAAGCATTTCAAGTTAAAATAACATTTTTTGCACCTAGGTGCTCTAGATTACTCTTTTCTACCAAATTTCTTACACAAGACACGTGTCTTTATCATTTTATGTTGGAAACATCCTAAATGGAATAATGAATATAAAACATCTAAAATTTCATCTTAGTTATAATTTAGTCAAATTTTGAGCCAATAATGAGACATTTTGATGAATTTGATTAATTTGTGCACCCAAGGACCAAAATTTACATCAAAATTACCTAGTCATGTTTAAAAGCTAATTAATTCAAATCATGATCCTAATTGAGAATTCCATGGAATTTTTTGAATATTTATTTTTGTAAATAAATATTGAATATTTTCATCATCAAATGACATCATTTCTTGAGAAGACATCCCTAGGCCATAAATGCATAAAATATCTCATCAAGCCACCCCATGCCTCATTAAGATCTGCCATGCCTCTTTATTGCCTCTCTATCCCAAATATTTATAAATGAATTTATTGATTTTTGCCTTAAAAATTGAATGGATTCTTAGCCACACATATTCATCTTAAGATGGATGGTTCAGGTTCATTTTGACCATTTTGCAAAATCTATAAATAAGAGGCATTGCCTATTGAATTTGAAAGCTTGGATAATGCAAAGTTATAATGCACAAATAATTCCAAAAGACATTGCAATTAGTTTTATTATGCCTACATATTGAGCTAAATCCATCACAAGCTAAAGGTGTCAAGAAGAGATGAAGGTAGCCACACTCCATTGAAGAAGATCTCTTGAAGCACACGCTGAGCAAGCCAAAGAAAGAGCCTTTTGGAGCAATTAAGGATTTGGTCAGAAATTTGTGTTTTGTGTTCATATTTATTATTTATTTCCATTTTTAGTTGTGTTCTCAAATATTTTTTCCTCAATAAGATCCCCCTAGTGACTAGGCCTAGATATGTTATGCTAGTTAGTGTATTTATTTTATTTTGTTTTCATTTTGAAACTAACACGATACTAACCATCCTCTCTTGAGTCAAATTCCTAGATCATATAATGGAATGCCTGATGGGACAAGATGCATCTCACTTATGAAAGAGAGCATGAGGCAACTTTAAAATTTCAATTTGGATGCTTAAAACTCTTTCTAAGTGATTTTCTAATTTGGTTTGGTTGGATTTTTATCTTCATAGGTTTACACAGTCAACCGCCGATGGTCATTGCAACCATCAATAGTCAAGTATAACCATCAATGGTCACTGTGTTTTTCTTAAAAACAAAAAAACAAGAGCTAATAGGCCATTTTAAAATGCTTGGTTTGGAGTCAATTAAACTCTATTTTTCATGATTTTTTTTAAAAACCATGTGTTTTCTCCTAATTTTCATAATTTGATATCAGTTTAGCTTCAAGTTACATAAATTTTTCACAAATTTTTGAAAATATCTTTAAATTTTTTTAATCTAACACATTTGCTTTTTGGGTGATGCCTTTGGGTAGACAGATAACCACCAACATTATTCCAAACTTAAAATAGCTTCAAAGCTAAAGGACATACTAACTTTTTCATTTTAGGGGAAACTTAAAATTTATTAAATCATGCTCTTCAGACATCTTTAAAATCAGTTAGGAACATTATTTTGGGGCTTAATGAAAAATTTAGATCCTTAAGTGAATGCTTTGATAATTGTGTTTTTAAAGTTATAACTTAAGACCAAGGGATCAAAAGAACACCACCCAACTTTTCATTTGGTGTTTAAAATTGAACTCATTTATCCAAGTTTTGTATTCAATAGTTTCTTAACTTAATTTGTGATTGGAAAAAATAATTATGTTTCATGTATGCTCTTCCATACATCCCCTTTAGGAAACTTTTGGAATCAAAAGTATCATCCTTATTGTAAACATGCCTAGTCCAAGGCATTGATAGAATGTCATTTAAAGTGCTCCCCAAAAACATGCAATAGTATTAGGTGACCTTGAGGTGACCATAAAGTCTTTCTATTATGTCTTTATTTCATTTCATTTTGGCTTATGAGAGGTATTTCATCACCTCCCATAAGTTTTTTAGAGAATCTTTGACTCAGGGTTTCATCTCCTAGAACTGACTTCATAACTCCCACTAGGATCAAATGTTTGAGCAGTTAAACCACCTTCTAGTGTTGGAGTTGCACACAGGATGTATCTACACTTTTGACATTGCACTACACTAAGTAAGCAATAGATGTAGTGGTTGAAAAAAAGACAAGACCTTTTTGCAATAAGTCAAGTGTCATGGACACCTAATTAAAATATACTTATTTTACATCATTTAGCATGAAAATCATTATGTAATTGATCCATCTAGAACATTTGAAAACCAATTAGTTTTAGTCAACCCCACTTTTCCATACCCTTGATAGGAATTTCGCTGATTTACTTGTATTTTATTATTTTCTTGCTTGGTATGTTTTAAGACTAAAACTTGTTTGTTTGTTTATAAACCATGTCAAAACCAATTTATTTATATGTCACTCTTTTTTATAAAGAGGCATTATGCTAGCTATTTTACACCACACTTGTGCCTTGAAATTTTTTATAAACTTATTTGTGCGTGTGTCATTTGAGTTGTGAAGGGTAATGTTACGCTACCCAAAACATGTCAAACCATTTTGCCTTTGAGTCTTTGAAACATAACATTGATCACATCATTTGAGTATGTTAATGTTGTTATGCTACTCAATTTATTTCAAGAATTATTTACCATTGTATAAAAATCATTTGTTTCAAATCATGTCACATCATCCATTTCAACCTTATTCATGTGTCGTCATGCTATCCAATCTTATCTAGCTTGTTTGGTCAAATCATAGTTTTGATGAAAGAACCAATTATATGCTTCCCATACTAATGTATGTTGAATTATCTTGAGTACAATCAATGGACTTGCATGAGATGGAAAATCCTTTTGAAAGGCTTGAAGGTATATGAATGGATCTCCAGTTCCATCAAAGTGGGGTAATGATGGTATCTAGAAATGCTTAGGTAATGAAGCTTTTATGAATGTCTTCAGAATAGGGTTACCAGGTAGATCATTGGCATCCATCCAAGACTTATAAGCTTTGTTTTCAAAGGTAAGGAGATGTAATTGGTGTTTTAATTCACCAAATGCATGCATTAAAGAGGTTATCTCCTAGGATGGTACATTAGTATCTTGAAGTGGTTCATTTAATCATTCAATTTGATTGTTAATTTTAACCATGGGAATGTTACATTTTTCAATTAGGTCATAAAGAGGGGGTGTGCTCACTTGAACCTTGGGAGTAATGGTAACTTGGATTGTACTAGAGGGATGTGGGATATCATTCTCTATAGGTGAAGAGTGAGAATTGGATTCTATTGTAGTAAGGGGTGGCTTGGGATATTCATTGGTGTCTTTATGTTTTAGTGAATCATATTCTAATTGAGTAGAAGATGTGTTATTAGCTTTAACATGTACATTATTGGAAATAGAATCATTCATAGAATTAGAAACAACATTTGGAAGTACATTATGTTTGAGAGGAGTGAGGGAAGAGTTAGAAACATGAGATGCATATTCTTATTCACTATGTGCATAATTCTCATCATCATTATCATATATATAATATTTTTCATAATCAATATCATTTTAATATTCATTGGCATGCTCACTATCATATTCATTATCACTTCCATCATCACTAGGGAGAGGTGTAATATAAGAATGTAATTATTTTCGAATATGCAATAAATTATCATTTAAAATTGGAATATTATGTGCATCGATGTTATCCATGGATGAAAGACATGCATTATTTTCATGTGCAATATGAGAAGTAAGAGAAGGAGATTTTTCATTTGAACATTCTTTTGATAAAGTAGACTTAAGAACATGAGATGTATCATTTGAATTATGCATTGGTAATTTGATTCTATTACATTTATATTGTTTTAATTTGAACATTGAAGTATCAAGAGAGAGAGAGAGAGAGAGAGAGATTAGGTTCACATGGAAGCAAGATATCACCAATAAGAGGTTCACATGGAAGTGCAAGACTAATTTGTTCATTTAGTGCATTGTACATAGGAGATTGAGGTGAGAAGTATCTTTCCCATTTATCAAAATTATTTTATTTAGAAGGAGGAATAAAAGAGATGTGTTTAAGATAAAAAGATTCACCTATTTGTGCTTCACCCTCATCATTGTGTATATCATCATATCCTTCATTACAACAATAGTCATTATCTCCACTGTAAATGAAATCATTTTCTATAGTTTTAGCTAATGTGCAATTTTGCAAATTTGTCCAATCATTATCATAATTATAATAAAATTTGATAAATTTATCTATGGGATGAGGAGGAATTGCCTTTTTGGCCATTTTATTTCTTTCACCAAAAGAGAATTTTGAGAATTACTAAGAATCAAATACATGCACAAAGAACTACTATCATCAAAATTTTGAAATTACTTTTGATAATCCAAACAATTTGCAAAAAAATCAAATTATTTTTATAAAAATTGTAGGGGAGGAAATTTGATATTTGAGGACCTAGTTTGGAAATCTAGGGTTTTAGAATTTTGGAAAATTATTGAATAATTTTAAATTTTAAAAATAATTTTGAATAGAATAATGGCATAAAAATTAATAAAAAAATTGAACATTTGAATTTGAATTTTTACACAAGAAACTACTAATTTTTAAATTATTTTTGACAAAGTAAATAATTTTCAAAAATTTCAAACTATTTTTCTAAAATTTGCAAGGAAGGCTTGAGGTTTAAGGACCTCATTTTGAAATCTAGGGTTTTTCTCTAGGATTTTTTAAAATTATGCAATACTTTTAAATTATAAAAATAATTTAAAATAGGATAAATGCACAAAAAATTATACAAAAATTAGAATTTTGAAAATTAAATTTTTGCACAAAATATGAAGGAAAAACCCTAAGTGTAGCTAGGGTTTTAGGTTTGTTCAAAGTAAGTCAAGTTTACTAAAAAAGATATTATTTTTGGGAATTTAGTGTTTATATACTAAATAATAAGGGTATAGAATAATAGGAAAAATCTAGATTAATAGGGGAATTTTTTTTTTTAATAGATAATTATGCAAGAGGAGAAATAAACTTATCTTAAATTGGGCTAAAATGAATGATTTCAGAGCTGGTAATTAAGGAGCAAGATTACGACATTATCAGGAATCTAAATATGGATTTTATTTTCTAATTAGATAGGAGAAATAGAATATGACACCCTATTGTTTGGTGATATAGTCCTTCCCAACATTATTGTCCTAAGGATCTAAGATTTCTAGGTTTTGCTTGCCTAGTCAGTATGACCCTATGTACCAAATTTTGGGGGGATGAAAGTGAATAAAATTCTTTGTAAGTCTATTTTAATCTTCAATACCTATATCCATCTATATGAATGTAAATAATGAATACATAAAAATTAAAAGGGGGAAAAACTAGGTTAGGGAAATAATGATCGCATGATTTAGAACCCCTATTGTTCTGACTGATGCCTACATTAACCCTCAAGATAGAGTCTTAGATCAAATTTATTTCTCCCTTAGGGAACGTGAATAATCAATGTGCATGATAGATGAAAGAATGAATATTATCTAGTCCCTTCCTTAATCAAGCATGCAAGTTTATGTGTGATATAGAGAAGCTGAGATATACTATCGATTGGTTTTTATTATGTCTAATATGCCAAAGTAGTAAGTGCTAGATATAAAATGCCTTGTATAGTCCTTTATATAGGAAACTCATTATTTTGAATTTGGGATCTTTATTTGCATTTGGCCAACATTGGAAATCTTAGGAATGAAGCAAAGAAAAAGGGTAAGACCCATCCAACAGAAGAAACCAACCATTTAGGCTCAAATTGGCTTTGGATAAGAGTGTTAAAAACTAAACACCCTGGGTTTCAGCACTATAGTCCAATCCTAGCACTCTTGTCCTATAGGCTAGGGACTAGGGGGATGGAATGAGCATGGAAAACCTAACCTAGATGAGGTGGAATGACCATTTGAAAGGATCCAGGTGATTGTGAATGGGTAAAGAGGTGACTTAATCTTAGAACCAGACCTAAATGGATTTTTTTTAAATGGCCAAATGTGAACAAAGCTCATATTCTCCAGTCAGAGTCTCTATGAAATGACTATGAAAAGACATGATATGTGTGTTGCTTGACCAATTTAGGGTGTATACAATAGTAGTGGTTATAGGCTTATTTCATTTATAGCTAAGTTAATGTGATTAATTTCTATATTTTCATTATGATGTGTACTCTCATGATATTAGTGATTGGTGATATATGGTGTATTATACATGTTGATATTATTACACCTTGAATTTTTATTATGGTATCTTTATATTTCTATGGTGTAATCTATTTTGGTATATGTGTATTATTTAAAAAAGGTCACGTATTTCTAGTTAAAGTGATCTCAATGGTTGTGTCACAACTCATCCTTGCACCAAATTTGGCATAATAAATTCCATTATCCCTCTTCATTTATTCAATTTTTGGGTATGAACCTCTTCTAGCTCCAATGTTTCATAAGTAAGTATCTTTACCAAGTTAAAAAATCAAGAGGCACCTTGATTCCATTGACTCATAGATCATACACCAGTAAATCACTCAAAGTGGGCTCAAGCAAAAGCAAGGTGTGTCATACACACCCATGTATGCATTCCTTTCCTTTAAACTAGTAATTTTTTTCTTATGCATTACTAATTTAAAGGGGGAAATGTAGATACTAAAACTAAACATTTATAGTATATGAGCCTTGTATGTTTGACAAATATCAATAAATGCTCTACCCTTCATTTCTAGACCTCCCTACTATCAAAAGGCTTAAATTATCCATCTCATTATGTTTAAATTCTTATTTCTTCATCTGATCCATATCATTTTTATGGCCCACATATCTTACACTAGACAAAAAGCTTAAAATATGATAAACATCCTCCACTATTAGTTTTAGATCCATACCTATTTTTAGCCTTTTAACACTATTGATCACAAAGAGACATTATCATCGATAGTAGAGTCCAAATATTTATATAGTGTCTAGTTTCCAAAATTCATCCAAATTACAAATGTTTCAAAACCTATGGGTCAACCTATTTTTATTATTGAGCCCTATCATGAGATATTTTCAAAAGGTGTGGTATAAATACAAGTATAAGCCTTCTCATCTTAGCCTTGGCATTATTAACATGTTTAACAACTTCTAGTGGTCCACATTCCTCATCTTATCCCCAACCAAATCCTATTTTTTTCTTTATTTTCTCCTCCTCTAGTCTTATTTCTCTTACTATGACTATAATATATGGTCTAGGGTCCACCAAGAATTTATTATAAAAACCTAAGCCCACTAAGAATGTACTATACAATAATTATCCATTTTATGTGGCATATTTGGATTACAAGGATGAATGACCTTGTCCCACCCTTTTTGGTGACCATTTGATGTTACTTTATGCAATAATGGGGTCTTAATTTGAATTTATGTAATCTAAGAATACATAGGTATCCTGGTGCATTTAGGCATCTAAAAATCATTGAGCACTTGGAAATATTTCATTATTAAGCACATGAATATATTGAGCATCTATTAACATTTTATAGAAATCAAGTAATCATTAGAGCATTCATTGAAGCAATATAGTTCATGTTAGTGACATAATGCATTGCATTGGTCTATATGGCCAATGAATTACTCAAAGTATTGGAGTGTTGTTTTTTTAAACTTTAGATCATTGAGTGGCTTAGAAAATATAAAATGCCTCATTTATAGCTAGTATAATGTAGGCCCCAAAATACATGTTGTTTCCCTTAAGGCTTTAAATAAGTTTACCTAATTAGGGAAAAAATGAGTTTATTTTCCCATCGATATGAGTGAAGGCATAAAATAATAAGTGATGTTTTTGGATCTTCATACTAGATAAAAATAAAACATGTTTCTCATACTTGACTTCTACTAAAAATGAAACTTGATGATCATGACATTGATAGGTATAAATCTTGATGATCGTGACATTGATAGGTATGAAACTTGGTGGTTTATTCATCATTTTATCATCATCATAATGTTTGTGGGTTATTTATGTGACATTGTGGTTGTTTTAACCTTTTAAGACTTAAATGAATGTAAATCATATATCATTAAAGGGTTGAGTATAGTAAATTAGGGTATAAATATGCAATAAATACAACCATTGATCTGTTATAGAATTGACTAATTTAAGATTTTTAAAAATAGTAATCAATAATGTAAATGAAAATTAGCTAAAAAATGATTGAGACAAATGATATATAAATTGAAAACTAAGGCAAATGCTAGTCTAAGTGTTGTAAACAAGATCCAAGTGTCAAAATCCCTTTAAGATAGTAGTGCCTTAATTAGATAGTAGCACCATGTGGTGTCAATGTCCTTGTTTTGGTGGTAGTACTCTCTATGTAGAACTGTTCTAAGATTCTAAGTGTACCTATGTCTAGGTCTATCAAGCTTGTTCCTACATGAACAAGTTTTAGAACCCTATAGATGACCTATTTTGATTGATTTTATGATCAAACCCTAATCTTCCATATTTCTAGGGTATCTAGTTGATACAAGTATTAAAGTGTGTTTGTTAGTGGGGTAATATAGGCATCCTAAACACCCTACTATGATGAGAGTTGCCTACATACCAATATTTTGAAGAGATATCAAGCCCAATGCAATTATCCCCACCTAAGTGTTGGTGCAAGTGCAAGTGAACTAGTATGATTATATACTTAAGTGCTTTGAATATGCTTGAGATTAGAAATTTAAGTAATTTGAGCTTAGGGATGTTGTAGATGGTAGTATGTATAAATAAGGAAAAATAGGGACTAATAACCTTAATTATGCACAACTTGTTCTAAGTTTGTATGTGTAAGTTTCATATTATTTTCATCTAATGGTTAGAGGGCTAAAATTCATGTATACATATTGTTCTAGTGCTTTTGTAGGTGTTAAAAGAGGTCTAAATCAACCATAAGTGGTCTAAGATTTGAAAATATATTCATTTGTAGAAAAAGGAAGGATAGGATAGTAGCACCAAAATTGGGACAGTAGCGCCATTATGGTACTAGTGTCTAGGTGGTAAAACCTGAGGCACAAAGGGATAAGATATTATAATGAGGGTCTGGGACTACCTTAGGGATGTCTAGGGCCACCTATGGCCCATGTGAAGGATGGATAAGTGTGAAAATAGGTCCTAGAATAAGTTTAGGGATAAGTGGTCTCAAGTATCACTCTTATCATTCAAGTGTCATTTTTAGGTGATTACATTCCCCCCCCCCCCCCCCGCTTTATCCTAGAAATGCAGCAAATTGAAATGACTAGGATAATGGAAAAAGAAGTGTACCTAGACTCACCTAAGAGGTGAAGCCCATAAACCTAGATCTAAGTATGTGAAGCATGCTCCATTATGTGTCTTATAAGTGAAACAAGCATAGATTAATCCTTACTTAAAAGATATCAAAATCAAAGACAAAACTAAGTAAAGAAGTAAAACTGAGTAAAAAGATAAACCTAAGTAAAGGGATAAAATATAGGAAATGAATGAATAAATCTTATTGGGTACTAAACCAATGCATAAACCTAGTGACAAGTTATGTGTGTGCATGTATATAGTGATCAATGAATGAATAGATTTGATTGAGATGATATCTTGTTCAATCCCCATGTGTGGGTGCTCAATAACTCAATCAGGTTTTGACTCCATCATTACCCACCCCTACTTGGTGGATCATGACTTATGAATATCTTGGATTGGACTAATTGTATGTCCAACCCTCTTATGTATGTGGATCAAGAACTCAAGTAGACTATGACTATAGTATTGCCTACCCATGTGTAGTAGATGCATATAAATTTGAAACTATGTAATGTAACTAGAAATGTCTAACTAGATATATCTAACCAGAGATGTCTAATTAGAGATGTCAGTTTTGCGGCCACTCAATTATATTAGGTGGTTTTGGGTCACTCAAGAATGCCAACCATTGCATATGGAATAATTACTAATCTAGTGTGAAAACTAGAACATAATGTCTGATGTATACAACATAGAGAATGAAATGGAGTTTATCATTCCATTTGATCAACTGGTGTGTAAGTGAGCATACAAAAATAATGTGTGGTGCACATACCCCCAATCTAATATCTAAGCATATGAGTTTTGGATATAATTTTAATAATCTATATCTAAGTATATGAACTAAAAATGGGCATGGTCATATCATGCATGATGCCCCCAATCTGAGAAAATTGGTATGAATCTGAGCTAAACTAAACTAAAATTGATAAATCTATATCTAAATCTATGTAAATCTAGATTTTACCTATTGTAATTTTTTGACCAATCTAGATTTTTATAAAACTAAGGCTACTAAATAGTAGTGCCATATCTTGAATAGTAATTCCATATGGTGCTAATGTCCCAATTTAGGCATTAATGTGTGACTGTTCTAATTTATTTACAACTATAATTAATTTTTATTTCATTATTTCCCACTACATTTACCTGAGTTTAATTTCTATAATCTGAGCTTGCGTGTTTAAAATTGTACTCTAAGTGCATTTGGATAGCCTAATCTTTATGATAAACCCCTGTGAATGCCCCCTTATTTGAGTGGATTTGTTGAACCTATGTAACAATTATCCTCAAAAGAAAAAAGCTATATAAAATGTGTGTTAGCCAAAGCATATATGATATATGTGTAAAAATACAATATAATGTGCATACATAACATCAGAGTGTAAGCTCATATGAGTATAATTTTTTAATATATGATGTATGTTATGTCTATCATTCACAAGGCTATCAAGATAAATATAGCAATGTATGTAAAAACAAATCTAAGTAATAACTGAGAAGTTACCTAAGGGGATGGGGCATGATACCCATCATGGATCCCAAGTAGAAAGGGTAGATGCATGAGATCCCTCATGGCATATAAAACTAGAGTGTGAAATAAACAAGAGATAAGTGTCATGTCCATGATGCATACAATAAAACATACATACAACACATATGAGGCATGCAAAGCAAGACAAAGGGCCATAATACAAGGGACATGGGCACATGTCACTAAATATGAGATATCAAGGCATATAAGGACAAGTTTAAATTTCCACATACGTAAATGATAATTAAGTTATCTTAGATCCACATAGAAGGGCATGTTAAATGTCTTCATACACAATCAAGAAAGTACACACAAAGACATGGGCACATGTCTAAAGTATACATACTTTGAAAAGAAGTGGCATAGAGCCATAGAGAAATGGCATATTCAAATGCCCTCAAATAGAATAAGCATAGAGATAAAATCAAATCTAAACTAGGAAAGCTAAAAATGAAAGTATACATGAACATGTAATACAAATCTATGTAAGAGCTAAGATGTAAATATGCTAAGTCTAAAGTAGTAGTAGCCAAAAAAAATTGAGTGGGTGTAGCATGATCAATATCAAGATATAAAAATGCTAAAGTTTTGATGTATAGTTTATAAATATGTAACCTGGTAATCAAAACTATGTATATAGTGCCCCCAAATTAGTGAATATATTAAATGAAGAACTCGTGTATTTGTGTATATGCCCCTAGTGGATAGATAATAGCAAATCTGAATTGGTGTACTAGATTTGAGTCCTATAAGCTATTTGTAGGCACTCAACAAGAACAAGTGAAGCATGTATATATGATAAAAATTGACTATACTAAGATATCTAACATATGTAGTGTCTGTAAAATATAAGAAATGTAAACATGGAAATGTATACAAGCTGTAGTTTTTTGTTTTTTGAGTAAATATTTGAACATTTTTGTGTTTTTGAAATATTGTATTATTTTTGTATTTTTTGAATATAAACTATGAACAAGAAACATGACAATGAAACTATATACAAGGAGCAAGAAATAAGAAAAGTGTGTGTAATAAAATGTTGGAAATAAGTGAGATTGTGTACAACTAAAGTTCAATGTCATTATAGACCCATGAGAACATCTATGGGATGTGGATAAGCAAATGTTGGATCAGGTGGGAGGTCATCCAATGTCATATACTGGATCTATATAAATTCAAATAAGTCCTTATCATCATGATCATCATACCATTTTATATGTATTAGTGGATCCTTATCCTTGTCATTATTCTAGATTTTATGCATCTAAATAGCATGTTGATCTACTATGTAATATCCCTCCCATGCAGTCTCAGGGTAAACCACATTGGACCATGGAGTATCTATATGAAACTTATGATTCTCGTATGTGCCATCATGTAAAATTTAGACCATGTGCTCCTTGTGACTAAATGTCAAACATCTATCTAATTGATCAACTATAACATCTATTGCATGTAACCATGTACTACCAAGTGTAGACTATATATGAGTGCCCCTACTCATGATAAATAATAATGGGTTGACCACCTTGGGTCCACATGAAACTAGTAGTGTGATAAGTCTTATGGAATCCTAACAATGTATGGCATGTTTTATTTCATTCTCCTAATAGCCTATGTGTTGTAAAAATGCTAAAGTGCAAGTATTATGATCACAATCCTCATATATATCCACATGGGGGATGTATCTATCTATAAAAAAACTCTAGATAGTCAATGTATCATTCTATGAGTATCTATGTCGACAATAATTATTCATGGTGCATGTACCTATGGATGTGGAGTCTATATCATCTACATAGTGACATGATCCTTGAACTTATTCAACTTATGTTATAATGTTGAGCATGTATTGGTATCATGTCCTACAAGCTTATGCAAATGACCAAAAGGGTTGACCTTCCTACTATGATAATTTGCTGATAGATCTGTGACAAATTATGGGTAATACCATCAATCCTTTGTCAACTAATATCTATAGAATATAGTGCATTATATCTTATGAACTACCTACCTAAATCCATATAACTGGGTCCATATCCATAGATGTAACCATATTTGTTGAGTGAATAAATGTATCTATCATTGGTTTTAATTGATAAGGTGAGTCTATAGCTATAGGATAATTAACTAGTGGTGTTTTTGGTGTATAAAAAGGCATGAGTTCCTTATAATCATCTATATACCCTCTAGGTCCCACTAGTGTGAAACTATTGCCACATAAATAGTCATCAATGTCAATAAGTGTTGGGTTATCCTCTGTGGTGGCCTGAGAATATATATTAGAGTTATGAATGTATACTTATTCTAAGTTAACAAGTAATGGCATATTTTCTATGAGAATCCCATCATCCACCCTAGGTGGAGATATATGTACTGTGGGAGGGTCCCCCTCCATCATATATGAAGGTAAATGTGTTGTAGATGGATCTAGAATAGGTGTAGGAGTAGTCTTGATGGGTTCCCCAAGATCATATGCATGCATCTGATAAATTAGAATTTTGTGAGGTGGGGACTCTATAATAACACGAGGTATCTCATACGAAGATATACTCATGGTGGTATGATCATTGACTCTACAATATCTAAATGGTTTATTATTTACTGGACAAGTGTATAAGTATCTGTCATGTAAAAACATGATGCATTTGTGTAAGGTAGAGGGTAAAGCCTCCATATCATGTATCTAAGGTCTCCCAAGTAGTATTTTGTAGTGAAAATGGTTAGGCATCACCTAAAACTATGTAGGTATGGTTTTTGGCCCAATTATAATATCCAATGTAATAGAACCCAATGTTTATCTAGAATGTCATTAAAACCTCTGATATTCTTATGTATTTTAAATGGATGCTATATCAACCCCCATAGTCTTTATAAATTTGACGTTGCATATGTTAAGTCTTGAACCACTGTCAATTAGAACTCATTTAATAGTGGAGGTATTTATTTGTGCTTGAATAAAGAGAGGGAAATTCTAATCAATAACTGACTGTGATGGAAAATTTTCATTGGAAAAAGATATGACATACTCAATGTCCTTGATAGTGTTCATGATATATGCAAAGTAAGTTGGTTTTATCTCACAAGGCAAAGATGTATGATTGAGTGTTTGAAAAAGAATATCTTTGAAAATATTTTCTTGTTGAAGTAATTCCAATATGGATACATTATCTAGTGTGTTCTCAATAATCCATAATATCAAATGTTTTTACTGATCTCTAAGACCCATTATAGTGTGATGGAGATGAGGAGGGATGGTGGGATTACATTGTTCCTATATAGGCTAAGGAGGCACCCTATTTTATCTAGTAATAGCTCGAACCATAGGATCTACTATTTTCCAAGGGTGATTAGTAGAGGTGAGATATGAGAAAAATAATCAATTGGTCGAGGTAGAGGTAGAAAAAAAGCATTCCTCTGAGCCCTCTATAATCGAGTAGAAACTAAAGGTAACTCAAATTGAGCCATGTAGTAATGATCCTCATAAGAATAGTACTCAAAAGAGGGAGGACCAATGTGTAAAATAAGTTGAGCTCTAACATGATCCATGAGAGGAGTGACATACATGTTCATTTTTATACATGGTAGGTAATAAGCATGCTAAACAAACCACATGGCATCTATGATGATAAGCTATAAACTAAAAATTGAGTAGATGTTGTAAATAATAATGGAAACCCTAATGATGTACTAGGGTTTTGAAATAATGTGATTAAAGTAAGTTGGGTTCACCAATTATTTTAACCTTTTAGGGATGAATGTAAATCCCATGTTATTAAAGGGCTAGGTATTATAAATCAAGGTAGAAATATGCAATAAACACAACCAATGATTTGTTACAGAATTGACTAAATTTGAACTTTTTAAAAATAGAAATAATTGATGAAATGAGAACTTAGTTAGAAAACATTTGAGATGGATGATCTAAAGACTAAAAAATAAGGTAGAGGTTGGTCTTAGTGTCACAAACATGATCCAAGTGTTAAAATACCTCACAGATAATATCACCCTAATTGGATAGTAGCACCATATGGTGCTAGTATCCTTATTTTGGTGGTAGTCTTTTGTTTTGAACTATTTTGAGCTTTTGGGTGCACTTGTGTTTGGGTCTGTCAAGCTTGTTCCTATGCACACAAGTTTTAGAACTCTATATATGAACTATTTTAATTAATTTGATTAACAAACTCTATTCCTCCATATTGCTAGGGAATCCAATTAATACAAGTAGTAAAGTGTATTTTGTCAGTGGGGTAAGATGGACATCCTCAACACCTTATTATGATGAGAGTTGCCTACATACCAATACTCTAAAGAGGGATCAAGCCTAATGTAGTTCTCCCCACCTAATTTTTTATGTAAGTATAATTAAATCTAGTATGATTGTAGACCTGAGTGCTTTGAATATGCTTGAGACTTTAAATCCAAGTGATCTAAGCTTAGGAATGTTGTAGATGGTAGTATGTAGAAGTAGGGTATAATAGGGATTGATAACCTTAATTGTGCAAAACTTGTTCTGATTATGTATGTGTAGCTTACATATTATTTCTATTTAGTGTTTATAGGGATAAAAGTCATGTATATATACTATCTTGTTGCTTGTGTAGATGTTAAAATAGGTCTAGGCCGACCCTAGGTGGTCTAAGATTTGAAAAGATATCATTTTATGGAAAAAAGAGGGAAAAGATAGTAGCACCAAAATTGGTATACTAGTGCAATGTAGTGTTATTATCCCATTTATTAATCTATAAATAGGCAAATTTCCTACTCTAAAAATTTTACTTACTATATCCTTATAGGCGGATTAGTTTTAATGCCAAAATTCAACTCTAGAAATATAATCAACTGAAAAGAATGCAATGCAAGTAATAATGAACATTGTAAGTTGATAATGGAGTTCAACAAATGGATACATCTTCAAGTTATCTAAATGATGAATCGATTCATTATAAAAAAAAATTTCAAGTACAAATTTAAAACTTACAAAAATATAAAGAATCCATCATGAACTCAAGTACCAATTGGTCATATAGAGACCCAAACTGGTCTTGGAAGGCTTGCATAATGTTCAAACATGGCCTCCTTGATTCACACCTTCCTATTGACTTATCCTCTACTACATGACCTCCAAGAGACTATACATAAAGCTAAGCTAGAATAGGCATCATTTGTTGGCTCTTCATAGCCTCCAATTAGTGTCAACTCCTCTAATAGAGCTATTATTACAATACTCAACTTAATAACACCCTATAAATAATAGAGAATCAGAGCTTCCACAGTCTAAAAATGCAATGCAAGTGAGATATTGCTTCTCAAATACTTTCAATGAGAGCTTAGAGTGCTCTTGGAATTCTCTTATAATTATCTTGGAATGAGTTTACAAATTAGGTTCATAGGTTTATATAGTTTTTCAAAACCCACCAATTATGGATTTCTTCATTATCCATCCCCATGTACAAGCCTTTATTTAAGCTTCTTATCTTTATATCTAAAAATGGGGTGTGGAAAGGGTCAATGGGTTGAACCACCATTAATATCTTGCTCTTTGGATAAACCTCCCATGAATTTTAATGGGAGATATCCCAGTTTCTATGAGAAATATCCCACATTAGTGGGGAAAGAGATATTCATGGAGTTAATCCTATTTCTCAAGCCTTATGAAGTGGGATTTATCTAAAATCTTAGAGAATATTTTGGAGCTATTATAGACACTCTAAATGTGAATATTTTATTAGTCTATGTGTCACGAATATATTGGACCATGTGCATGTCCAGTCACTGTACCTACACATTTTTTTCATGTTGCTTAAAAACTTTAAAAGGCCATAACTTTTGCATACAAACTCAAAATTGGTCCATTCAAAATGCATCAAAAATATTGTGATGATTTATACACCATGGAACTAGTTCAAAAACATTACATGACCATTAATTTTTCTAGTTTGACCAGATTTGACTACCTATCAAACAAACTTTAACCAATGATAACTAGAGCATACGATGTCTATTTTTCACATTCTAAAAATTAAAAAAAAGCTCTTGATGATCTTTATATAGTGGAACAAATTTAAATAAATTAATTAACATATGAAAATATCCTACAAATCATGCCTCCCTACTAAGAAGGCTTTTGTTCCACCAAAAGCTAAAATATTTATTTTACTGGTACTAGATTTGGTTCTTTGTATTGCCTCATTGAGATCTCTACAACAGACTCTATGGCCTCTAAAACTATTATTCTGATATGGGTAGGATACATCATTCCTTTCCTATGGAAAATCATCAATTCAATGTAAGCACAAAATTACACAAAATGATCAATTTGAAAAAGACATCTCAATTTCAAAGAGACAAGTGTCTGACTAATTTGATGATATGCTAGTGAATAAGTTATCTTGTATATCATGGGGATAGAAAAATTTGTCTATATCACTAGTTTCATTCCTATATCTGTAACTACAAAATATCACCTAGTATAACTACAGATAAAATGCTACCCATGTATGGGTCTTGAACTATATCCTATACATTCTATCATCAGATGCAATTTCATAGCAGTAACTAATTCAATTGCAAGTATCAATTAGGTACACTAAACATGTCCCAAACAACCTGTGTATATTTTTGTCAACTTCGTAATGGAGTTAATTAAAATGTGATAAAAACTAAGCATGATAAACCTATCATAAGATTATCCTCATTTGGTTACTCCAAAAATATTCAAAGCTAAAACATTGGCTAATTTTCCTTTCATCAATCATCAAAAATCACAAATATGCTTTGAAAAATTTGCATGCTAATCTACAATTTCAGATATGCAAACATAAAACCAAGGAACTTCTTACCAACCCATTTTATCATATTATCCCATTTATGTGGTTTTATTTTCTCAATAAATACATGCGTTGAATCATCAATTGGTGGTGGATTAATAATTTCATTTACCCTTGCAATAGGTTTGTATTCCATTTTCATCTTATTATTTTGAGATGGATGAAGTCTCCAACACTACTTAACCTAATGCTTGTTCACATGACAATGAGCACAAAAGTTCCTCTTGGACTCCTTCTTGGATGAGGAATCAAATTTTCCATTTCTCACCTCTGAATGATGAGATTGGTCTTTAGTACTTACCTTGTTTCTGATGAAAGGCATCAACTTTTTTAGTAATTACCTTCTCTTCCAATAACTAGAAATAAAATAATTACTTAACCCATAAAAAGTGCAAAGAAAATCATGCCATATTTTTTTTATATCATAGCCATATTTTTTATACTAAAAGAGAGGATTAGAAGTTTCATAATTTACATAATTCTATCTATTGTTATGTTGAGTGTAAGAATGAGGAGGTTGAATTTCATTACATCTTTTGGTCATTCATTTACACCTTTCATCATCTTATTGTGAATACTTGTTCCTCTGTATGGAGGAATTCTATTGTACTAGTGGTATAAGCACTTGGCTATTGAAATCTTGCCTTTCTTCAGTGGATTTAGAACTCTCTCCAATTTCCATTCACTTACTAGCATAACCTAAACCTGTAAAATGAGGATGATATTTGAATTATATTGGGTTAGTAATACCTTGGCTATTCTTTCCAAGACATCTTCTATCAAAACCATTTTAAACAATATTTTTGAGCTAATACCTTTGGTGTGTTTCTCAAAATCACCAAAAACTGCATCAAAAACTGACTAGAAAAAAGTGTTACATGGTGAACTTATAGTGCAATCATCCATCATGGTCTCTACATCTATGGTGGAAGGTAACTTCTTATGTTCATAACTTTGAAACTATGCCAAGATCTCATCCTTGGTTTTCAGATCAAATTTTAAGCATTTGACCTCCTCTTCTAAGGAGTGAAACTTGGATCTCAAAAAAGTATTCTCATCCTAGATCTATTGATTGAACACTTCGAGCTCTTTAAGACTTTTATTCTTCAAGGCTTAGCCCATGGTTTCCTGATCCTACAAACAAATTGTATCTTCAACAACTGCACACTACACTAGAAGATTAAATAATTCAAAAATATCTATAAGTAATTAAAACTGATATCAATAAACTACACAATTATAAGTAAATCCTACATTCAAACTGCTCTGATACCTACATGATCCATAAATAGGTATATTTCCTACGCTAAAATTTTTACTTATTGGATCCTTATAAGTGGATTAGTTTTAATGTTAAAATTTAACTCCAAAAATATAATCAACTAAAAATAATGTAATGTAAGTAATAATGAACACTGCACATAAGTTGATAATAGAGTTTTATAGATGCCTACATCTTCAGGTTCTCTGAATGATGAAATGATTCATTAAGAAAATTTGTTTATAAGTATACAAAACTATAATGAATCCATCATTAACTCAAGTGCCAATCCATCCTACAGAGACCCAAACTAGTCTTGGAAGGCTTGCACAATATTCTGGCATGGCCTCCCTATTTCACACCTTCCTATTGAATTATCCTCCACTTCATGACCTCCAAGATCCTCTACACAAAGATAAGTCAAAATAGGCATAAATTATCATCTCTATAAAGTGATCCTCCTTTGTATCTTTCAAGTAGTGCTAAGTCCTCCAATAGAGCTATTATTACAATACTCAGCTTAATAACACCCTGTAAATAATAGAGAATCAGAGCTTTCATAGTCCAAGAATACAATGCAAGTGAGAGATTACTTCTCAAAAAATTACAATGAGAACTTGGAGTGCTCTTAAAATTATCTTGGAATGAGTTTTAAAATGATTTTCATGGGTTTATATAGTTTTTCAAATCCCACCAATTATGGATTTCTTTATTATCCATCCCCATGTACATGCCTTTATTTAAGGTTCTTAGCCTTATCTCCCAAAATAGGGTGTGGCAAGGGTAAATAGGTCAAACTACCTTTTATATATTTCTCTTTTGATAGACCTCCCATGCATTTCTATAGGATATATCCCAATTTCTATGGGAAATATCCCACATTTGTGGGGAAAGAGATATTCATGGAGTTAATTCCATTTCACAAGCCTTAAGAAGTAGGATTTGTCTAAAATATTAGATAATATTTTGGATATATTATAAACACTCTAAATATGAGTATTTGATTGGTACATGTGTCAATAATCTATTGGACCATGTGCATGCCCAATCACTATACCTGCACATTTTTTCTCTATTGCTTGAAAACATTAACAAGTCATAACTTATGCATAGGACTTAGAATTGGTCTATTCAAAATGCATTGGAAAGCTTGTGATGAGTTCTATGCCATGGACCTCATTTAGAAACATTCCATGACCATAAATTTTTCTAGTTTGACTATATTTGGCTACATGTTGACCAAAATTTTACCAATGATAATTGGATCATACAATGTCCATTTTTTACACTCCAATAGTTATCAGAAAGATCTTGATGATCTCTACATAATATAATGTGTTTAAAAAAACTAGGGAATATCTAAAAATATCCTTTGAATCAATTATGGTGCTAGTGTCCAAGTAGTAGAACCTGAGGCATGAAGGACTAGGATGTTAGAATGAGGGTCTAGGGCTACTTTAGGGATGTTTAGGGATGTTTGTGGCCCGCACAAAGGTTGGATAAGTTTTAAAATATGCCCTAAGATAGGTCTAGGGTTAATTTATGGATAGGTGGTCTCAAATATCACTCAAGTGTCATTTTTAGGTTATTATAATGGTGCATCGTTCTCTACTATCAAATCCTTATGACTATCACTATATCTCAAGGTATAATCAGATAATCTTAAACCTTACATGTCTCTCTATTTTTATAGCATTAGATTTATTTATTCAGATCTAAATTACTTTTTTTACATACATTTTGGTCTTAGTTAAATATTTATGGTTATTTGTGTTGTGTGTTAACTTAGATCCATTATCCATAACACATTTTGAAAAAAACTATTTTAAGGTTAGATATTTTTTAATTTGTGATAGTTATGTTTTTCTTAGGGATACTGATTTGACATATTCTTAGGTTTCACAAAATCCCAAGTTTCATACATTTTATCCTAGAGTTATCTCTTGTTTCACTTAGTGTCAAATCTAAATTTTTCTTAGGGTATTTCCATTGTATACTCTTAGATTCATGAGCCCTATATTCTATGTTTTTTAATTTGATTGATCCCAATCCTTAGGACTGTTAAACCATAGTGTGTATGTAATGTCTTCCCTTTAGATGTGCTTTTTAAAGATGTTGCATATGCTTCTATGAGTCATATATTTTCAGAACAATGTGTAAGATGGTTATGATAGTGAAGATAACATTGATGATAGGTTAAGGAAAATAAGTAATACTCCCAGTATGTCTAAGTGAATATATTAATGACATGATGTATTTGGTGTTGGTTCCCTTTACATAAGTCATCATGATTATGTAAATTCAAACTATGATAAGGGATAAACAATTAATAAGAACGAAAAAATGTTTCACACAAAGAAAAATAGATAAATATGGAATTGGAATTGGGTGTGCAAAACAAATTATTTCTTCTCAACTAAATTATTCTTTTGTAAAATTTGAGAAAACACTACCCTGAAAAAAACTAAAAGGGATAATGTAGATTTAGATCCATATTGTCATGTAGAGATGAATGTTTATTATTTTAATACCATTGATGATAATAATGTGAATATTAAGAGCTTTCAAGATGATTCTTAGAAAGAAAATGAAGAAGCTTTTGATTGAGATTCCAAATTAGAAGAACAACATAAGGATGAACACTTTGATAATAATATAAAATATGTCACAAATAATCTCATTAAATATCTATAAATATGAATGGATTGAAATAAGTTTCTTTTCAAAATTTACCTTCTAAAGAAATCATTTAAAAAATTTCCTTCTAAGCTAACTCATGTTTCTATGACTATTTATAATACTGTTCATTATTATCAAATAAAAATTCACCTTCTAAGGAAGTCATTTCAAAAATTCCTTCTAAACTTATGCTTCCTATGACCTCTAATCTTTCTAATGCTCTTCCTTCTCAAAACATTTTTTTCCCCAAAATCTCATCATGCTTCTATTATTTCTCATTATTCCAAATTCTCAATATGTTTCTATTTTTTCTCAAGTTCAAGACTCTAAATTCTCAACATGTTTTTATTTCTTCTCAGTTGTTTCCATATTCTCAACATCCATGTATTATGGCTTATTTTTATTTTCACCATCCTCCAAATACAAAATTTTCCTCCATGTTTTAACAATCTCTTGTTCATAATGTGCCTCTAGTTACTTTTACATATTGTTAACCCTCTCTTATGTACAACTCTTCTATTTTAATCTATTCTAATTCTCAATTTATATTTTTATAAAAAATCTCAAAATGAATACTATGATGCATACATCATGTGACTTAAAAAATCAAATCAAAATCAAAATACAATGACTATTATGACTTCCAATAATATTCTCTTAAACCATTTGGCTCATAAATATTTACATATCCATTCCCAATAAATTTTTTGAGTCCAATATTTTAAATGTTCAATGGAAAGGGAGATCATTCTCATCAAATTCCTTGTATGCCTCTTTTCATTTCCTCTATTCATGATGATAAATTGTTAACCAATATATTTCTAATAACTTTGAAAGATTAAACACTTGATTTGTTTTATACTTTCCATGTAGATCTATATATTTGTTTACAAGTTTTATACTTTTCCATGTAGATCTATATATTTGTTCACAGCTCTAATTGACGTAGATTTAGTATTTGTTCATGGTTTTTCATCACATTTTAAAATCAAATTTTTTGGAAGGTTACAGTTTTGAAATTGACATAAATTACACAAGTAAAAGTATATTAAACATTATATGTTTAGATTTAAAACTATGGTTAACAAGATGAACTATGAGTCAATAATTAATAAGATTCAAAACCTTATTTGTTAATAATTTATTTTTTAAATATTAAATAAATATTATACTCAAATCTTATAATTTAAATATTTACCAAATTTCAATAATAATTAATAAGATTCAAAACTTATTCGTTGATAATTTATTTTCAAAATATTATATTTTAAATATCTCCCAATGTTTAATAATAATTGTGTCTCAAAACACTTTTTATTCATTCAAAAAATAAAGAATAAATAATTTAAAACTTAAAAAATAAAACATAAAGATTTTAACCGTCTCAAACACTTTTCTTCATTCAAAAAATAAAACATAAAGAACACTTTACTTATGTAGCATCCCCACTGAAATCTACGTAGAAATATGATATTTTTTTTAAAACAATTAAATAACATATACTTTAAATAGATTACACCACAAGAATATAATCCATGATTAGATAAAATATTCTAAGTCTAAAGACTGTAAATGAAGTATACTACATCATACATCACTGATCACTATCATCATAAGAAACACATCATAATTGATTATAAAAAGTAATTACAAATATCCAACCATAGTTGTTACAAGCATACATCCACTATTGTCAATGTACAATAAATAAATAATTACAACTCATCATGATAATGTTTTAATTATATATATATATATATATATATATATATATAAAAGATACATGGCTCTTCAAAGCATAAGTTTCTCATACCTAATAAATATAGCAATCTCAAGTGTTGTCTCAAAAGTAGTACTATTGTGGGTAGGGAGAGCATCATATGAG
>JARHVA010004505.1:787500-985000 GCA_037957365.1 Torreya grandis
GGGTTCTAATTGTAATGTTAATATGATGGTTATATAAATATAAATTATTGTTTTAAATTGGGTTGTTATTGGTATATTTTTCTTTTTATTTGATTTTATATGGTCATTTTGTATTATCATTCATTTTTAAAAATTCTCATATATGTCATTTGTTTGCATCAAGGTATTCATAAATATAATTGTAAATGAATTGATATTTATTTCTTCAATTTTGTTCACCCCTTATTATTATTGAGAATGATTTGTGTTGGTGTAATATTTTATATACTTGTTTAAATTATTTTGGATAGATTCTTATATTAAAATTAGCTAGTGCACATAGTGCACAATTTATAATGATTCCTATACGTATCTAATATGAAGCCACCTCTTAATAAGATATTTAGATTTACCTATATTTTGGCCAATGAAAGAAGGAAAACTACTACTTTCTTAAGCTATAAATACCATCTCTATATATGTATTGTTGTCTTGAAAACCTTAGGTTGAAATCTCATGTTGGATATCTTTGAATGTTAACTATTTTCTATTATTATTTTTTATTTCTCAAAGGAGTAGAGTTGTTATTATGAGGGGATGATATGTATTGGTGAATTCATTTTGGGCTAATTTCAGCTTAAGCCCTATTTTCTATATGGTATTAGAACCAACCTCTTATTTAGCTATTATTTTGAATGATTGACCATGTTTTAGTTTTTTTGAGAAATACTTAGGTTTTTTAGTTGGTGAGAAACAATTTTTTGGGAGTTATTTTTAATGTATTTTAATTTTCATAGATAATCAAAAAAATTCTAGGAAGCAACAATAATTTTCTATGAAATTATGAAATTATATTTATGTTTAAAAAAAAAATTATATTCTTTTCATCCCATGCCTTGTTTTTCGTGAGCAATTCAATATTATGGCTCCTTCAAGGAATCACGAGGGATTGGATATCCTTGTAGTGTCTTTGCAATATTTTTCCAAAAAAATGTAGTTGGGAAACCCTTATCAATTTTCTTTGACTATTCCTCCTCAAAAAAAAATTAAGAAAAATATATGGATCTCTTATGGTGAATTTTAAAACATTTATAAGGATTTTTGAAACCGTATAATGCGGGAGCATTTAAATCCATGTAATCTTGCATCAACCAAAACAACAGTAGTTAGTTGATAATAAAGTATGTTGAAGTCTTTTGTTGTTATGATAGTTTGTGGCATATTTTTAAACATAGAGTTTCTTATTTATGTCACTGCAAGTTTCGGCTCTTTTCCATAGTCATATTTGGATGGGTCTATTTTAGTGGTTCTTGTCAAAGTTATTTCTCACCTCACTTCACCTAAGTCGCATGATGGTAACCATCATTTAACATATGACTTTGAAGTTTGTTGCATACCTTTTATCAAGATATTTTCGAGATCTTGGTTCTTAATATCTTTATTTTGAACTTATTTGAGCTTAACTATAGTCATTTTAACACCTAAAATGGATAAGTGGTAACATATTTGGAATGAGGCTTGAGATGAAATTGAAAATAGGTAAATGGGTATGTGATGTGTTATGGTGCATCAATTATGTGATGCATTATTTTTGGATGTATTACCATTAGAACTTGTGTGCATTTAATAATTGTAGTGCATCTTGATGTGTCAAGAGCATTTAATATTTTTGGCCTTAGTGGGTTATTGAAGGAAATTAATGTAAACAGGTGGATTGTGTATCGATATAAACACATCCTCTTCATTAAAAAATTTATTCAATTATAGATAAATCAATAGTTCAATAGTGGTTACGAGGACTACTTTTATAAAGATCTTCGTGCAATTCTAGGAGGGGTTATTGGAGTTGAGTCACTTCACTAACACTTATATGTTAGTTTTTTATTTGTAAGCCTGCAAGCATTGGTGGGATTGTATTGTGTGTAATACATTGTCATTGGTGGATTAGTATGATGTGTGTAATCTCTCTTGAAAGTAATAAAATTTAGTTATTTCTATTTTATCTCCACTATGTAATTGTGGGTTGCATAAAATACATTAGCTCTTAATTGGGACCTCTAACCATGATTGCATCATTTGGTATAGTGCAAGGAAAATAAATTTGAGATTGGGGGATTGAGGATTGGTGTTCTCCATTTTTACAAAGGTGGGTAGAGAAAAAATGAGTGCACAAAATAGGTCCATGTAGGATTACGAGTGACACAATAATAGATTTAAAGTTTAGTTAAATTCAAGATACCACCAAGAAGAGTAGGGTGAATGGGTGTAGTAGTTACGAATATGAATGGAAAATTGGATGAAATCAATGAAATGTTATGAAATATGTAGATAAGGTTGGTTTTAGTAGAGGAGGATAGAAGAAAATGATTTGTCCCTAGGGATGATGTGAGAAATGTAGAAGTTGAATTGCAATAGGGTGAGGATGAATAATCATATCCAATGTGAGAGAGATTAGATGAGGAAAAAGATAGGCTTATCAAAACCATATATAAGATTGGAAGAGGAACACAAATGAACATTTCATAGTTTGATGGAATATTTAACCTAGAAAAACTAATATATTGGTTAATAGAGATGGAAGAATACTTTGAGTTTGATGAAGTAATATATGATTGCAAGACAAATATTACATTTACAAAGTTTAAAGAACACACAACTTTGTGGTGGAAGGAGGTACAACTTGAGAAGAATAGCAAGGCTAGAGACAAAATCACTTATTAGGAAAGGATGGTTGGGAAATTAAAAGATAATTTATACATACAGATTATCAGTTAGATTTATTGATAAAGTTACATAATCTACAAAGTGTGAAAGATTATATAGAGTAAATATTTTGCACGATCACTATATGGGTCGATTATAGTGATATGGACCAAGAGAAGGTGGCATGGTACATTACTGTACTATGATGGATCATTCAAGATGAGATCAACATAGAGATATTACATAAATAGGCAGAAGCATATCATCATGTGTTAATATTAGAAGAGAATTTTTCACATAAACATAGTACGATGAGAAGTAAAGTAAGGATGGATGGAAAAAATGAAATTAGCAGGAATGAACAATGTAGATGTAATCACTATGCAAGCAAAGGAAAGATCACCTTTAGAGAGAGGTGGTAGATGAAGAGGTAGAGGTGGAAGATTCAAAGGAACATGTTTTAGATGTGAATAGGTAGGACATCATGTATATAAGTTCCCTCAAGTGTATTTGGACAGTGGTAAGAGTGAAAGTGGTGGTGCACAAGTCTCAAACATAGGCACATAATCTGAAGATATGTGTCTACATCATTTATATGAACCTAATGAATGGAGAATTTTATTAAAAATGAAGAGAGTCCTAAAGGTCACAGGAAAAATTTAAGATATAAGGTAGTGGAGACATATTTTAAATACCAAGTGTAGGACAAGAGATAATTGTTGCAGAATTATAGTAAATAGTGGAATCATGGATAATTTGGTATCAATAGAAATGATGAGAAGATTGGGGTTGGTGTAAAATGCAAATCTAAATCCATATAAATTATTATGAAGGAACAATGCCAAATGGAAATGATTATTGGTAGTTACACTTGTGACAAAGTCATGTGTTATGTGATAGAGATAGATGCATATCATGTTTTGTTTAGGAGGTTGTGGAAGTATGAATGCAATATATTATATGATGGGAGAAAAAATATAGTGAGAGTGAGGAAGTATGGATGATTCCATATTCTAAACCCATTGAAGATAAAGAATAGGGAGGATGTGCACCAATTCATTTTGTCCTACATAGTAGTAAGGAGCACTTGCAGGGGATATAATGTGCAAAGATGCAAAGTGGATCCATGTAGAGGAAAGAGAAAGGTTATGTGGAAGAAAAGCGTATCACTACACAAAGAAAGGTTAAAAAAATTAAAAACCACAAACGTAGAAATTTTTTAGTGGATAATGTTACTACATAATAATGGAGGAATAGATTGTATAGTGTAAAAAAAGGAGACCAACATAGGGGGAGTGAGAGCTGGTGAAATACTGAGATGAAAGGATTTTGGATGAGGATAATAGTTTTTTACCTAATTTTACAACCAAGTGAACTAGAACACAAGAGGCATCTTGCACATGGAATAAAGTCATGTTGAGACCTTCAGACATGGTCACAAGGGTGCATTTCCCATTTAACCTAAGTACATGAGCACCATGCTCACACATTTTCTTACATGGGATGTATGATGTAGGAGCATTTAGGTCCATTCATAATCTTGTATCAACCAAAAAAATTAGTTATTTGATAATAAAGTGATGTGTGTAGACATTCTATTTTGGCCACTTCCATGTCTAAATGAACATCAAACCAATTTATTGTAAATAATACAAATTAAGCCTAGAAATCATTGAAATGCCCAAATTCATCTATACACCTAGTTTTCATCCTCTAAATCATGTCAATGTATCCCTATTTGGGGTAATACATTGTATGCAACAATAACCTCTCACCAATCATCCCCAATGAAATTATGACCTAGTAAATTGTTAATTTCAATCAAGTGTGAAGGACAACCATTTAAAAATTTAGAAATGTCAATTAACCTAATCAAAATTACTCAAATGATTAAATCATATTAAATGGTTAGTTAAAACACTCATGGTTAATTAGTGAACTTATAAAAATAGAAATTCATGAAATTCACCTAAAATACCCCAAAAATATGACATCATGTATAACATAGGCTGAAAGTTATCAACCACTCAAAATTCAATGCAAAAAAACATCATTTTGTGCAAGCCACACCTCATAATTTCAAAATTAATTACCTAATTTATTGCCTTGGGCCTCCAAAATTGAATTGATTTGTAACCACACATCCTGATTTTGATAAGGATGGTCACAAATAAATCTCCTCATTTCTAGAAAAAAATATTAATAGGAGAGTCCTCACATACCAAAAGAGAGATTTTTGGTGCATTATTATTATGCATAAATGTCTATAGAAAGCTTAAACAATCCACACATTCCATAGATATATGCCAAATTAAACAAGGAGAGATGATGCACACATACCATTAATGAAGACTCTTTTCCCACAAAGCTAAGCACAATCCCCCTAAGCCAACTTGTAATTTCAATTCACGAGGAAGATAAAGGGTGTTAGTTTTGATTTTGCATTGTTTGTTATTTTCTTATTATTTTCTCCCCTAAGTATCTAGGCTTGGAATGTTAGTCTTTGATGTGTTTTTCATTGTTTTCACTCTACTAGCACATAGATTAATATTTTTCTTGGATTCATTGATTACATAATGGCATACCCAGTGGGACACACACATCCCACATTCATCTTAAGAGTGTATTAAGAACTTAAAATTTTATAAAAGCTCATTTGAGGCCTTATTTCTGGTTTTTTCAACTAATTTTTCCATGTTTTTGCTGACTAAAAAATGATTACTTTGACCCTATGTATTGATTACAATGTTATTTTTTTGAGAAAACAAAGACTTTACTAATGTCAAATAGTGACTTCTCTAGTTTCTTTATCCTTTTAGTTATCTGTTTTTTTTAGGAAAATGGTGACTTCGACCCTACGATAATGGTAACTTTGCTCTTTTTTGATAAACAGTGACTTTGACCCTACAAAAATAGTGACTTTTCTCTGTTTCTAATAAACAGAGACTGTAACCCTATGAAAACAATGACTTTTCTCTTTTTTTGATAACAAATGAATTTGACCCTATGAAAATGGTGACTTTGCTTTTTAAAGCTAAATGGTGACAATGTAGACTACTAAATAGTAACAATGACCTTATAAAATTTTCTCAACTTCAAGAAGCTCATTTAAGGTCATTTGAACTCCCTTTTTGATGATTTTTTTTAAAACCACATGTTTCTCACAATTTTTAATAATATGTAGTTATTTTGTCTTAAGTCTACATATATTTTTCATAAAATAAAAATTACATGAGTACTAATTTGTTTGTTTGTAGGGTGTTCCTTAAAGACCACTATCAAATTTTAACATGTTTTTATGTTTCCTTAAGCAAAAGGATTAAGTTTAAATCCCTAACAAGACCTTCTCACAATTCCTTTAGTGATTTAAAACATTTTCACACTTCCATTTTGGTGCCTAAAAAATTGCCACAACAATCTTTCTTTTTTTCTTTTGTAAGTTTTCAAACATTTCACTTAGTGCTTAAAATCAATCAAGAAACTTTCAAAGTTTTCATTTCCAATTTTTAAGAATTTTTTTTCATAAACATTTCATTTTTTGTGTGCTTAAAACTCTTTTACTTTAGCATTTATTTTTCATTTTCCTTTTGTTCCAGTGTCATTTAGCGGAGTCATGCGTATGCTCTCCCCTACTTAGGGTGACTCAAAAATATGATGAAGCTAATTGTTTATTATATCATAGAGTTCAAATCATATATGTTCTCACCTCATTTTCTTGAACATGAGTGACTCAGAATCAATTTTATCCTCTCTTATTTTCTTTTGGCTTAGTGAGTGGGAGTTCATTGTCTCCTCACAAGTTCTCTAAGGGTGCGTTGACTTGGGGTTTCGTATCCCAACAACGTACCAAGCCCACTATCCAATGGGTTATATAAATTGAGAATACTATTTGATTGATCAATGTTTGAGTGGTTAACTTGATAAGTCAAATAGATCCTCAAACCATGTACTTACTAGGCATTATACTTCACTAGGCAATTAACATATGAAGTGATTGTGAAAGGGACAAAACCATTTCATAACAAGCTAGTTCTACTCACATCTATTTGATGGATATTCTAAAGTACCCTCTGAGGACCATCTAAAAATCCAAAATGAGAATTTTAGACTAAGAGACCCCACTTATGGTGGATTATCTTACCAATTTTAAGTTGCTTTAGGACTCTAAGTCTCATGCCATGTACAAGTTTTTTATAGATAGAAGGGGGATAAACACTCTAACTTCATTCACTTTTATTTATTGAATTAACACTTAATTCCTCTCTAAAATGGGTATATTAGTTAATTTTGATGGATACAATGTAACCTGTGTCAGTTGTTAAAATATGAGTGTGTATATGTGTTTCGTGTTTATCTGCATGTTGAGTCCAATGCCATTTCACACAATCAAACAAGTTCAACATCAAAACACATTATACATACACACTTACAACAATAATTTGTATGCTTCCCAATTACTCAAAACCATTTGCTTTAGCCCAAAATATCTAAAAAACCAATTCATGCTTTAGTTACTAAAAGGCATTGTTACATTGCTCATTTTGGTCTAGACTATTTATCATTTGGAGTCCATTCACAACCAAGTTCAAAGTCCAAAATTCTAATTAAATTTCAAACATAGACCAATTACAAGATCAGTTTCAAATAGACCTTTTAAAAATGTCAATTATTTAAATCAAATTGAAAACCATGCCAAATCAGGGTTCATTTAAACCCACATGTACCTATTGCCTATTTTGATCCAAACCAAGATGAACCCATGTGCCTTTTATTGATCTATTTACATGCCTAATTAGGGTTCATTTGAACTCAAGTGCCTATTACTGGGTCATTCTAATTTCAAATTAGGGTTCATTTTATAACCCCCATACCTAATCATATTGTACTAGTTTGATTCGGTTCATCTTAAACCAAGTTCTAAATTTGAGCCATAGACCAAGTTCACCCTCTTTAGGATCATAAAACTTTTAGATAAAAATTTAAACCTTTTTTGGGGATATTCCAAATACCAAGACTAAAATTTCCTTCTTTGGGCCAATTTCGATTATAAGCCAAGCCAGCCTATTCCAATTTTCAATCAAATGCCAAGATCGTCCTTATTTGTATTATTTTATATCAAGACCAAGACTATTGTATCAATGGAAAATTTACCTAATGAATCTTTTAGAGGAATATTTTATCAATTTGTCATAAAAAACATAATTGTGTGTCCACCTACTCAAAATTTTGGTAAAAATGGTCCTTGATACCGAACAGATGAATATTGAGAATATCTTAGGGTTTAAGGTTATTCACTTAGTTGATGTGTGAGGTTCACACAAAATTTTAAAACTTTGATTGAAAATGTGGATATAAAAATTTATCCAAAACCTCACCAATCATTTTCTTATAAATCCCATCCCCTTAAATCAATTATCACATCACCAACCCATTTTTAGATCTAATTTGACAAATTACTTATTGAGAATAGAGGTGTATCCTTTTTAAAATTATTGAGAGTTGGAACCATATTCCAATCTATATTCTCTATAGAACAATTGAATAACCTTATTAAAAAATGAAAATTACCTCCAAAAACCAATCTGGTCTTCAAACCACAACAATGCCATTCATTACCTCTCTAAGAGCCATCATTTATTAAACAATAAAGTGTGTCCAAATCTAAAATTTTACAAATAAGAGTAAGCCAAGGCCAAGATAAAAAAACCAATCATTGATGTTTATTTTGAAACACATATTTATGATAAGTCAACTTTTGATAAGTCACCCTTAGACCATTCCCCTATGTTTAAGGAGTCTCATTTTGACAAGCTAGTCTTTATTGAGTCACCCTTTGGCCAATCTCCTATCTTTGAAGAGCCTCACTTTGACAAGAAAATGTTTGTTGGTTCACCCTTTGACCATTACCCTATCTTTGAGGATCCTCACTTTGACAAGCATATTTTTGTTGATACCTTTTTAGATGAGCCTATTTATAAATAACCCATTGTTAAACCACATGTCACTACTCATCGATTATCAAACATTCAACATGACATCCTTGTAGCCACATATACATCCTAGACATAGGTTCCATTTATGAACCAACATACTATTCAACATCCACATCATAATAAGAATCATAATTAGAGTCAAGTTCTATTTTTGAACTAATATCATATTTAGCATCAAAAGTAGAATCAACATCAATCTCAGCATCAGATTCAAAGTCATTTGAGTCAAAATTAGCTTCAAAATTAGACTATATTAGTGGATGTTATGACTTGGGTTACTCCTTGTATATTATATTGAACACATTTATGAGGCTTTTATAGTTTTTGAGGATGTTTTATTTAGCATTGACACAAGTTCTCCTATTAACCTCTATGAGATTGTGCTACCTTTTACCATTCCATTATTGTTTGAATTTCCATTGACATCAAACAACCTAGCCATTATATTGACATCCCACCTCCCACAAACATTGATTGGGACCAACATGATCATACAATTTTGAACTTATTCCATTACAAAATATAAATTGTATAAAATTAGGGGGACCAAGACCACATTTAGGTAGAAAAAGAATAATTTCCTAGTGGAACCTTCTTAGAGGTGCTAGGAGACAATCAAAGTCTAAAGTCAGCATCTTCTTGTGAAACCTCATTTGAGGCACTAGAAGACAATAAAATTCAAAATTCAATGTTCCTTAGTGAAACCTTATTAGAGGCACTATCAAACAATCAAAAAAAATTAGTTGGTGAAAAAATATTTGAGGTGGTAATCACTGAGCACAACATTTCTTCATTACTTAATGAAAAAATTATTGAAGTTATTATGTACACAATTGATAATCTATAGCATAATCATATTCAAACATCTATTATACCTAAACAAAAAAAAAGTATGGTCTTATTGAGTGCACATTCAAAAGTCTTTGGTCACACCAAAACCAAAATTATGTCAAATCTAGAATTAACAACATTCTGTGTGACTAAAAATACCAATCTTCATTTGTTACCCAACCATTACACATTCTATTATGATCCATTTATTCATTCAAGACCTATATTATATTTCCAAATCAAACTTTTTATCTAATGCCTATCCTTATTTACCATTCCTATCCACACTTTCCTTCATTGAGGCTACAAATACATCTTGTCTAGAGGTTTGGAGAAAAAATAATCAATGGCCAACAAAGATCACAACATTATTAGAGTCCAAATAAATAGAAGGTTCTTGATAGAGCAACTATTTATAAGGGGTATGAGCTAGAAATTTAAAAAATTGACTATTCTAGTTATATAATATGCTAATTAGGACATACAGATTCACATTACCTTACCTTGACATTTGCCTTTTCTTTCTATCTACCTTGCCTTATCGTTATTTCATACTTTGCCTTTTACCTTGCCTTACCATTATTTATAGCCTTTCCCTTTACCTTGCCTTACTATTGTTTCATACCTTTTATATTTTCCTATTCCCAACCTACTATTACTTAGTCAATATTATGTGTTGTAAGGTGAAATACAGTGGCTTGAGGTCTATTTAGACTATGTAGGTAGCACTCTATGTTTTTTGAGGTCAGCTTGGCCACCCTTAGCACAACACTCTCACCATTTTATGAGTAAAATAATCCAATGCTCTCACCATTTTGTGAGTACCCTTATTCTAATTCTCTTACCATTTTATGAGCAACTTAATCCAATGTTCTCATCATTTTGTGAGCAATCATTATTTGTATCTTTTCAATCTCTAATGAGTTAAGATACCTTAAAAACATTTCAAAAACATTCAAAACATTTCAAAAGCCTAAAAATTGAAACAATCATAAAAACCTAAACATTTTGAAATTGATTAAAATTTCCTAGAGAGATATAAAGCCACAAAAATCCAAAAAAAATTGTTCCTAACCTAGTCACCAATCCTCAATCCATGCACTTTGGGGCACTTTAGTCTTTGAGCCAATTATTTTAGAGACCATTAGGATGTGTCTTTATAAATCTGATATATATAGGAGAAAATTCATGGTTGTTTCCCATTATAAATTTTAGGCCAAGTATCCTTGGGGGTGTGTCCTTCTCTTTCCAGGTAACCTTACTTAGGGGAAACATCCAATTCACACTTTTAGGCCAAGCTCATAGATTTCACCCTATTAGGGAAAAATCACAGCATGTAGATTATACCAAGCTATCTTATCCCCACATGTCATTCCGTTGCATATATAATTTCTTGGTATCACCATCCATTTATCATTCCATTGAGTGTTCATACTTAGGTATTGACTTGGTTAGCAATAAGATGATTTTTGTTGCTTTTATTGTCAAGCTTTATGTGTGTTTATTTACTTAGATGTTTGTTTATTTATTTACCTATTTATTTATTTTCATTATTATGCCTAGACTTAGTATATATGAATTTATTAGGTGATTATTTATGGTTTTACTTGAGTCCATCCATATTTATACGTCAACTTTATCATCATGGTTTTTATCATTGATCCGTTGTTTTCAATTACCTATTAGAATAGGAGATAGTCCTTACACTAATGACATCCAATTTATCATGGTTTATTTATAATTATGTTACATAATGTCTGATCTAAAACAAGAAAATTTTGATTGATAGCTATTTTAAGAACATAAAAATAACATAGTAACAATGAATTCTCTGAGAAGAGATGTTTTATTACTCAAGATCGTAGTACAACTATATGCTTATCTCTGGGAAGAGATGTCTAATTTCCATTTTGGGTTACATATTAATTTATACACATTTTTAAATTAGGAGGAGGATGTGGAAGGTCACCAATATCAAGGGAGATTAAGTGGTTCAACTTTCATGATTTAAAAAAATACATAATTCGAGGAATTACTATTTTTAGAAACTTACTATGTTTAGACTGCACTATTAAAATTGAAAATTAGAGAACTTCCATTAGTTTTTTTGGGAGTCAAAAACCATTGATAAAATCTCAGTGACATCTCACCATGTTTTCCTCATTATTATCTTTCCAAAAATTCAAATGGGGAGTCAATTGGAGCTACAATGCAAAAGTTATGGATCTTAAAAGTTTCATCATCAATTGGGGTAGAACCGTTGCTTGAATTGTCACCTAAATTATTGCCTGAATCATTCCTCCCTCATTGAGAAGAAATGGTCCACATTATTTCAATATTCCTCATTAGGTGTGGTAGTTGTGTATTAATTTGATTCTCTATGAGCCACTCACCTTAGTGGCTAAGCTAGCCCCTTTTGATCACCCGATAAAGCAGAATAGAGCATCCTTTTATTGTCTTCATCCAGGTGTCCACAATCTGATCCTCTTCCATTGGAGAAAAAATATAAGGATCGAGTTCATCAATTTATATTTGTTCTTCTATGACTAAAGTGTCTAATAGAGGTGGATGATATGGTTTGAGGAGCTCCATGTTTAATATTAGATGCATACCAAGGTAGGATAATAGGTTCAACTCAAAAGCATTTTCTCAAACTTTTTTGGTGATGGTGTAGGGACCATATCACAGAGGCCAATTTTTTTTTGTGAGCCTACAAGTCATTCCTTTTGAAGTTGTAACCAAACCTTGTCACTCACAGCAAAATGGTGTTCAATCCTATGTTTGTCATGGCATTGTTTATACTTCTGATTCATCTTCTCCAAGATGTCATGAAATTGTTGTTGGATGTGTTGCATTTGTTCGATGAACTTTTTTTATTTTGATACCTCAGATCTCTCATGAGGTGTGTATTCCATGGTGGAGAATATAATGGATATATTAATTGGTGCCATGGGTTGGAACCTAAAGCATACTTGGAATGGACTGTGCTTGGTTGACCTATGCAAGGCTCAATTGTTTCCATGTTATATGAAAAGAAGCCCCACATCCCATATGTGTGGATGTTTGGAGTGATACATCTGAATCATGTGAATAATCAAGTGGTTCACCACTTCTATCTAACCATCACTCTATGGATGGAAGGATGTGGACTTCATTAGCTTAGTATCCATCATCTTCCATAGAGTGGACTAGAAGATGCTTATGAACTTGTTATCTTAATATGAGACAATGGACTTGGGGAGACTAAAATGGAGCCATATATGACTAAAATATAGTTGAGCAGTTTATTCAACAAATATATTTTTCTTAAAAGTAATCATGATAGCCATTTTTGAAAAATTATCAACTACAACAAAAATATAGTCCTTGTCATGTTTTGAAGTGGGCAAACCTGAGAGAAAATCCATTGAGACAAATTCCCAAGGCCTAGTTAGTTCTAGTAATGGCATGTACAATCCTTGCTTCTTATTTGTTGGCTTGGTTATCACACATGGGGTAAAATATTTGAGGTATCTTTCCACATCCTTTCACATATGGGGCCAGTAGAAGTGTTTTTGAAGAACTACCAATGTTTTTTCTACACCGAAGTGTCTAGCTATCCTGTTAAAAAGTGCTTCCCATATCATCTTCTATTGATCTACAACTAGAAAATAGATGTGTCCCATATGATAGAGGACATTATCTTATAAATAAAACTCAAAAACATGTTTACCTTATTGAAGCACCTGATATGTATCAGCAAAGGTAGGATCTACTTCATATAGAGTACCCTAAGTGGTAGTCTCATGTCTACACAGGTCAAGAACTATTGTGAGTGTAGTAATTGGTGGGTGGCTTAGATAATCTAAAATTGTATTTTATCTCCCCTTTTTGTGTTTTATTATTAGATGAAATTGTTACAAACATGTGGCCCACTTTTGGTGCCTCTCATTTCATAGTTTGCTCTACATCTGGATGAATTCCAATGGTCTATGGTCAGTGTGGATGACCATCTCTTTCCACAAGATGTAGTGTTTCCATTATTTCAAGCTTGAATAATGGCATAGAGCTCCTTGTTATATTTTAGGTATTTCCTACTTGTATCAGTGAAAGTTTCACTGTGATATGCAATAAGATGGCCATGTTACATGATGATAGCTCCCATGGCATATTTAGATGCATCTGTCATCAACTCAAAAGGTTGATGCAAATATAGTAAGGAAAGAATAGGGGATAAGTAAAGTCTGTTCTTCAAATTCTCAAATTCCCTTTGTTATATTTCACCCCACTAAAATTTAGCTTTAGTTCCTCCTTTATTCACTTGGGTTAGTGGCTAAGCAACATGTGAGAATCTAAGAACAAACCTATGATAGAAATTTGCAAGACCCAAGAAGCTATGAAGTTATATGAGGGTCATTGGTGCATGCCATTCTTGAATAACCTAAATCTTCTCTAGATTGACATGGACCCTTTCATCATTCATAATGTACCCTAGGTATTGGATTGTTTTCATCCTTAATGTGCATTTGTCAAGATTTACATATAAATTGTGCTACTAAAGAGTTTGAATCACCTTACAAACATGTTACAGATGTTCTTCCCATGTTCTACTATAGATGATTATGTCATCTAAGTAGATAACCATGAATGAGTTGGTGAAGGGTCACAAGATTTCATCCATCACCAACCATTCAAAGAGCCCCTCCTTAGATTTAAATGCAGTCTTCCAGACATCGATGGGATTGATGGGAATTTGGTGATAGCCAAATTTGAGATCAATTTTGGTGAAGAAATTCACACCATGGAGTTGGTCCAACAGGTCATCAATCCTAGGGAGGAGGTAGCAATTCTTCATAGTGATTTTATTCAAGGCTCGATAGTCAATGCAAAGCCTCCATGTTCCATCCTTTTTTGGTGCCAGGATAATCAGGCTACCATACGATGAAGATCTTAACCTGGTGTGACCCTTTTGGATCAATTCCTAAATCTATTTTTTTATCTCATCATTCTCCAAAATTGATCTACGATACATAGGATTGTTAAGCAAAGGTGATCTTTGGATCAAATTGATAGAATGTTTTACCTGGCAATGTAGTGGAACTCCCGTGGGTGACTTGAATAAGTCATCAAATTATCCTATGATTTGTCCCATATACTTCTATCATTGTGTTGATTATGTAGTTAGTACTGCAACATCAACCTTCTTGGATTTTTGTGGATTGACCACCATGAGGATAAATTGCTTTGTCTTCACCAATTTCTTACATTTCTTGACACTAATTAGGGAGACAAATGTGGAAGGTGGTACCTTTGGTACCCTATAGCATCAAGTTTCAAGAGTGAGGGTGATTCTTCAATATCATGATTCATAGATTCCATGTTGATCATACACGAATGACTGACCAAGAAGTACATTACAAACATCTATACTGACCACATCACATAAGACTCCATCCTAGAAAGATTTTATTACATATGAAAGAAGACATTGATGGGTGATACAGAGGTCTCTCCCTGGGCTCAACCATCCAATATTGTATGGCTTTGGGTGAGGCTTCATGGATAGATTTATAATTTTCACAACTTTATCAGAGATTAAATTCTTTTGACTCCTACTATCAAGAATGAAATGTAGAGGCTTACCTTTTACCCATAATTTGGAGTGAAACAATCTTTCCTTGTCATCTAGCCTTTCTTCACAGGTCTGTGATGAGACAAGGATGGTATCATGATCAACATATAGAATCTCTTCTTCATCCTCTTCACCTATAGGTTGTGTATAAGACAAAGCAGTATATGTCAAGTATTTTGACTTAGAAAGTAGTGACTTGATGACTCAACATTCTTCTTTGGAGTGAGTTCTAGTTTTGTGGTAATCACACCATTTTTCAATCTTCCCTTTCTGGGGTTTATTATCTTGAAACTCCTTTTTCTTCCAATTTTGGCCTCATGTTTGACCTTCCTTGTCACTTTTCCATTTTGAAGGCTGACTCTTCATATTCTTTCTTCCATGCTTCTACTCAATCTTCACTACGAACTTGTATGCCTCACCGAGGGTTTTCAAATTGAAGAGTTCCATTTCCCCCCATATGTACCATTATATTCCACCATGATATTTAAGAGTATTATGTTTCTTACTTTCTTGGATGCCCAATCTTACAAATAGAGAATGAAAAATGTCAGTGTAATCTTCAACAAATTGGCCCTTACCTTGGCAAAGTTGTTGCCACTATATGTATAGATCATCATATGCTCTAATGGGATAGTATTCTTCCTTTACCACTTCCATGAAATCATCCCAAATAGGTTCCACCTCAAGGCCAATGTCATCTATACTAAACCTCTTTTTTTACACTTTCACCAATTTTTTATGGGTAATGATGCTTTCAAAAGAGCAAAAGTGATCTTTTCTCCATTGGTGAATTTATTTACAAAGAAGTAGGAAAAAAATTGATACAACCAAGTTTTTATTACATCATCATTGATTTTACCTACAAATGTAGGGATATAAAAATTCACCTAAACCTTGAAGGGTGTTGGGGCACTGAAAGGACATTCCATGGATGACAAACCAGGAAGTGCAGACGAGGAGCCAAAATTTCCCATCAAGAGTTATTATAGAATTTGGGTGAATTATTAAAACATCTATGCTTATTTCCATTATAGGGATTCATTCACCATTTCCTTGAAGGGATCAGATGTCTCGGTGTCATCTACCATTTAAAGTCATTTAGAGCAAATAGGTAGATATTTTGGAAGCTCTATTATTTTCCACCCAAGCTTCTTATAGCCTGACCTCATCCTCGGGATCAAACACTCTCAAGACAAACTAATCCAATACCACTGATCCAAAACTTAGAAGTTTTGATTGATAGATATTTCAAGAACACGAAAATAACATAGTAACAATGAATTCTCTAAGAAGAGATGTTTTATTACTGAAGATCACAATACAACTATATGTTTATCTCTAGGAAGAGATGTTTGATTTCCATTTTGGGTTACATATTCATTTATGCACATTTTTAAAGTATGAGGAGGATTTTTAAGGTCACTAATATTGAGGGAGTTTAAATGGTTTGACTTATACTATTTAAAATAATACAAAATTTGAGAAATTATTATTTTTAAAAACTTACTATTTTTAGACTGCACTCATAAAATTAAAAATTGGGGAACTTCCATTGGGTTTTAGGGGGTTAAAAACCATTAATAAAATATTACTTACATCTCACCATGTTCTCCTCATTCTTATATTTCCAATGGTTCAAATGGGGAGTCAATTTGAGCTATGGTGTAAAAGTTATGACTCCCGAAAGCTCCATCATCAATTGGGGTAGAACCGTCACCTAAATTTTTACTCAAATTAATGTCACATGATAAATTAAATAATAGATAGATAGTCTAAAAATAAATGGTGCCATGATAGTTCCCCTTGTTCACTTTGGAAATTATTCCCTTTTCCATGATCAAATCAAAACCAAATTAATTTTTTTATTGTATCAATGACAATCAAGATTCACATCTTCATATTAATAGGTACAATAGAATAATAGGCATTGATTAATTATTATTCTCATTATTATTCATCTATTTATTCATTATTCATTTTATTTTATCTTGATTTTTGGATAACTACATTATCCTGAGGTTTATTTGGACTATGTAGGCGGTGTTGGGATATGGAGTATCTCAGGTCATCTCAACCATCATCATCATCATCATCATCATCATCATCATCATCATCATCATCATCATCATCATCATAATCATTATCATTATCTTATTCCAATCATGGGTATGTGCACAGAGTTGGGAGACAATTCTATGGACATTTTAGGTAATGTGATCATGTTATTAAATAACATGATCACATTATTTAATTAACATGATTGTGTTATTTAAATTATGGCTCAGTAATTACTAAGCCATAACACATAGGTGTTATTGATAAATTAATAAAATGTACGTGTTATTGTAAATTCAAATAACACATACACATTATATAACATGTATGTGTTATATAGTGTATTATATAATACATATGCATTATATAATGCATACGCATTACTTTGTTATAAGATGAAAACCATCTTCATGAGCATGTGGGAGTTTCACATGAATCCAACTTTGGCCATAAGCTTATATTTACTACTTGAAATGCAAAGTATAATTTTACATTTATATGGTTATATTTAATTTCTTATAGTTTAAATTTCTTTTAGTAAATATAAGAAATCAGGGTCACTCAGCATCTGATAGATTTGGTCTCATAGTTTCACACCTTATGATGTGGAAAATATATTTTGAAAATCTAATCAGGTCAATACTTAGGCATTTTCAAGGTCTAAGTATTAAACCTAGGGATTTTAAAACATAACTTTTGCTATTGATATCCATTTTTGGTAAACATATACTCATTTTTTAGGTTTTTGTGCCTTTCAAATTGATTACTAGAATTTTTAAGAGTCTTCGGTTTGTCAAAATTGAAGTTTTTAAACCACTCAAATTTAAATTGATGCAAAGTGGTGTGACTAGGGTAGCATAGGTCGCATTGATGACCTACACACATCAAACAACCACTTAATGTTAATTTCACTTGTTCATCATCCTTCCCTCATCCTTGATCACTTCCTACTCATGCCTCATCACCCCTAATAACTCTCTCATCATTATTCATTATCCCTAATCACTCCCTCATTGACCCTCACTATCCTTAGTCATCTCTAATCAATCCCTCATGATCCCTAATTACTCCCTCATTAACCCTCACTATGTCTCATCATCCCTAATAACTCACTCCTTATCCCTCCTCATGCCTCATTATTCCCTCATTTACCCTCACTATCCCTCATCATCTTCAATAACTCTTTCATCATCCCTAATCACTCCCTCATTGGCTCTCACCATCCCTCATCATCCCTAATCACTTCCTCATTGGCCTTTACCATCCCTAATCATTGATTTATCATCCCTAATCACTCCCTTCTCATCCTTCATAATTTATAATCACTCCCTTATTTACCCTCATCATTCATAATCACTCCCTCATTTCCCCTCACCACACCTCATGATGTAGAGCCATATTTCATACTCTACTTGTCTAAGCTCTTTGCCAATATCCACCTAACTTTCACTTTCTATTTTCTTAGTTGATATATATCTTTAGACCCTACACACATTTCAAATTCACATCTATCTTTTATTAATTTCATTTATTCCCCACCATTCTTCAAATGGTCTCACTAAACTCTTCATTTTATTTTCCTTGCTCAATGCATTCAATCTATCTTACTTTGAGACTATCCCCCTTACTAGTTTTTATGATTTATAACAACTTGGATAAAATCTTGTCTCTAGTTCCTTAGGATTTAATATGGTTATAAAAAAATTCCTTCCACTCTTTTTAGTTCTCTCTAACTTCTTCTCAACCCTATTTAACTTCTCAACACAATCCTCATATCATACACTACCTCTTACTCTATCATAGACTCTTCTTGTATAGACTCAAATCATCAAATAAACCTCATTTATGGATACCCTATAACATATATCATTTATTTAAAAATTTACATGATTTGGTTCAACTATTTGATAACTTATTTTGGCTCTTTCTACTCTCAGATTAGGTCTTTAGGTTTCCTTCTACCCTGTCTACCACACAGTCCTCCCCCATCCATACTTATCCATAATTACACAACTTAAAAACACTATATTATTTTTTTTCATGTTTAACTCATAATTTTCACCAAATTTAATTAATTATTTATATTTAAAACTCCTAAAAACTCACATTGAAATTAGAAACCCTAATATAAGATTTGGACTAGTTTCATAAACCTGAAAAGGGTCAAAATGAGATTTCAATCTTACAAAGGTGTTTCTAATGAATTTTCCTATTTTATTAGGTCTAATTTTACCCTATTAATTTTTTCCAAGTTTTATATTTCCATTTTTAATCTATAGTATATTTACTTAACCAAATTTGAATAGACTGTGTACTTAGTCACAGGTCTGTAGTAATCTGAGAAGAGGTTATTTATTTTAATTCATTCCAAAAATGGTTATAAATCAACATTAAGGTTGAAAATACTCATCAAAAATTTTACACACTTTAAAAAATCACAATGACTTCCATCTATAACACTTAATTTTCCAAATTTCCATGAGACACCATTTTGACTGTGTGAAGTTTCTTGATGATTATAAGACTATGTTAGTTTTCTTTTTGTTCATCCAAATATATGAAATATAATTAAAAGAATATAAAAAATCATTATAATATTATAATAAAATCACATACATATACATTTTAAGTTTTACTCCAATACATTCTTATACATTCTCACACAAATGTATACTCAGAACTTTTGCTCATAGAAGACAAGGTTGTGTTGTTTAACACAGAATGTCCTTAGAAGAATAACAACGTAAAATGTTTAAAAAATATTAATTAAGTGTTATTTAAATTTAATAATTACTCATACATTATAAAATTTCACCAAATATAATCTCCTCTTCCACAAGACTCTGACCTTCACTCAGATTTCAAGGCATAGTTTGTGAAAGCACAGGGTATACAATTTGTAATTTGAACATTCTAAAGATTTGAAGCTAAAATGAAAAATGATATAATAAACATAAAATAAAAGGTATTTTAAACTTAAAACTCACAAAAATATCACAAATAACTTGTTACTAATCATGTTTCATGATCATGCACACTGTCAACTATCTTTTCACATATTAAACAAAATGTAGGCTCTATTTGCTTTATTATCTACAAATTATCAAAACTTGTCTTTATTCACTTGTTTTCAGTTATTTACATTCATCATTTCTAATCCTAACCCCTTCAACTCTCTTTAATCTAAATTTTAATAAAAAAATAAGACATGGAAAAGACTCTTATTACCAAATAACCATCAACTAAATTCTAACTTCTTTTGTATGTTGAGAGTGTCCTCAACTAATTCAAATAATAACATATTTATCAAATATTAGTTTAGGTATATGTTTTTAACATCCTAAAATCCTTTATAAATTCTAACCATACCAATTTAAACATTGGACTTCTTGAAACAAGATTTAATTCTCTAAGAAAGTTCAAAAATTCAAATGAAAGAGTTGGCAAGAAAGTCCAATAAAACTCTAATTCAAAATTAACACAAAACTAGAAACTTAAAAATACTCTTACAGACTTCTTATGACCTTGACCACATTCTAAAGACTCAAAACATGTAAAATATATCACTATTTATATTGGGTAGTGATGTTCTTACATTGCCTCATCATCCCTAATCACTGATTCATCATACCTCATCTTCTATAATCACTAATTCCTCATCCCTAAAATCTCTTAATCACTCCCTCATTAATCTTCACCATCACTCACCATCCCTAATCACTCCATCATCCTCCATAATCATTCCATCATTGACCCTCACCATACCTCATCATTCCTATTGACTCCCTCATCATCTCTACTCCATTCCTCATCTTCCCTCCTCATCCTTAATCACTCCATCCAATACCTTGATGGTGGTATTTTGTTGGAGTTTAACAATGTTAGGAGTGAAAAGTGGAGTGTTGAGTGCTAGCATAAAATATAAGACATAGTGATCAAAATGTTTTGGAGGCAAATTTGAAACACAAATATTTAACACTTATGAAAAAATATGGGCCTATTAGATTTTATGTAATTCAAAATTAAAAATCCACCAAAAAAAGAGAAGCAAGTAAAACCACCATAGCACCAAAAATGGGTAGTAAATACATGAGGATCACCAAGCTATAATATTTCCTAAAACCAATCAATTAATTTTAATATGAGGACATTTTATGATCTGAATAATTATATTTAAGGCATTCTATTTGTATGTATATTTATTGAGTCATCTTACTTGAGAGTGGAAAATAATTTTCAAATGATTAGAACAAGTAGTCCTAGATTGAAAAGTGGTGCTTAATTCATAACTTCAATATTCAATCCAATGAAGAGTGTCACACTATGATCTCTATACTTGTACATCTTGAGAAGTGGGTAAAAATTATCTAGCAATATACAAATTTAAGTAGATAATATATTATGAACCCAATGATATGGTCGGTACTAAAAATATCTCTACTTCTCCCAACAAGAAATTGAATGAATTAAAAATATTGTTTCATTAACAAATGTAGATCAATGGTGAGACAATACACTTCATCATTTCTAATGGAAGTCAAAAGAATTTAATCTATCCTAAATCATATTTTCAAAAATTGAACTTGAAATTTATACATCATCCATAACAATACGCTAGTGTATGGTCTAGTATAGGCCTTAAGAAATGGATCACCTAGTAGTGTCACTTAGTGTACAAAATCAAATTTTTTAAAGATGCAATTCTTTGTGACATCTCACCATTATAGGTGTGTGATGTTTTACATGTGGTCAACCATGTATTTACCATTGATAGGTATTCTATGAAGTAAATCCTTGAAATTTTGTGATAGATTGTCATGATCTGAAATACCATATATCGTAGTTATTTCATAAGCTTTCAGTCATTAGTGCCAGGAAGTACAAGAATATTGTTAGTTATGGTAATAAGTATACTCTTAATGGTAAGAAGTTAATTTTTAATGACATCCTTATGTCACCACATAATATTGTGGTTTATACAATAATAACAAAGACAAAATAATTAAATAATAAACTAGATGACTACAAAGTTATCTTTCAGTCACCTAAATAATTTCTTGCATACTATACACTAAACAATACTATTGATTTGATCCCTTAACTACCTCTACATCAAACCTCTTTATAAAACATATCATTTATAGAGAATGAGTAGATCAATTGGTAGATATATGAAATCATAGATAATAGACACATCATGCCCAAATCATTGCCTTGCATGAACCTAATTGTGTTTGTGGCCTTTGGTGGGCACTCCCTCCCATTTGAGCCCTAGCTATTTTTATTGCATACATAACTTTCTACAATCCCACTCTATCTCTATGATTTTAGAAAACATTGGTGTTGATAGAGACCATTTAAAACCCACATCATATAAAGAGATCTATGAGAAAAAGAAGGTCTGGAAGAAACTCAAGAAGGGAAGCCTTAAAAATTTTATGGAATGCATTACTGAACATAATACCATGATTTCTCAAGACTTCATTATGGCATGGACTAAATGGAAGGTCACCATGTGAGGCATCACCATAAATATCTCAAAAGAATTCATTGGTGACACCATGGGCATGTCCTATATAGGTGCAAAGGAATTTAAAGACTAGTCTACGAAGCAAGAATCCCTATAGTGATTCTTTATAATGAACAACTTTGTGTAAATAGACAAGAAAGGATTCCCTTGAGCTGACCTCCTGAGATACTAACAAGATATCTAGCTTTAGATCATGAGGTACATGACTCTAGAAGGTAAGTACACTTTTTTTTCCAAACTATTTTATACTCCTAAATCACTTCATTATGTTTAAAATCAGTCTCCCATATTTCATTCTTAAGTCCCTACAAAGTACTATTTTGTTCCACCAAGTTAACAATATAAATCCCATCCTCCATCAAGGTTAAATCCTCCTACTTATTAAACATGGTTAGAGCCTCTTAGTTCAAAAGTTTCCCTTAAGGGATCCTCTTTTGAATAGGAATCCCCAATAGAGGATCCTATCGAGGGATCCCACCTACCCCCTAAACACTCCCCCCAAAATAGTTTATCTTAGTTCCCCCCAATGACCTACCTCTTAAACTATTTTTTATCCCTAAGCCTAAACCCATTGAAATTAGGACTACTAAGACCTCTTAGAAAGGTAAGGCCATAGTGATGGAGGAATTAGAAAAGAATAAATAATTGATATAAAATTTCAATTTGAGGGTTTAGTAGGTAGGGTTTGGCCTAACAAAGTTGATCCATGACTGGAATGAAATTTACTGGGTGGTTATGACTACTATCTAAAATTTTTTCCACTCTACCCATTCCCCCCCACCAATCCCTTATTATGAAATATCCCTAGGTCCTTAAATCCCCCCCTTGGGATCCCCAAGCCCCCCGTAAATAGACTCTTTTGTAGGTTAAAGGAAACAAGTGGCCTAGGATGATCTTCCATGGGGAGGCAACTGAAGGCCCTAGGAACCATACCCATGCCAAGGTTTAAAAAGACAAACCCTTCATCTCAGTGAAGGAAAACACTAATACTAAAGACACCCAAGAGGGACCCTCCTCTTGATCAGTTTTAGTTTTCTAATTCCTATTTTCATTCTAAGTATTGATTTTTATATTTTGTTCTATCATCCTTGATTGGCCTATTAAAACTATTATAATGCACTCTCATGATTCTAGGTCCCTATAAAACCTAGTTTTACCTTATCAAATAAAAAATTATGTTTGTGCCAAAGTTGTGAATCAGTTTTAAAAATATTAACAAGATTAACATGAAGAAATATTATCCTCATTTAAATATTAAGGATTTTTATACCATATCCATGGTGTATAATTTGTTTCCAAAATTGATCTTAATTTTGGGTATCATCATATTCATGTTAAACCTCTAGACATTTGGAATATAATCTTAAAAACAAAGGAAAGATTGATTAACTAGTTAGTTATGCCTTTTAGGTTAGCTCATATAATGAATTAATTCATTTTAAAATGTTGAATGACATCCTCAGGCCCTTTACCTATGTCATTTTTAAATATACCTTGATGACATATTAATCTTTAGAAAACATGGGATGAACATCTACACCATGATGAACTAGTGTTTCACATTTTGCAAAAACATATTTTTGTGATAACATGAATAAATGTTCATTTTTCATGCAAGAGATAAAATATTTGGGACACATTACACACACAAGGAGTGCATGTGTGAACCTAACCAAGATTCAAGTTATACAGGAATGGGAAATACTAAATAACTTTGCATCTGATTTAAATCTTCTTAGAATTAGAAAATTATACAAGAGACTTGTGTTTAATTTTTATCTTTTAAACCAAACTACCAAAGGTGGAGCCGAATAAAGTTTCATTTAGTCAGCTTCACAACAAATATAATTTGATGAAATAAAATTTATACTCTATTTTATGTTAATAATTTTGTTACTTGATTATAAATTTGGAAGATCATCCAATTCATTTAGTAATAAAATTGACTATCACAAATGGGTATTGACAACACAAGTCCTAGAAAAGATTTAATTTCTATTATAATGGATTAAATAACATATGATTAGAATTAAATATATATTTAGAGTATATACGTAAATTAGATGATGAGGGAACAATTAGGGATGGTAAGGAATGGTGAGGGTCAATGATGGAGTGATGAAGGATGGCAAGGTATGGTGAGGGTCAATGAGAGAGTGATTAGTGATGATGATGGATGAATAAAGATTGATTAGTTATTATGAGGGATGAGAAGTGAGTGATTAATTATGATAAGGTATGGTGATAATCAATGAAAGAGTGATTAGGGATGATAAGATCGAGTGATTAGAGATGATGAGAGATAACTAAAGTCAATAAAGGAGTGATTAGAGATGAGGTGGGATGAGGAGGGAGTGAATAGGGACGAGGAAGTGATTAGGTATGATGAGGGATGAGGAAAGAGTTATTAAGGATGATGAAGGATGTGGAAGGATTTATTAGGGATGATGAGGGATAGTGAGGGTCAATGGAGGAGTGATTATGGATGATAAGGGAGTGATTAGAGATTACTAAGGATAGTGAGGGTCAATGAGGGGGTGATTAGGGACAATGAGGATTGATGAGAGAGTGATTAGGGGTAATGAAGTATGAGTAGGAAGTGATTAAGGATGAGGTAGGGATAATGATAAAGTGAAATTAACATGTAAAGTGGTTTTTTTATGTGTGTATGTCATCAATGTGACCTATGCTACCCCAATAACACCACTTTGCATCAATTTCAAAGTGAGTGGTTTGAAAAATTCAATTTTGACAAACCTAAGACTCCTAGAAATGCTAAGAATTAATGTAGAATGCACAAAACCCTAATAAATGACTATATGTTTACTAAAAATGGATATCAATTACAAAGTTTGTCCTCAAATCCCTAGGTTTAATACTTAGACCTTGAAACTGCCTAAGTACTGACCTGATTAGATTTTGAAAAACTATTTTCCACATCATAAGTCATGCAACTATGAGACCAAATCTATTAGATGTTGAGTGACCCTAATTTATTACATTTAAAAAAAAAAATTAAATTATACTTAACATTTAGAGTAGTAAATATAAGCTTATGGCCAAAGTTGGCTTCACATGCAACTCCCAAATGCTTTTAGAAATGGTTTTGGTCTTATAATAAATCAACACATATACATTATATAATATATTAAATAAAACATATGTGTTATTTGAATTTAAATTGAAGACCAATCCTTTAGGCTCGAAAATGGCTTGGATTTCTAAGCCAAAGGCTTATGACTGTGCATCTGCAGCCGAGACCAAGAGTTTTTAGAAAAGCCAACAAATTTAAACTTTAATCACCAAATACGCTATGGATTCCAACATAAAAATTAAAAAAATCATTACCATCATGACGAGCACACTATCCTCTTTCTAAATATATGATTTTATATATTTTTTAGACTATTTTAAGGGTTCAAACTATATTTATTTATAACTACACCTTTTTTAGGCCACTACATGCCACACCTATACATGCCTATTCATGTTTATCTAATTTTTTTTAGTTGATATAATTGAAAAATAAATCATATGGTAAAAAAATAGAACTAATTCTACATGCATTCTAAACAAAATCAATTTTCATTTTTTTTTTGAGGTAGTTAGGGTGGGCCGCATGACCGGCTATCCATTTTTCTATTATTTTTTAGGATCTACTTAATTGAAAAAATAGTAATAAAATATTTATTGAAAAAATATAAAAAAAGGTTTGTAACACACTAGAATATCTTATCTAAATATTCATCAAAGGGTTTCAAACAATATTTAATGATGATCAAAAAATGGTGGGCTGCACGAACATCTATCTACTATGTTTTCTTAAAACAAATAGGAGGTCCTCTTCAAATTTTAGATGTTTGACCTAATTATACTTAACCATTTTCAAAAAAATAGTTTTTTGGAAACTAGACTCGAAATGCTAGAATTCATATTTTTATACCATCTTCAAATTTGAGTGTAGCCATCTCAGATTATCTATAGAAGTTCAAATTTCTGAAATTTTAGAAAAATCATGTCCACAAGTAGGCCCTTTTTGTCCCACAATTTGTTGCACTTACCCTCATCTCTTTCATAACTTTGTGCATCCTCATGTGCTTAGTTTTTGTGTCTTCTTTAGTCCTTGAAAATTCATTATACCATCATACTTATGTTTGTTCTTGTTCATCTTTAAGCTATGTAACATGCTATATCCTTGAGTTATGATTGTCAATCCACCCTACTATAACATAATCAATTTTATCATGATCAAATATGACCTATTGGGGTAATATCATTATTCAATCCAAATAACCCTTTGGGGCATGAAGCTGTACTTTTTGGATCATAGAAAACTAAGGTTTTTTACACATCAATTCTATTATCATTATAAATAAATAAGTTCAATCATTATCTCGATTTAATCAATCTCATCCATGGGTTAATTTAATTATTACTATTTCTTATTTTTGAGGGACCATCCATCAATCTTATTTTTTAGCCACTCCCTTGAGGGGGCATCATAGGCTTCTCAAACTTTGTTTGGAGCATAATCCCTTAATGATTATATTCTTTTTCTTCTTAAAAAAATTTTCATTCATTTAAAATATGTTATTGTGCCTATGTCTTGTAATGCCTTCTCAAATAGGGGAAAAATGTAGACACCTATTTTTATACACTTCCTATCTAAATGGATATCATACTGATTTATTATAAATAATACAAATTAAGCTTAGAAATCACTGAAACACCCAAATTCATTTGTACACCTATTGTTCATCCTTTAAATCACTCTAATGTATCCTAATTTAGGGTAATACATTTTACGTAATAATAACCTCTCAATAATTCATCCCCAATCAAATTATGACCTATAAAATTGATAATTTTGACCAAGTGTGAAGGATAACCATATCAAAATTCAAAAATGACAATTAACATAATCATAATTGATCAAATGACTAAATCCAATTATATGGTTAGTTAAGACACTCATGGCTAATTAGTGAATTTCAAAAAATATAAATTCACAAAATTCACCCAAAATATCCAAAAAAGACGACATCATGCATGACATATGTTGAAAGTTATCAAGCATTCAAAATTTAATGTAAACAAATATAAATTTGTGAAAGCCATGCCTCATAATTACAAAATTAATTGACTCATTTATGGCCTCGGGCCTCCAAAATTGAATTTATTTGTGACCACACACCTTGATCTTGATATGGATGGTCACAAATCAATCTCCTCATTTCTAAAAACTATAAATAGGAAGGTCCTCACATACCAAAGAGAGACTTTTGGTGCAATGTTATTATATAGAAATATTGAATAATCCACACATGCCATATCCAAATGCCAAAGTTAATAAGGAGATATGATGCATGTGCACCATTGATTGAGACTCTTTACTCACAAATCCAAGCACAATCCCCCTTAGGACAACTTGAAATTTCAATTCACAAGGAAGGTAAAGAGTGTTAGTTTTGTCTTTGCACTATTTTTTGTTTGCTTTTAATTTTATTTCCTAAGTATCTAGGATTGTAATTTTATTCTTTGATGTGATTTTCATTATTTTCAATCTACTAACACATAGACTAACATTTTCCTTAGATTCCTTGATTATAATGTGATTTTTTTTGTTGTTTTTATAGTCTATGGTATAACATTATGTTTCTTATTTGTCACTATAAGTTATGGTTATTTTCCATTGTCATATTTATATGGGTGTATTCTAGTGGCTCTTGCCAAAAAAAATTCTCACCAAATATCACCACAGTAACATGGCAATAACCAACTTTGAGAATATGACTTCAATTTATTATATAGATTTCAAAAATATATTTTTTAGATATTGGTTTTTAATATCTTTATTTTGCACTTTTTTTAGATTAACACTATTAATTTGTATGCCTTACATGAAAAATAATTAACACATTTAGAATGAGGCTTAATATGGCATTGAGATTAGGTAAATGGGTCTATGATGTGTTTTGGTGCATCAATTATGTGATGAATTATTTTGGGATGTATTACCACTAGGACTTGTGTGAATTTAATAATCATAAGGCATATTGATTGTCAAGAGAATTTAATATTTGTGAACTTGGTGGGATGTTGAAGGTAATTAATGTAAATGTCTTCATTATGTACCTATATAAACACATCCCCTTCATTTGAAAAGGCAATCAATTCTAGATTATAAATTATTTTCAATAGTGGTTGCAAGGAGTACTGTGATAGAGATATGTATGTAAATCTATGAGGGGATAATGGAATTGAGTAACTTCACTATAATTGTATTGTTAATTTTTTATTTATAAACCTGTGGGCATCTGTGGGATTGTATTATTTATAAGACTATATCATTGGTGATTAGTTTGATGTGTGTAATCTCTCTTTGAAATAATAAAATTATGTTGTTTTTGTATAATTGAGGATTTCATGGTAGAATACATCTCTTTTTCAGGACCTATAACCATGACAACATCATTTGGTATCAAATCAAGGAAACTAACTCTAGGATTATAAGATTAAGGATTGGTTTTCTCAAATTTTATGAATGTGGGTAGATAATAGAGGAGTAGATAAAATAGGTCTATGTAAGATTATGAGTGGTGCAGAAGTAGATCTAAAGTTTGTAAAAATTTAATATTATGTCAAGATTATTAGGTCAAATTATCACAGTAGCTATGAATATGAATAAAATATTGGATGAGATTGTGTAAATTTTGTGATTTATGTAGATAATATTGCCTATAGTTTAGATGGATTGGGTGAAGGATAAGATATATTTATCAAAGCCATTTATAATATTTTAATAGGAATAGGAATGAACGTTTAATTTTTCATTAGAACATTAAACCATAAGAGCTAATAAATTAGCTAATATATATGGAAGAATAATTTAAATTTGATGAAATAGTAGATGAGCACAAGACAAATATTGCATAAAAAATTTGAATCAAGATGCAAATTTATGGTGGATTGATGTACAACTTGATCAATATTGAAAGGATAAAAACAAAATCACTTGGTAGGAAAGGATGGTTTTGAAATTAAAATCCAAGTTTCTACATGGATATTATCAATTGGATATATTGAAGAAGTTTTTGAACCTATGAAAAAAGTGTGAAAGATTCTACAAAAGAATTCCAAAATATCATTATCCATGCTAGTAATAGTGAAATAGACTAAGATAATGTATCATGAGACATTAATTGTCAACAATGTGTCATCAAATATGAGATTATTATGGTTGAGAATGGATATAGTGGAGAAAGTGTACTATTATGTGATAATAGAAGAAGAGAAGTTGGCACATAGACATATTAATGTGAGAAATATATCAAGGAGAAAATATAATAAATAACAACTAATGAAAATGAGTAGTGAAGATGTAGATGCACCATAAGAAAGCAAAGGATCATCTTATGTGATAGGTGGGAGAGGAAGAGGTTGGGTTGAATACTCATAAAAACATGTTTTATATGTGGAGAGGAAGAGGTTGGGTTGAATACTCATAAAAACATGTTTTATATGTGGAGAGGTAGGAAATCATGTAGTTGACTAACATCACAATGTTAATTTTTTGTTTTTAAGCCTTCAAGAAATGGCAAGATTTAATCATGTGTAAGACTATATCATTGGAAATTAGTTTGATGTGTGTAATATCTCTTTGAAGAAATAAAATTATGTTCTTTTTTTTGTATTATGTTTTTGTAATTTAGGGTTATGTGGTAGATACATATATTAATTAGTACCTTTAACCATAACTACACTTGTGGTATTAGAGCAAGGAAAACAACTCTAGGATTTGGGTTTTAGGATTTAAGTGTCATACATTATTTTGAAGGAGGGTAGAGAATAAAGGAGTGTAAAAAGAGGTTTTCATATGATTATAAGTGGTGTAGTAGTAAATCTAATGTTTGTGTAAATTCAATACGCTGCCAAGAATAGTTGGTTGAGCTGACACAATATTTACAAATATGAATGGAATAATGAGTGATATCATATTAATGTTTTAAATTATCCAAACAAGGTTGGATATAGTAGAGGAGGATAAAATAATGGGATTCATCCCAAGGGATGATGTAAGTTATGTAGAAGATGAATCGTAAGAGGCTGAATATGAATAATCCTATCCAATGCAAGAGTGATTGGATGAGGGAGAAGAGATTATTATCAAATGCATATGTAATATTAGAATAAGAAAGGGAATGAAGGTTTTATGTTTTTCTAGAAACTAAACCTAGAAGAGCTAATATATTGGCTAACAAAGATTAAATAATACTTCATGTTTAATGAATTAGTAGATGAGTTCAAGTAAAAGGTTGTGTATAAAAATTGAAGGGATGCATAGATTTTTGGTTGAGGGAGTTATAATTTAAGTGTAATCACAAGGGTAAATAAAAAATCACATGTGGGAAAAGGATGTTTGTAAAATTAAAATACAAGTTTATGCATATAGAATAATAGCTTGATCTATTTAAGAAGCTACGTAATCTATGACAATAATGTTAAATTATATAGAGAAATTTTATAAGATCATTATTTGGACTAGTCATAGTAAGATGGACAAAGAGAAGGTACCACATTACATTAATGAAATGTGATGTGTCATCTAAGATAAAATCAACATAGTGATATTTATTACAATGGAGGAAGTGTATCATTATGCACTAAGAGTGAAAGAAAATTTGGCACGTAGACATAGTACTATGAGGAAAAAAATTAGGATTGGTGGTAATGAATAATAATTGACATAAAAATTGGTCAAGACAAATGCATTATGAAATTGTCATATGAAAGGATCACCTTCTACAAGAGGTGGTAGATGAAGAGGTAGAGGTGAATAATCTATTGGAAGATGTTTGTGGAGAGGTATTAAATCATGTATTTGAGTTCCCTCATGTACATTTAGATAGTGGGAAGAGAGGAAATGTTGGTGCACAACTCCTATAAAGAGGCATAGAATCTGAAGAGATGCATGTACATCACATAGATGAATCTAAACAAGGTATATTATATTTTAATCAAGGAAATTATTGAAGGTCATATAAAAAATTGAAGATGTAAGGTGGTGGAAACATATTTTCTAGACCAAGTGAAAGGTTAGTAGTAAATGTTGTACATTTGTGGTAGATATTGGAAATATGGATAATTTAATATCTGTAAAAATGGTGAGATTACTGGGATTTCTAAAAAAGGCTCATCCAAAACCATATATTTTCATGGTTTATAGAGGGTATAGATAGTGTTGTGAAGGAACAATTTGAAGTGGAGATGATAATTGGTAGTTAAAAAGAAAAGGTACTATGTGATGTGCTAGAGATGGATAGATTTAATGATTTTTTGGGGAGGTTGTGGAAGTATGACTATAAGATATTATATGATGGGAGATAAAATGCAATGTGAGTGAGAAATTATGGATGAGTCTATATCCTAAATCCACTAAATAAAAATAACATGGAGGATGCACACCAAAGTCATTTGGTCATGCATGGTAGCAAAGTTAACTTACAAGGGGTATAATTTGCTAAGATGAAAAATGGCTCCATGAAGAGGAAACAGAGTGGTTATGTGGGTGAAATAGTATTACCACACAAATGAAAGTGAGAAAGAGTGGCAACCACAAATTTAGAAATATTTCAATGGGTAATTTCATTGTATAAGAGTGGAAGAGTAGATTTCATAACACAAACAAAGGAGGTTGACTCATGAGGAGTGGGAGATAGTGAAATATTGAGATGAAAATATTTTGGAGGAGGTTAATTTTTGATCCATTTCATTATCTAATAGCATTGTAAGGAAATGTATATAAAATGTCATAAATGCATACCAAGACCTTTGGATGAGGATAAAAGAGTGGTTTCCCCAGTTAGCATTAGTGTGTGAGCACCATGCTCACACATTTTATTACCCAAAGTGTATGATACATGATCATCGAGGTCCATGCATAATATTGTATCAACCAAAACATGATTAGTTATCTAATAGTAAATCATGGTGAATTCTTTTGTTGTTTTGATAGTCTATGGTATATTTGAAAGCATCAAATTTCATATTTACATCACAAAAAGTTATGGTTATTTTCCACAATCATATTTGAATGGGTCTGTTTTAGTGGCTCTTTCCAAAGTTGTTTTTATTTATATTTCACTAAAATAGCATGGAAGTAACTGAAGTTAAACACATGGCTTCAATTTTTTGCATACATTTTAGTAGGATATTATTTAGATATTTGTAATTAATATCTTTCTTTTGCACATCTTTGAGCTTAAAATTTGTCATTTGGACACCTTGCATGGATAAATGGTAACACATTTGGAATGAGGCTTGACATGGAATTATGAACATGTAATGGGGTCCATGATGTGTTATGTTTCATAGATTATGTGATGTGTTTTATTTGGCTGTAATTTAATAATTGTAGTGCATCTTGATGTGTCAAGATCATTTAATATTTATGATATTAGTGGGTTTCTAAAGGAAACTAATGTAAATGGGTGTATTGTGTATATACACAATATTTTTAAAATTTATCATGTATTGATACATTCTATCTTACATGAACTATTATCACTCAAAAGTGAACCCTTATAAGAATGTGTGCTTGATCTCACTTCTGTTGACACAACGGAAACTCTCCAAGGTGTGTGTGGCCTTATATTAGAGAGAATATCTATATAAAGGGTTGTTTCCCTTTGGTACACTAAACTACTTCACTCTAAACTCTCTAATTTAGTGATTTCTTATAGTAAACCTGATAAAAAATTATTTGAAAATGAAGGAAAATCTGAAGTACTTTTACCCACTAACACATATGCATAGCACATGAAGCCAATTTATATAACATGCACATTGTTATTTCAATTGGAAAAGTATATAACATTGATTTAGAACAACTAGATCTTGGAAACTCTCAAAATGGAATTGCATGCAAAGAACACTACCAACTAATATTAGATTTACTCATGAAAAGTACATACAAATCCTAGATTGAATCAATATTTTATGGAAATACATCTATCACATGAAATATAAAACTCTATCTCACACACACATTAAGAAATTACTATGAATGTCAATTAACCACACTAAAGAAAATCTCGCAACACACACAAAGCTAAAATAGTTGAATCTACAACTTCTTAAGATCTTATACATCCTATGAATGAGATCACCCTTATGAACTAGAGGGTTTTTTTCATCGAATTATACAACCAATGGGTTTTCATCCATTGTTCACCAAAAACCCAAGGGGTTTTATCCTCGAATCTTATTGTTGAAGAACAAGTGCAATAATCTGTAGAAATTGGTTGTAATGGCAAAAGATAACTCAGAAGCAAATCTTGGGGTATAAATACACAAGAGAAATTAAGGTTGGTGCCGAAATCCAATCTCCTTGATTTCATATAATGACATGAGTTATAAAAGGTAACTCAATATATCTTTATGATTTTTCCCATGAAACTTTTAGATCCTACTTTTTCCCCTCTTTTGTTTCCATTTTTCAAGTTTTCCTAAATTTGACCCACTTATCTTGAGGATAAAAAATCAAGAAAAAAATATGAAGTTTCCTTGGAACTCATCATCATCATGCCTTTGAAAGCCACACCCCACTTGGTAAGTTTCCCTTAAGACTCATCACTATCTTCACTTCCACATATATTATAATCATCATAAAGTTTCCATATTGTAACTTTGACAACAATATTCTCTCTACTAAATGTGCTTTCAAACATGCCACATGCCCCATTAGAAGAATATTACTCATATTTAATATTTAATGTCCCACTTTTTGAAAATATAAAATACAATGGACCACATAATATTGAATAATTATTTAATTAGTTATCCATAATTATATGAATGGATTAATTTATCCACCCTTTATATTTTTGGGAAATGGGACATGATATTTCTTGACTAGAAAAAGGGTAAAAGGGTTAATACTTAAATTGAAATGAACATGAAAACTAAAAATTTGGGGTGATACATGAATGTTAAAGTAAATTATGCCTATAATTGACACACTTGGGAATATAAATAACTTGCACACATTAAATTCATCTTTATGCAATAACTCTTACATCAATATTTCATATAAAAGTCTTGAAAAACACTCACACTAGCATGGAAGGAATGAACATTGGTTGAATTCACTTCTAAATTAAGTTAAAATTGGACTTAGACACTTGATATTAACTTTAATAGTTCTAATTATATATATAAAGGTGTAAAATTTAGACATAAACATTGTAAAATCAATCATTCACTAAGTCAAATCAATGAACATGAGGCACACCATGTATGGAGAGCCTTAAAATGGAGGAAAAATCAACTTATTATTGCTTCAAAGGTGATGTATTACAAATTTTGGAAATTTTTTTATATATTCAAAATAATAATGTCTTCTCTTATTCAAAAAATGAATATACATATATAAAATAAAGTTAGAGAGAGGAGACAAAGCAGCCTCAAACTAGGGATGAGTCATAATGCTTAGTAATCATTCACTCTTCCTTCAACTCAACCAAAAATTTCCAAAATCCTATGTAGTATATATAGAGTTTAAAATTATTTCCTTAGAACATGGCATAGGGGAGAGAGATAATATTGTTTGAATGATTTTGAATAAGTCTTAGTTCCCCATTCATGACCTATTTTTAATGGAATTGGTCTTCTTGCTTGCTTTGAAGGTATTCAATGCTTGAAGAGGTGTTGATAGTGTTCACTTAAATCCTTTTAAATAACACATTCAATCTTCTTGAGACTCTCCATCTTTATATGGAGTGAATTCAACTATCTTGCTTGTATCTTGGAGTTTGACCCACCTGTGCACCTATATTCTTACATGCATGTTTCTTTCTCTTGACTTTATCAAATTTCTCAAAGGTGGCATAGAAGGGAGAAGTTTTTATGTTTAATTTTTAAAGGAGTATCCTCCATTAAAATATTCCCCCAATTATTTATCAAGTTTTCAACTAAACTCCTCCATTCTTGCATGTTGCTTCTCCACCTTAATAGCGCTGATTAAAGTCTTCTTCTTGTTTGATTTGAATTTTTACATAATTAGCTCTGAGGTGTCATAAAATTGAGAGAAAAGTATTTTTTATATTTTTTAATACTCCTTAAAACATTTATTCCCTTTTTAACACAAACACTTGGCCTCTTCTTTATCTCCAAATGGCAAAGAGCACATGTGATTTACATGGCAAGGTTGTTGAGGGTTTTAATGCATTGATGTAACTTTGTATTCTTCCTCCAAGGTGGCATAAAAGTGAGAGAGATTTCATGATTTATTTATTTGAGTATTAATTATCATTAAATATCCTTTATGAGAGAGCATTTTATGTTGAAAAACCACTACTCTTTACACTGACCTTTCTTGGAAGTGTACATCTTCTCCATTTTGGCAAGCTTGTTGGATGAATAATGAGAACCTATAACTTGATGAATTCAAATTATTTGAATATATGAGTATAAATATTAATTTTAAATAATCACCATGGTTTAATATACATTAAAAAAATTCATCTCTAAACTCCACATATAACTTCCAAAAATGCTCTTTTATGCTATTTAGGCCTCAAGAAACCCTGTTTTGGATTTGGGTGTTTAAAATAAGTTTTAGGTCTCACTAGACACTCTTATAATAATTATATATTTATAATTGGGTCATACCTATAAAAATTTTAAAATATTTAAAACTCTTCACCAAACTCTCAGACAAAAATTCACAAAAAGTGCCTGCTTGTTACTCGCAAGGTTGCCTAGAGATGTTTTTTAATGATTTGAGCCTATGTTGAATTTGTTTTCATTGTATAATCATGGATTAATAACTTTAAATTAAATATACACCCTATAAATTTATTTTTTTCCATTTTAAATATCCAAAACACTTATTTCTCACTCTATTTATCAGTAAATTAGTGAAAACCCTTGATTTCATTCATGGTGTAGACTTGTGTTTTTTCATTTTCTCTCTCATAGGGTGTAATATAGACATAAAACCAATTTAAAACATTAAATTAAAGAAAAATATAATTCCATGAAAATTTTTAATATATTTCACTTAGTAAAACCCAATATATGCATTTTTTGTGCTTTTTAGCTTGCACTTTCTCATTTATAAATGCCTATAGGTCTAAGTTTTGACATTTTATTGAGTATTATGAGGCATAAATACCTAATTAGTTTTTAATTATAAATTTTAATATCCCATATAACCATTAAAACCATTATATGTGCTCAAACAATCACTTAAACCTCTTAAAATTTATCTTTTCTGGTTGTCTCTCTTACATGTTTGAAACCTTGCAACCTGTACCTTTACCTTTATCAATTATTTGAATTAAAAATTATATTTAGGAAGGTTAATGAAGGTTATTAATTCCCCATAATATCTCACAAAAATTATCATTTGTAGAAAATAACTCAAAAATTCAATCACATTTCCTAAAATTAATCTATTAGGGTTTTAGAAGGGTTTTAGAGTGCCTTTTCTTCTTAACGATGATTCATAAAGTTAATCCCATATAACCTACAAAAAATTCATGTAATATTTATTTCATATTGTCTCATTTTTCCCCTAATATATTTTAACCAACTCTTCTTCTCCTTCATGAACCATATTGGAAAATTGTCCTTACTAGCTTGTAACTAGCTTGCTAGATGAATAGGAGAAACTTCTACCGAATTTTGGACTTGTGAGCTATTATTGAGCATGGTTTTTGATTCATGAAGGATTTATGATGTTTTTATATATTATTTTATCCTATATCAATTAATGGATTCTTCTTGATGACCTATACATAAGCAACCTTAATTAATGATGGTAAAATTTGTCAACATTTATGGTGACCCTACTGGGATGTTTTCCTACTAAGCACTCAAGACTAGTAACCCTGTCCATTGTAATATGGATTCATAAAAACATCACCAAATATGAAAATGAAAATGCTTTATCAATAAATAATAACACTTGTGCATAAGTACTCAAGGAATTATAAACCAATATAACTACTAATTGAAAATGTGCAACATAACACTTAAAGGAAAGTGAAAATTGAAACTAATATGTATAAATAAAAATCTATCTTCAACAACAATGTTTAATATGACTCATATTTACTAGGAATTGGAGATATTCACCATCCATCTTGATGAGTTGGAAGGCATTGTGAGGCTTGTAACTTGAGATCATGTACGAACCATTCCAAATTAAGTCAAACTTTGTGTCTTCCTGGTCTGGCCCTATCCACATCACATTTGAGATACAAGCCACCTTATTTAAAGCTCCTTGAATATGATCTTATATAAAAATATTATTCACTTTTTATTGATACATATCTATAGCTAACATGGATAAATTTATGGTTCTTCTAACTCCATAATTTTAACATGTCTCATTGTCATAGACTAACTATCCAATAATTCTAGATAATGCATGAACTCCAAAGTAGGGATCTCAAGTGATATTGGCAATCTAGATTCTCTCCCACACACTATCTTGTAGTGTGAATTTATAATATACCTCTTTAATGTGGTCCTATTTTCCCATAAATATGACATTAACTTCAAATGCCAAGTCCTTTGGTTCTCTTCAATGGTTCTCTTAATGATCTTTAACAATTTTTTATTAGTAGACTTAGTAAGGCCATTGCCTTGTGGATAATAATTGGAATAAGTATTAAGATACACATAATTTTAGACAATATATTGACTTATGTTATCCCCTATAAATTCCATATCATTTTCTTAAATTATAGTGGAAGGAACACTAAAACTTGTGATCAAACCTTTGTATAAGTACAAGAAACTAGATTCATTTGTTTCCTTCAAATCCACTACTTCTATCCATCTATTAAAGTAATATGTGGCTGTAATAATCCACTTATGGCCCAATATATAAGGTGTATTTATGAGACTAATTAAATAGGTTGAAGAGGTAAGGTAGCAAGCTTTTCCTTTCCTACAAATAATGAACACTTCTTGCACTTCCTTACCCAAGCATGATAATCTCTGATAATGTTTGGCCAATAATATCCACCCCTCATAATTTTTAGGGTTTTTATCCTTGTTGAAAAATGGACTCCACCTTGTTCATCATGAAATTATGCAAGTAATCTTTCAAATTGACTTGGCTCTATGCATATCAATAACATGACATTAACATCCTTTTTGAATAACTCATCATCAAGAAGTAGAAAAGGAATAGATTGTAGCATAAATTACCTTCTTTCTTAAATTTGGAGAATAGATACCAATTTTAAGGTACCTTATCATATCTTGAAATAATATTATTAGCTACAATATCTTCATCATTCAAGACCAAAACTGTCTCTTTACTTTCCTATAAGTCTTTATCTAAGTGCTCACACTGTTAGGTTGTGGAGCTAAAAGCTTCACCCAGATGCAAACATGGAGGTTACTGAGTGTGATAGTCACCGGCATTGGTAGGCCACAACCGACGCCGGTCATAGGTCAGTGTAAAGGAAACTGACATCAGCATCATTTAGCCGACGTCAGTCACCTCCAGTCAGACAAGGACCGACGTCAGTCGCCTGTGTGGTTTAGCACTAGTTATTGATGAATAGTCAGTTAGTTGAACGGGTTGTTTACATGTTAAAGATTGAGTTGAGTCTTGAGCCAAAAGTCTAATCATTATATGCATGAGATCTATCTAATAGATTCATGGGCTATATTTTAAAGTGTAGAACTAGGAGAGTTCTTCCCATGGTGGAATCACAGGGGTTCTTCCAGGTATGTAAGATCAGGTTTGATCTGTAGGGTGTTTCAAGATCATGATGGAGATCCACATGTGATAAGTAAGATCAGGTTGGTCTACAGGGGTGTGTGTGTACGAGGGTCAAAAGGAGATCTACAGGGTAGCAAGATCCAAGGTGACAACAACACATCAAGGAGCAAGATCATGGTGAGATCTACTTGGAGTAGCGGTTCGTACTCAGTTGTACTGGTAGTATTGTACTGACTGGTTGAGGTGAACAATAGCTCTGTGCTTGAGTTGTTTGTTGTGACCTGTATTGAGAGAAGATTACTCTTGAGGGAAGATTACTGGTATGCCCACGAAGTGGAAGAAGAGTGTGATCTCTTTATTGTAATTTCCTTCTATAATGAGTTGAATACAATTGTGTGTTGCCTCTCATATTCTGTGTTGTTTCTTATTTCTAGTTACTTGTACTTCTGGTATAATTATGCATGTTTAGTTGCTTATACAAAGGTAATCATATGTGCTCTTAATTCTGATAAGTTATGTCAGAGCTTTGGGGAACCTAGGTCCTATCAATTCGTATCAGAGCGAGGATGGAGGTTCTCAGAGTGAGGTTGACTAATAGGTGGTTTCAGATCTGTTAAGTGTTTTTTATTACAGGTCACTCTCAGGGGTTTTTGATTGAGTGGGAGTATAGCAATACCAGAAGAAGGTAAGCTGACAATGGAGAAATTCAGACATAGGGGTTGCACCATAGGATGTGTGGTGGTTGGTCTTCAAGATTGAGCTTGAAGAGGAATACAATCCAGGATACAGATTAGACAATGTACTGGTATAGGTATAGGTGTAGTAATTTATCTCCAAGTGGGAGATTGTTAGGTTGTGGAGCTAAAAGCTTCATCTAGATGCAAACATGGAGGTTGCTAAGTGTGACAGTCACCGATGTCAACAAGCCACAACCGACGCTGGTCATAGGTCAGTGCAAAGGAAATCAACATTGACATCATTCGATTGATGTCAGTCACCTCCAGTTAGATAGGGACCGATGTCGGTCGCCTGTGCGGTTAAGCACTGGTTGTTGATGAATAGTTAGTTAGTTGAATGGGTTGTTTGCATGTTAAAGACTAAGTCGAGTCTTGAGCCACAAGTCTAGTCATTGTATGCATGAGATCTATATAATAGACTCATGGGCTATATTATAAATTGTAGAACTAGGAGAGTTCTTCCCATGGTGGAATCATAGGGGTTCTTCCAGGTATGTAAGATCAGGTTTGATCTGTAGGGTGTTGCAAGATCATGGTGGATATCTACATGTGATAAGTAAGATTAGGTTAGTTTGTAGGGGTGTGTGTGTGCGAGGGTCAAAAGGAGATCTGTGGGGTAGCAATATCCAAGGTGATAGCAACACATCAAGGAGCAAGATCATGGTGAGATCTACTTGGAGTACCGGTTCGTACTCAGTTGTACTGGTAGTATTGTACTTACTAGTTGAGGTGAACAACAACTCTGTGCTTGAGTTGTTTGTTGTGACCTGTATTGAGAGAAGATTACTCTTGAGGGAAGATTACTGGTATGCCCATGAAGTGGAAGAAGAGTGTGATCTCTTTATTGTAATTTCCTTCTGTAATGAGTTGAATACAATTGTGTTGCCTCTCATATTCTGTGTTGTTTCTTATTTCTAGTTACTTATACTTTTGGTATAATTTCACATGTTTAGTTGCTTATACAAAGGTAATCATATGTGCTCTTAATTCTGACAAGTTGTGTCAGAGCTTTGGGGAACCTAGGTCCTATCACACACAACCCTTTGCCTCTAATTAGCTTGGTTACATTTATTTTCACATCATATTCCATGACCCTTGTTATCTATCCTACTCTCTTTTTTCTTATTTCCTTGTTCAAAAAGAAATATTTGATGCTAAGATGAACAACCATCACATGGATCATGTTGTTAGATAGTGGGTGCCTAAACTTTTTGAGACATAATTATGCAAAGCACATGATTTTCAACAAATGTGTACCTTGTTTCATACTCTTGTAAGCCTTGACTAAAAATGTTATTATATGCTTCAAATATTGTTGATTTTTTTATTTCAATATTATTTAAATTGTATCAACATTAAAATATGTATACAACACAAAATACTTTGAAAAATTAGGATTGATAAGAGTGGGATCACTAGCAATGACTCACTTGATTTCTTCAAAACTTTTCATTCCTTCTTTGGTCCAAGAAAAAATTTATTTTTTCTTGAGCACAGTTGTAAGACACCTCAAAAAACTTATAAAATCATATGTATACCTTCTTATAAAGTTGATATTTCCAAGGAAACTTTTCAACGCTTTCTTATACTTAAGAAAGGATAATCTAAGAATATAATATATTATTTCTAGATCAATACTCAAACCATGCTTAGAAACAACATGACCAAGGAGTTTACCTTCATGCATTAAAAACACACACTTATTTGGGTTAAGTGACACCCCATATTACCTACATATATCAAATACCTCTCTAATATGAAGTATGTGACCACTTGCCTTGTTTGAAAAAAATGTAACATCATCCAAATACACAAGAAAAAACCTATTGATCAAACCTTGAAAGGCCATATCCATTGCTCTTTTGAATATTACTCCTAAATTAGACAACCCAAATGGTATTTTTTAATATGTAAGGGTGCTCCATTTTGTGGTGAATACTTTTTTTAACTGATCTTATTCCTTCACAAGCATTTGGTTATATCCATAACCATATAGTAATGAAAACCTTTCTAAACCATCCACTAACTGTAATATTTATTCTATTTATGGCAAGGGATAATTGTCCTTGAGTGAGACCTTATTCAAATAATAGAAGTCCACACACAACATAATTTGTCTATTCTTCTTCCTCATATAAACAAGGCTATCCACCCAAGTGGAATTTTTTATGGGAAAGATTATAGTTGATTCAATCATGTTGTGAATCTTTGTTCTCATCAAAGGTTCTAGATTTTAATTGATTGGTCTTTGTCTTTGCCTCATCGGGTTTGTATATTCCTCTAGTTCAATGGTTTGCTAAGCTAATATAGGATAAAATCATTTCAAATCACAATAATCCTATGTAAACACATCAACAAACTCTCTACATAAATCAATAAAATATTCTTTTTGAGCTTGAGAGCTTACTTTACCAAGCTTGAGAGCTTTCCCATTGACTATGTCAATGCTTGCATTATGTTATTATTTGGTAGACAAAGAAGATTTATCTCTTATTACCTTATCATCCCTAATAAAAATATTCTCAAGTGTGACAAGACCATTGGGTAAATTTTTAGACTTGAGTTGAACTATTTGATCACTATACTACTACAAAATTTTTGACTGATTTCTAGAAGAGAATTCAACATCTTCTTGTAGAGAATAAACAACTTGATAATCATCCTCAAAGACATTTTAATTTGTATTATTATCAGGAATAGAAGGTCTTACCATAATCTTGATTTATGTCTAATTTTTATCATTACTTACATTAGATGGAATGTCAAACTGGACTCCTATTGCAACCAACCTATCTACATGATTATTGCTCTCTCTAGGCACTAATTGTATGTCAAAGACATTAAAGTACTCTATAAGATCCCATACCCTATATTTTTATTATTTTAATAATGGGTTTTTACACACATTCATCCCTCTTATTTTATGTACCATAAACATACTATCTCCAAATGCCTATAAGAGGTTAGCTCCCATCTTTATAGGCCATTACAAACCATGAACTAAGGACTCATATTCTACTATGTTTTTAGAGCATCCAAACTAGAATTTTACATCATTATAGTACCTTTGTTTTGATGGCTAAATGAGTATCATACCATCCCTTATACCATGTTTATTTCATGATCCATCAAAATAGAGTTATCATAAACCATCATTTAGCTCACCTTCTTTGTATAGAGTTGGAACTTGTGCACCATCCTCATATGAACAATAAAATACAAGTATTTATTCATCTATAATATTATATGAATCATTATCATGAATATTAGTATCCCATTCATCAAGAAATAAATTAGGAATGCCATCAAGATATGAGTTTGCTTCAGCTTCACTAGATTGGTTTGCTTCATCTGAGATGACATAATTAGTATTAACAATACTAGGCATGTATGGTTCTAAATGAAAATGAGAAATAGGATATGAATGAATTGTAAATTTTATTCCATACCTTTTTATAAACATGATTTATATTCAATAATATAAAATATACCCAACTATATTTGAAATGAAGTCACATGATATGCACATAGAAAAGTATGGAGGAAGATCCACCACCACCACATCTTTCTGAATGGTCACATTTGGGCATTCATAAAGTGTTAATTTCATACTATTGATTATACATAATTTATTGGCTGTAAATCCATCAAGATGTAATATACCTTTATTATTTGGCTCATACACCAAAACCAACTTATCTGCAATCTATTTTGGCATTATTGTGCTACTTGCTCCACTGTCAACCATGTAATTATGAACTAGTGTGTTGAAAATAATCAAGTAAAGATAGAAAGGAGGTATTTTACTTGGTTTTAAATTATATTTTTTGGCCTTTACCAATTTATATATCTTATATACTTGTTTCTTATCTTGTTGATTTGAATTTTATAGAACCACACTTTCCTGCTTTCATAGTTTTGTAGACAAGCTAAGGCCTAAAAGATCATAGATAAGGGTATCCTTTTGTCCTAGGATTTTAAATGAATCCCACATGGTAATTTTGATATTATATTTCTTCATATGATCTAATATGTTTAAATAATGGCCACCAATATTTGTTTCTACCTTTTGAGCAATAAAATACTCTTGTACTTTGAGGCACTTGGTGAAGCTTGCTTACTTCAACATTCTAATTTTTTTGAGCTAAAGGGTCAATAATATGATCTTTATTATCTTTATAAACCATATTAATAATATTTAGAGCATGAATTACCTCTTGGGTCTCATATATATCCCTTCTTTTGGCTCTTACGATGGCTCAAAGTAAGTTGTTTGATTTACTAGGATCCCTAATCTAATTTACTACCATGTGATCATCAACTTAAAAATTTACCAAGGTTGCATCTTGTTGTTCCTAAAATTTGTTAATTATTTTTTGGGACAACATATGAACTATTTTGGTCCCTCGTCACTATAGCAACCGCCATCTGTAGTAAGAGTCAGGAGAAGCATGTCTGTGGAGTCTGTAGAAACAAGCCTACAGAGTCCATAAAACTGAGCCTACAGAGTCCGTAGAAACAAGCATGTGGAGTCCATAGAACCAAGCCTACATAGTCCATAGAAATAAGCCTGTAGAGTCCATAGAACCAAGCCTGCAGAGTCCATAGAACCAAGCCTGTAGAGTCTGTAGAAATAACCCTGCAGAGTCTGTAGAACCAAGCCTGTAGAGTACATAGTTCTGTTGGATGGAGAATAAAATGATCACACCTTCGATATTCACTGGGCATATTCACTTGAATTTTTTTTTATTCCATTACTGGTGTATTTACTTTTTTAGCTAAGGGACTCGTAGGTTCAACAAGTTCAACGACTTCAACAAGTGAGCTCTCACAAAGAAACAAGTTCCCAACACTTAGGCAATTTCAAGGTTGGTTCAACACCAAGGTTTAACCAAAAGGTCCATAAAAAAGCTTAAAACAAAGGATTGAACCATTGAAACATTGAACCCCACTTCCAAAGGTTCAAAGGTTTAATAGGTTCAAAGGTTCAACAACATCGGTAGACTTAAAGAGTTAAGTGCTTCGGCAAGTTCAAAGTTCAACTTCTTCGGCAAGTTCAACGGCTTCGAAAGACTTAGAAGAAAATAAAGCTTTGAATATTAAATAATGAACCATTGAAATATTGAATCTTGAACCAAAATGGTTCAATGGGTTTAAAGGTTCAACGATTTCAATAAGATCAAAATACTTAAATGGAAGAAGGCTTCAAACAAAAGATTAAACCGTTGAACCATTGAGCCAAGGTTGGTTCAATAAATTGATTAAATTGAAAGGTTCAAAGAAGGTGTCCTAAAGCCTAAAGGACAAGTGCCCTTGAGGAGGGAAAATGGAACAAAAAGATATCTTTCGGAGGGATTTTCTATGTTAGAATTTTACAAGTGAAATCCTTTGGACAAAATGTCTGAAGGAATTTCTTCGAACATTTTGTCTGAAGGATTTGAAGAAAAAGGCCACCCAAATAACCCCAAAGGGCATGTACCCTTGTGGGGGGCTCTCGGTGACTAGGAAATGGACCTTTCTCAAAGCTTGAAGGGACACCTTCCCTTTGGGGTGTTCCAAGGACGTAAAGCCGAATGAATTTCAAAGCTTGAGAGACTTAGAGAAAACAAAGGCTTCTAAGAAAGAGGATGAACTATTGAACCTTGAACCAAAATGGTTCAAAGGTTCAACAGGTTCAAAGGTTCAAAGAAGCTTTGAGCAAAGGAAATAAGGGATTGAACTAGGGAAGTGACTGAACCAAGAAAGTGAATGAACTAAAGAAATGGTGAAACTAAGGAGCCGATAAGAATCGCTCGAACCATTAAACCATTGAACTGATGCACTCTCATGGTTCAAAGGTTTTAGGTTCAACATGGTTCAAGTGACCAGGTGACCAATGACATCCCTGTGGATGTCAAATTCAAGGTAATAAAATGCTCATTTATTTTCAAATGTGGTGTGGACCTGAGAACAAAACTCATCAAACTGCTGAAGAAAGAACCAAAAGAGCCAATAAAAAGGAAAGATATCCCAAGGGCTCAAATCATGAGGAAGAGACAAAATACATTAAGGAAAGAGAGAAAAATACAAAAAGACTAGAAATATCTACATAGGAGTTATTTCAGTAGGTGAAATAGTCCACCAAGTAGCATCTAAGTGTGCAAGCACTCAAGGATGCAGCCTGATTTTCTCCATGGAGTAAAGACAAAGTGGGAAGTTACACCAATATCAGGAGGAGGAGACATTTGAAATGAATTAACATGCCATAGTTAAGGTAGACACCCTATTCCAGCATGGCCCCCTATGATAAAACTAGAAATTCATTTAAGGCATTAAATGCAACATGGGCCTTTCCATGAAATAAAGTGCCAAGTCTTTCTTGGATGCTATATATTGTAATCTCTTATTTTATGCAAAGGGAGATCTCTTTGTTATAGAAGCAAAACTCTGCCCAAATTGAAAGGTGACTACTGAGACTTTGAGCTTAGATTGTTAATCATATTTTGTTATATGAATGAGAAAGCAGGTTACTTTTAGACTTTATGTTGTAATAACTTGTGTTATTTAGGGGATTGTTTTTATGTTTATTTCTTAGATGTAGTCTTATTTATTTAATTAAATAAGTAGAACTGGTGGAAGTAATTAGGAAGGTGTCCTAAATCCAACTATGGAGAGACTTTTTGCTACCATAATTGTCTTTTGTGTGTGTGTGTTTTAGTTTCTTTCTATGTAAAGGATCTTGGGATGACTTTGTGCCCCCATTATCCTTCATATTTCACCTTTTGGCAGTTGAAGGGGAGACTTTGTGCTACACCTCATTCTGCTAGTTATTATTCCCTTGTTACATTTACTTATTGGTTACCTATCAGAAAGAACTCCTATTTTTTTCTATAGACTACTTTTGAAAGAAGAGAAGTGCCTTCAGTGTTTTCACCAAGATTTCTCCTTTGTCTGTGAACATTATCTTTAAAATAAGAGAGATGGATGGTGTAGTCCTACCCCTGAGTGTTATTTTTTGCATATATATATAGGATCTAGCCCCTCATATTTTATAGGGAACCTCCCCTTGATGAGAGGAGAGATTTGTCCCCTTCTGATGCAGTAAACTTGCACATTTGGCTGACCAATCTCCTTATGCTATGGTTGAAATCACCTATTTTGCTCATCAGTTAGCTGGTGACAAAATATTCACCCAACAATTTTTGGTGACTCCACTGGGGAAGAGTGCATAGTTGAAGCCTCAAGATTCAAGCTAAAGCAAGGCCAATTCTTTTTCATTTTATTCTATAATCTAGAAACTCCACGCTATACAAGAAGCCAGAGATCCCAAGGTGTTGTTGACCCTATTTTTGAGTTGGTGCAGTAGGGAAATTTTGATTTGTTTCTTCGACAACTTCAAGTTTAATGAACTAAGAGTCTTCCTCCTACCAATATCAAGTCACCAATACAAGGTAGAGCTTCTTTTTCTTCTGTTAGTAGAGCTTTTCTTATACATACTCCACCCAAATTTATTATCCCCCTTTCCATAATCAAATCATGGTGGTTCAAGGCCCCTGGGGTAACTCTTTTGGCCCACTCAGTTTAACTCCACCTCTACATGAGCTACCATGCAGTTCAAGGAAGAATTTCCCCAAATTCTTTGGTGATGGGAGAGTTCATCCTGATGAACATATTTTAGCCTTCAGCATAGCCTATGGCATGATAGGCATGGAGTATGAGGACGTGGTAGTCAAGCTATTCATGGAGACATTACAAGGTGTTGTTGCAGACTAGTTTTATCATCTGCAAGCACAAATTGTGACTAAATGGAACAACCTCAAAGCTAATTTTGAAGCAAGGTTCAAGCTTGCAAAAGATGCACATGCCCTACTAGCCCATCTCACACAAATGAAGAAAGAGCCTCATGAACCTATGAGGGACTTCATTGCTAAGTTTGACAAGCTGAGGAACTAAACTCCTACAATTGATCAACCAACACTTGAGAACCTTAAATATTTTTTCATCAATTCTTAGCTACCTAAAGTGAGTTTCTTATTGAGAAGGGCTTGCCACATAGACCTTGCTGTTGCTCAGGATTTGGCCACTAAAGTGGAAGATGACCTTATCTTGGTAGGAAAGATAAGGAGAGATCTTAACATAGGTAAATCTTCTTCACCCTCTGAATATCCATCTACATGCACCACTAATCCAATGGTGCAAAAGCTAGAAAATGAGTTGATAGATCTCATAAAGAAAATGGCATAAGGGATGTCATCTGCTCCTTCATATAGAGATATACCAAGGAGAACATTCCCCAATCAGTCATATCAAGGTGCTGCTAGAAATCAAGGGCAGCCAAATCATCTTCCTCCCCCATAGGGGAAGCTGGCCATTGAAGTAACACCAGCCAACTTAGTAGTTGGATATCTTGAAATAAAATCTAATTTCTCCTTCTAGCCTAAGCTAAACCAAGAAGATGATGCTAATCTCTTCACAAAGGGAGAAGAATAATTAGCTGGTGACTCCAACATTGGTTTCTTGAATTAACAAGATGAACCTAGAAGTAAAGGTGAAGAATTTGAGGGATCATATGCTATGTTAACCTAGTCCAAGAATCAGTCAGCCCAACAAGCTGATAAAAAAATTAGAGGAGTGAGCTCAGCCTACAATTTCAATTGCCAAACAAGGAACTTCTCTGCCTTTCTAGCCAAAGGACCCAGTGAGTAATAAAAAATTAAGTACCTCAAGTATGCCTTCACCATCCACTTCAATTTCATAGATCAGTCATCCTCCCCCTAAAAACCAAAAGGATGAACTCCCTTCCCCTGTTCATAATTCATTTCAGACATTTGACATAGTCAACCATGTCAAGAAAACTAAAATTTAAATGTGTAAATTTCAATTTTTTCAATCCAACCCTGAGCAGTTGGATAAGTTAGTGGAATGTGTGAAGAATAAAACCATCCCTATAAGACTAGCTATTCCAAATGTGACTCCTGCATCCACCCAGAATAACCTTGTCATTGCTCCTCCTACTACTCCCAGAAGGACTGAACCATTTTATGTCTCCCTATTGATAGATGGACACCAGTTGAACAATTATGTTATAGACTCAAGTGCATTTGACAATTTCATGCCAACCAAAGTGGCATAATCTCTTGGTCTCACATTGACCAAGACGTTTGGGAGATGTTTCTCCGTAGAGAACAAAAAAGTACCACTACTAGGACAAATCAAAGATGCCTAATTTGCATTTGCAACATTCCCATACAAGAGAATCAAGATGATAGTCCTAGTGGCTGACGTCTCAGCTTCATACAACATCCTTCTTAGGTGAAATTTATACAAAGATGTTGGCAGTGAGTTAAGTATGGACCTATCTGAAGCAAGGATCCCAGTTAAAGGCATCATGTAGAGGCTGATCCCTGAGAAGGAAGCAAAATACGTTGTCACTAAAACATCAGTGCTTGAAGCTCAAATTCTATTTGAGTCTTTAGGCATGGGTAATTACTTCTTATCCACTAAGAAGGTTCATGTGGCAATTGATGAAACTTCTAAAAATGACAATGTAAAAATTGGCTCTGACAAAATAGCATAAGGATTGGTAGAACACAATATAAGTGCAGAAGAATCCTCCCCTCAAAACGAAGAAGAATCTAAGGTAAAAACAATTCTTGATAACGTATGGATACTAGAATTGGATGGAAGTTGTTCCTCTACCAGTTCAAGAGGCAAGATTGTGTTTATATCTCCTCAAGGAGATATTTTTCCTTCTTCATACAAGTTGCAATTTAGTAATACTAACAACAATGCTGAGTATGAATCTCTACTACTTGGATTGAAGGCCACTCAAGATAGAGGGATCAAACTCCTTCAAACCAAAGGAGATGTTGAGCTAGTGGCTTGTTAGGTGAGAAACTTGTACCAAAACAAAAATGAGAGATTGCACCATTATCATAATCTGGTTTGGGATCAAATTGAAAGTTCTAATGATTTCAATATCTCTACCATTCCCAGGGGATTCAATGACTGAGTTGATGATTTGGCTATTTCAGTAACTCTTTTGGTTCCTCACTCAAATTTTAAAGGAGACAGGTACACTATCAAACTGGTCTTTCAACCAAGTGTGCCTAATAATGCCAATCATTGGCAAGTGTTCAATGGCGACAACCAAATCATTACCTTCCTAGAATAAAAGGACAGCTTTGAATAGCTTCACTTTGAAGGCAGTGAGCCTCAAAAGCTTGAACCAGCCCCTGAATCAAGTTCAAAAATAGGTGAGGAATTCCTGCAGCTAAAGGGGAATAAAATTCCCAAAGGATTGGTTTCCCTTGAGAAGTTTGACAAGCATGACAGGTTCATCAAACAACAACAAATGGTTTCAAGCTCCTCCCAAGAATTTGATCAAATAAATTTAGGTACCAAGGAAAATCCCAAGATGGTGAACATTTGAAAGTGTTTCACTCTAGAAGAGAAGTTCAAGTTTACCACTCTGATCCACTAGTACATGGATGTTTTGACATACTCCTATGATGATCTGAAGTGACTCAGGCCTGAAGAAATTCACCATGAAATTCCTCTCAAGAGTGATTCAGTGCCTTATAAGCAAAAATATAGGTAGTACAATTAAAAGATATCAGGTACTATTCTATTTTAAATACAAAAAATGTTGAATGTTAGGATAATCTTCCCAATCCATCATTCCACATGGATTACAAACATAGTACCTGTGAGAAAAAAGAATGGAAAAATTTGCCTCTACATGGACTTTAGGAATTTGAACCAGTCATCCTTAAAGGATAATTATCCTCTGCCCATCATGGACCAAGTTCTTCAAATAGTGACTAGTTTAGAGATGTTATCAATGCTAGATGGCTTCTCAAGATACAATCAAGTTGAAGTTGGTGAAGCAGACTAGCATAAGACTACCTTCACCATGCCTTGGGGCACCTTTGCATATCAAAGAATGCCATTTGGCCTAATAAATGCTGGAACCACTTTTCAGAGAGCAATGGACCTTGATTTCAAAGATGAAATGGGTAAGTTCATTATGGTGTACCTTGATTATTTAACAGTCTTTTCCAAACATCATCCTGATCATGTGTGCCATTTGCAACAAGTGTTGGAATGATGTCGCCAGAATGGCATTTCTCTAAATCCCAAGAAGTCTATTTTTGGAGTAATAGAAGGGAAACTTCTCAGACACATTGTATCCCAAGAAGGCATAAATATTGACTCAAAAAGATTCAAATCTATCCAGGAGCTTACCCTGCCCACAAGTAAGGTTGTAGTTCACTCTTTCTTCAGAAAGGTGAATTTTTTACGAAGGTTCATTCTTGAGTTTGTTGAGAAGACTCGCCACATTGTGAACATGATGAAGGGAAATACCACTTTTAGCTAGACTGAATAAGGCAAATTGGCATTTCAAGACATCAAGACAGCTATTTCCTGGTTTGTCCAGATTATACCAAGGATTTCACAATGTATAGTTATGCTTCTGAGCACACACTTTCAATAATTCTAGTTCAACAGAATGAATAAGGTGTGGAATCTCCCATATCCTTCATGAGTTGTCCTCTCAAAGCTCATGAGCTGAAGTATTCAAACATGGAGAAGCATGCTTATGCAGTGGTAAAGGCAGTAAAGCACTTCCATTTTTACATCCTAAATTCGCACACTACTACCCTAGTTCTTGATACCACAGTCAAATCCATATTAACTCAGTAGGAATTTGGAACCAAAAGGGGAAATTGGATTGCTAAAATCTAGGAGTTTGATCTTGATATCAAACCAATGAAGCTTGTGTGGGGAAGGGGCCTCTACCAATTGATTGCTAAAAATAGACTCGAAGAAGCAGGGCATGAAGAAATAGAAGTGGAAGACAAGCTAACAATCCTCTTTGTCTGCACCACGAATGAGTGGTATTCAAGTATTACTCATTTCTTTACTTATGGTGAGTGTCTCACTCACCTGTCTCGTAAAGAAATGAGGATTGTTAAATTGAAAGCTGCCAATTTTGTCCTATGGGACAACAACCTATATAAGAGTAACCTCGATGGAGTTTTCCTTTGTTTCATGGATAAAGAGCAATAAAACCAACTTTTGGAGTCTTTCCATAATCTAGCCTATGGAGGACATTTTTCTACACCTATAACTGTTCATAAGATTATGTGAGCCAGGCATTACTGGCCTACTCTATTTCAATATGCGTACAAATGGGTATGAAGATGTGAACTATGCCAACAATTCATTAGAAGACCCAAGTTAGCTGCTCTACCTCTTAAGCCAGTGGTAATGGAAGATCCATTTCAGCAATGGGGGATATATTTCATTAGTGTTGTAAACTCATCTTCAAGCGTTGGACATGATTATGTCCTTACAGCCACAAATTACTTCACCAAATGGGTGAAAATAATTCCAACCAAGCGTGCTACTTTAGAAGTGGTATGTGATTTCCTAAAGGAAAACATCATTTCTAGATTTGGGGTCCCAACCAAGATTGTGACAGATAATGCAGCCTATTTTTCTTCTCATGAGATGACTCAGTTCTATTTTTACTATGGGATTACCCTCTCCCACTCCTCTAATTATTTTCCACAAGGGAATGGCCAAGCTGAATCAAGCAACAAGAACCTGGTAACCATCATCAGGAAGCTGGTGGATGAAAACCAATGAACATGGAATAAAACATTGGTTGATGCTTTATGGGCAGATAGAATTACACCCAAAAGGGTAATAGGTATGTCACCTTTCCAACTTCTGTATGGTCTCAATGCATATATACCAATCACCCTAGAATTTCTAGCATTGAAATTGGCAAAGGTGGTCAAAGATCAGACATATGAAAGCTCCATCGACAAAAGGATCATGTACCTTACTGAGCTGGATGAACAAAAAACTATGGTGGTGGACTAAATTGTTGTGCATCAAAGTCTTGTGAATAATCTCTTCAACCAAAAAGTAAAAAACTATGAGTTCCAGATTGGTGATCAAGTTATGTAATGGGAAAAGAGAAGAGAACCAAAGGGAATGCATGGGAAATTTGATTCCCTATGGAGAGGCCCATTTACTATCCATCAGCTCAATGGTGAAAATAGTTTCCTATTGAAGTATAAAGATGACACGCCCTTTTCTCTACCTCACAATGGGCAGCATCTAAAGCACTTCAATCCTTGAAGTATCAGATGACATCAGTTGTACATATGTATATTTGTATAGTCTTTAGTTCTATTTTGTGCTTTCATTTTCATTTTTGGCACCTTTCTTTTTTTGGGTAGCATGACTCCATAGCCCAATGGCATACTTAAAGGCATTGGAGATTCTAGTTTCTACTCCCTTTAATTATTTTTACAATCGATGGAAGTTCTCCAACTAGAGCTAGTTGTTGTTCCCAAAATCTATTACTCATTTTTTGGGATAACATATGAACTATTTTGGTCCCTTGTCACTATAGCAGCCACCATCTATAGTAAGATTCAGGGGAAGCATGTCTATGGAGTCCGTAGAAACAAGCCTATAGAGTCTATAGAACCAAGCCTGTAGAGTCTATAGAAACAAGCCTACAGAGTCCGTAGAACCAAGCCTACGTAGTCTAGAGAAATAAGCCTGTGGAATCCATAAAACCAAGCCTATAGAGTCCATAGAACCAAGCCTATAGAGTCTGTAGAAACAAGCTTGTAGAGTCTATAGAACCAAGCCTGTAGAGTTTGTAATTTTGCTAGATGGAGAATAAAATGATCGCACCTTCAGTATTTGCTAGGGATATTCACTTGAAACAATGTTCATTCCATTACTAGAGTACTTACTTTTTTAGCTAAGGGACTCATAGGCTCAATAGGTTCAAAGACTTCAATAGGTGAGCTCTCACAAAGAAACAAGTTCCCAACACTTAGGCAATTTTAAGGTTGGTTCAACGCCAAGGTTCAACCAAAATTTCCATCGGCAAGCTTCAAAAAAATGATTGAACCATTGAACCATTGAACCCCACTTCCAATGGTTTAAAGGTTCAATGGGTTCAAAGGTTCATTGACATTGATAGACTTAAAGAGTTAAGTGCTTTGGCAAGTTCAAAGTTCAACCGCTTCAGCAAGTTCAATGGCTTTGAAAGACTTAGAAGAAAAGAAGGCTTCAAAGAGTAAAGAATGAACCATTGAACCTTAAACCAAAATGGTTCAATAGGTTCAAAGGTTCAACGAGTTCAATAAGATCAAAAGACTTAAATGGAAGAAGGCTTCAAACAAAAGATTGAATCATTGAACCAAGGTTGGTTCAATCGGTCGATTCAATCAAAAGGTTCAAAGGAAGGTGTCCCAAAGCCTGAAGGATAAGTGCCCTTGTGGAGGGAAAATGGAACAAAAATATATCTTTTGGAGGGATTTTTTAATGTGGAATTTTACAAGTGAAATCCTTCAAACAAAATGTTGGAAGGAAATCCTTTGGACATTTTGTCCGAAGGATTTGAAGAAGAAGGCCACCCAAAGAACCCCGAAGGGCATGTTCCCTTACGAGGGCTCTCAATGACCAAGAAATGGACCTTTCTCAAAGCCTAAAGGGACACCTTCCCTTTGAGGTGTTCCAAGGACATAAAGCTGAAGGAATTTCAAAGCTTGAGAGACTTAGAGAAAACAAAGGCTTCTAAGAAAGAGGATGAATCGTTAAACCTTGAACCAAAATGGTTCAAAAGTTCAACAAGTTCAAAGGTTCAAAGAAGCTCCGAGCAAAGGAAAGAAGGGATTGACCTAGGAAAGTGACTAAACTAGGAAAGTGAGTGAACCAAAGAAATGATGAAACCAAGGAGCCGATAAGGACTGCCTGAACCGTTGAACCATTGAACCGATGCACTCTCATGGTTCAAAGGTTTGAGGTTCAATGTGGTTTAAGTGACCAAGTGACCAATGACATCCCCATGGATGTCAAATTCAAGGTAATAAAATGCTTATTTATTTTCAAATATGGCAAGGACCTGAGAACAAAACTTAGTGAACAACTAAAGAAAGAGTCGAAAGAGCTAGTAGAAAGGAAAGATATCTTGAGGGCTCAAATCAGGAGGAAGAGACAAAATACATTAAAGAAAGAGAGAATAATACAAAAAGACTATAAATATCTACATAAGAGTTATTTTAGTAGGTGAAACTGTCCACCAAGTAGCATCTGAGTGCATAAGCACTCAAGGACGTGGCCTAATTTTCTCCATGGAGTAAAGACAAAGTGGACAGCTACGCTAATATCAGGAAGAAGACTAGGTGGCCTATACTTTGGAGGAGACATTTGAAATGAATTGACATGCCATAGTTAAGGCAGACACCCTATTCCAACATGGCCCCCTTTGACAAAATTGGAAATGCATTCAAGACATTGAATGCAGCATGGGCCTTTCCATGAAATAAAGAGCAAAGTCTTTCTTGGCTACTATATATTTTAATATCTTATTTTATGCAAATGGAGATCTCTTTATTATAAAAGCAAAACTCTGCCCAAATTGAAAGGTGACTATTGAGACTTTGAGCTCATATTGTTAATCATATTTTGTTATATGAATGAGAAAGTAGGTTACTTTCAGACTTTATGCTATAATAACTTGTGTTATTTAAGGGATTGTTCTTATATCTATTTCCTAGATGCAGTCTTGTTCATTTAATTAAATAAGTAGAACTAGTGAAAGTAATCAGGAAGGTGTCTTGAAGCCAATTGTGGAGAGACTTTGTGTTTCCACAATTGTCTTTTGTGTGTGTGCGTTTTAGTTTCTTTCTATGTAAAGGATCTTGGGATGAATTTGTGCCCCCATTATCCTTTGTATTTCACTCTTTGGCAGTTGAGGGGGAGACTTTGTGTTACACCTCATTCTTCTAGTTACTGTGCACTTGTTACATTTACTTATCAGTTACCTATCAGAAAGAACTCCTATTATTTGTTGTAGACTACTTCTAAAAGAAGAGAAGTGCCTTCAGTGTTTTCACTAGGATTATTCCTTTGTCTATGAACATCATCTCTGAAACAAGAGAGATGGATGGTGTAGTCCTACCCCCGAGCATTATTTTCTACATATATATATATAGTATCTATCCCCTCATATTTTATAGGGAACCTCCCCTTGATGAGAGGAGAGATTTGTCCCCTTCTGATGTGGTAAACCTGCACATTTGGCTAACCAATCTCCTTATGCTGTGGTTGAAATCACCTATTTTGCTCATCAATTAGCTGGTGACAAAATATTCACCCAACACATCTAATTTTAATTTTCCATGATTCAATTCCCCTTGTTTCATCATAGCTTTAGTGTGTTGGCCTCCTTGAATAAAAAATTCATCTTGTGTCATTTGAGGAATTGCCATGTTTTGTGCTACTAGAGGTTGATTTTGCACATCATTAGTGTTATAAGGGTGCCAACTTGATTCTTGAATCAAATTATTTTGTACTATTACAAGGTCCATGGATTTGGAAGGAGCATTGGGGTTAATTACAACATATGATTTAGAGGGTGTAATGACTCCTTGAACTTGGTATGGAGGCCTATCATCTATAAAACCTTGGTAGAGAGGTCTTTTCTCTCTATATAAATGGATGATATATAGGTTGATTAGGTGATTGATATGTCATATTGGATTGATATTATTGCGTCTTTAGCTGAACTATATCATTACCAAAATATTACATCATACCTTTTAGTTCACCAAGCTCACTATATTCACTATGAGGAGCTTGAACTTGAATTTGAGGGGATGGAATTGGGGCTAGTGATGGTGCTTGAGGAGGTTGAATAGGTTGTGTTGTTATAAAAATTATAATTATAGGCCTAGGTTCAATTTTAACATCTTGAATTAAACTATTTTCAAATTTAATGATAACCTAATAGGCATTTGGGAGTGTCCTACCACCCATGGATAGAATCATAACTAAAATATCAAAATTCAAGGCTCTTAAGAAGTATACAAAAGCATATTCAGGAGATGGACTTATCATATGAGGTATTTTGTTTCATGTTTCCTAAAATATAATATTGAAAGCTATAATAAATTCATGTGGTGCTCTCTTGATGGTAGTGAAATACTCAATAAGGGGTAAACAGTCTAATTTATCTTCAAATTTTCTACATAATACTACACCTAAATCATCCCAAGTGAAAATGGTGTTAAAGTAAGGTTCTTATACCATTAAAACACCTTTAACTTGAAGTATGTAGTAAGTAAATAGATGGAAACATTTGTTTGGGAAACATGGTGTAATGAACACAAGTTGGCCACATCTTTGATATGTTTTATGGGTGTAGTTTGATCTTCACCTATAAAATATGGTAGGATTTTGAGGATTGAGGTTGTGATATCATCATATTAGGTCACATTGAGATGGATTCCATAATTAAAGGGAAAAAATACTTGTTTCATAGGGATAACCATGTTGATAATGGGATTTAAGGTTGTAGTGGTTTACATAATATGCTGATTTGGTGACTGAAATAACCTTATAGGATATGGACTTACTCTTAAAAACTTTCATATTTTATTTGAATGAAAAGTTAATTCAACAAATCAAATGGTATACCTCTAATTGAAGACCTTGTACTGATATTAGGCATGAAAGTACTACTTTTTTACTGCTATAAAATGTTTTTTTCAAGCTCTAATATGTATCCCACTTGGCATGTTAGAAATTGTTATCACTCAGAACTGTACCCTTACAATAATGTGTGTTTGTTCTAACTTTTATTGACATAATGTAAACCCTCCAAGGTGTGGGTGGCCTTATATTAGAGATAATATCTAAATTAAGGGCTTTTTTCTTTTGGTACACTCATCTACTTCACTCTAAACTCTCTAATTTAGTGATTTCTTGACTAGGAAAAGGGCAAAAAGAGCAATACTCAAACTAGAATGAACATGAAAACCAAAAAAATTGGGTGATGAATCAATTTTAAAGTCAAGTATGCCTATACTTGACATACATGGGAAGCTAAATAACTTGCACACATTCACATCATACTCAAATAATAACTCTAAAATTAATATTTCATCCAAAGGTCTTGACAAACACTCACACTAGCATAAAAGGAATGAACATTGGTTTAATTCACTTATAAATTAGGTAGAAATTAGACTTATACACTTGATATGACCTAAAATATTTCTCATTTTCTACATAAATGTATAAAATTTAGACATAAATAGAGTAAAATCATTCATTCACAAAGTTACATCAATGAACATGAGGTACACATTTCATGAACAACTTGAAAATGGAGCAAAAATCAACTTCTTATTTATTCAAAGGTGATGTAGAAATTTTGGGAGACCTTTTTATATCCATAAGCATAATGTCTTCTCTTATTCAAAAAATGAACATACATATAGAAAATAAAGTTGGAGAGGAGAGACAAAGCAACCCCAAACTAAGGATGAGTCAGCATGCATAGTCCTCCTTCCCTCTTCCTTCAACTCAACCACCAAACTCCAAACTCCAAACTCCTATTTATTACACATAGTCTAAAATTATTTCCTTGGAACATGGCATAAGAGAGAGAGATAATATTGTTTGATTGTTTTTGAATAAGTCCTAGTTCCTCATTCATGACCTATTTTTAAGGGAATTGGTCTCTTTACATGATTTGATGGTATTCAATGCTTGAAGAGGTGTTGGTCATATTCACTTAACTCCTTATGAATAACACATTCAATCTCCTTGAGACTTTCCATCTTTATATGGAGTGATTTCATCTATCTTACTTGTATCTTGGATTTTGACCATCTATGTACTTATATTCTTACATGCATGTTTCTTTCTTCTGACTTCATCAAATTACTCCAAGATGGTGTATAATGGAGAGGTCTATAGGTTTTATTTTTTGAAGGAGTCTCCTCCTTGAAAATAGGCCCTCAAGGCTTGATCTAGTCTTTAACTAAACTCCTCCATTATTTCATGTTGATTCTCCACCTAAATAGGGATGACTGAAGGCTTCTTCTTATTTGATTTGACTTTTACACAATTATCTCCAAGATGGCATAGAAGTGAGAGAAAAGGATTGTTTATGCTATTGAATACTCATTCCAACCTTTGATCCCTTTTGAACATAAATACTTGAACTCTTCTTGATCTCCAAATGGTAAAGAGTGTATACACATAATATTTTCACACTTTTATCAATTACTGATGCTTTACATCTTGTAAGAACCCATTGTGACTCAATCTCTCTAAGTGTATGCCTTAAGGGGTGCACTAAGAAAGGGGTGGGTAGACCTTTGGTGTTTTGTAGGATTATTGTCCCTTATTTCCATATTATTCTTGGTCCATTCAGCTCCTAAACCTTTCCCTAAGCTATCTCTCCTTCCTTGCACATTCTTCTAGTATTTTACTCTTTCTATCATTATTTCCCTTGTTTAGTACCCTTTTTACCTATTTAGTAAGCTAGGTTAACCTAGTTAACCTAGCACAGTCTAGGGTCACTTTAGCTCTTTAGGCCTAGTTTTCATCTAGATGACCTAGCACAACCTTCATGCATTAGCTCAATAATGTTGTAGGTTGACTCAATCAACTTAGCACAACTGACATGTCTAAGTGATCTGCAAGTCAGATACTCTTATATATATAAGGTCATTTTGGTCATTTCTATATGAATGCAATCAAGAGTTATTATGCATTCATGTTTCTTCACAATCTAATCTTCCACCATTATACTTGAGGAGTCTTAACTTAGGTTTCTTATTTGGAGAATCCTAGTCTTGTGGATAGGTCTTGGATTCTTTGGCCTAACAAAGTGATCCTTATGAACTACAACAACCTCTTGTGAAGCCCCATTGTCCAAGGGAGAGATTGAGTTGCAACGGTTTCACATTTAGGTAAGTATATTCTAATTTTGTTCTCCTCTCTTTTAGTAGATATAATTTCCATAAGTGTTGGCTTGAATAATATTACTCCTCATATTCCATGTATTAGGGTGTTACTCATACTAAATTTATTTGAAGTTCCCTATATATGTATTTTATTTATTTACATCTAACCTCTTACTTTATTTGACAAGCTTTGGTGAGCACTAGATTAGTTTACTTTTCTTGTTATTAGATTAGTTTAATTTCTTGTTTATTATCATAAGTGAATATAGAAACCATATGACTCTTTTAGGGTTGTTGTACAATTGTGTTAGACTTTAAGCTTTATAAATCTACCTAGCATGATGTGTTGTGATAAATTATACAAGTGATCCCCTAATTGGGTCTATTAGATCCTCATATTGGTCTTGTTCCCACTTAACAAGTGTGTGCCCCAATCTAAAGTGTAGGTATGATCTATTTTGTCTGATCTAGGATTGATTCATGCACACCATGAAATTTCAATTGCATACATTATAGTGAACCCAATGTGAATCCTATCCCACCATTGGTTGGATTGTCTTCACATTTCCATTTTTATTTACTTTCTTATTTAGCATTATCTCCACTTTGGCTTCACCTTAATTACATTCTAGATGTGAAACAAATCTTTACAAGATTTATTTCACTTATTTTATTCTTTTTTATCATTATTGTTATCATAATTTTATCATTTATTTATTCATTATTTGCATTTTATATGTTATCATGAATCCAATACATTTTACCATTTGTATAATGGATGAGTAAAACTAAAGATACAGGGAAAACAATTTTCCTATCTATTATACTAGGTTGACCTGGTCAACCTAGTTCTTTTTCTGACCTCTGTACACTATGCTGGTCAACTTGGTTGACCTAGTACGATATTTAGACCCAAAATTTTGTGTTAGGTTGACCAGGTCGATCTTGTACTATTTTATTTCTTCTATGCTTTCTAATTTAGCTTTTTGCTTTATATATATGTCCGATTTAGTTCTCTATCTACCTAAATTAGTTATTTATCTCTATCTATTATTCTTATTGATTATAATTATTTTCCTTTTATCCTCAAGCATCATGTACCTCATTAGAATCTTCTTGGAAAACCTAAATCCATTTAGACACTCTATGGGGTTCTCTTTTCTTCTTATCCTTTCCTATCTCTTCTTCCTCTTTTTAGCTATTGGGGCATCTTGCAATGCTTATCCACACATTAATTTAACCTTTGGGGCATCTTGAGATTCCCACTCTTATTCTCCTTTACATGCTACCAAAATAATTAAAATCCAAGAAACCTTCTGAGACACATAGGCTTATCTCTTACATTCTTATCATTGATATATATGTTAATGTAGGATTCATTTCTTTTTTATCATGATTTCTATCTATGTCTATCTAACACTTTTTGTAGGTTATTTAGCATGGGTCTCTGCCTATGTAGTAGTTTCCTTCCTTTTCAAACCTTTAGTCCTCCCTTTTGGTCTTTTGGTTTCTTTATGTACCATAGTCTTCATTTCCTTTCTTTTCAAACCTTTAGTCCTCCCTTTTGGTCTTTTGGTTTCTTGATGTACCATAGTCTCCATCACTTATATTTTCATTCTTATTTTGCTTGCCAATGCTATTTTGGCATCCTCTTGGGATTTTATTTTATGATTTTCTTGGTAAGACCATGGATAAAACCCACCCCTCCTCATAAAATGACCATTATTTTTATTTCTCATTTCTTCCTTTTCATTCTTTTGTTGTTTGCCAATGTTGTTTTGGCATTCTTTGGGTCTTTCTTTGTGAGGTGATTTATACAAAGTATCCCTCAATTTTTTCTTATTGGAACCACTTGGATTTTCCTTTTATGAGTTTCTTGGTAAGACCATGGATAAAATCTATCCCTCCTCATAAAACTACCTTTCTTTCCATGTTCTTTGTGATCCTTTTTATTTAGGCATTAGCTTTTGCTTCTTTTGCTAGATGGAATCTGTAAACAATCTATGTTATCATATTTTACTTCACTTCCCTTAGTCTTATGATAAGGAATAACACCTTTACTATCATTATATTCCTTTTTTACCTTTGTCACATTTTTTTCAATTTGAAGAAATTCAAATTTGTTATATGTGTCATTTTCCTCTTGATTTCCCCCTTTTCTTTCACCTCCACATTTGGATAAAACAAGGTCAAAGTCAAGTTATCACCTTTATTTCACCTAGATTTATGAGACTCTTAGACCCCATACTCTTTGATTTTATCTTTCTTAGCACCTTTGTCTCAAAGTTTTCCAATAAAATTCATCTTTATCACCTATGTTTGGTCTTCCAAATCCATATGGAGGAGGAATTTAAAACAAAAAAGAATGTTAAAAGCTAATCATTTGAAAACAAAAGGCAATGATATCTAAAAGGTAATGTACAAATCATAAAAGTCTAATCACACCAAAAGATGTGATTACAAGCACATCTCCTATCTCCAATCAAATCTCAAACTCCATAGCTGGATTCACATACATCCAAAGTCCTTTGGGGTGTGGTGGGTTAGTAGATTAGAATAAGGGATTTCAAAAAATTCTATAGTGCTACCTAATTTCTCATGCAAGTACCTAATCTTCATAATAGACTGATAGCTCCGTAAGGGGTCCTAAAGAGTGGATACAACATCATGGGGAGGTAGGTCCATTTTTATTTTCATGAATATAGCCTTCATGGGATGATCTATATAGTACATTTGTTAAATTAATACTCGGCTAGCTAGGAGAAGTTCTTTAGAGTCCTTAAGATCAAGAGTCTTCTTGTTTTGACAAACCAAATTTGAGTGTCTTGGCTTCGATAAAGATTTATTATACCTTGGTTTTTCTTTCATTCTCCCATCTACCCCATTTCATTTCCCCCCTTGATAGATATAATGTGATTCCAAATTTGTTTTCCCTCTTCTTTAAATTCCTTTTTCTTCATTTATTAAAAACATGCTAACACTACTTTATTTCCTTTTTATCTATCTTTAGATGCAAAACAACATGTTCTTTATATTTAATAATTTTTTTTTCTTTTTCTAATTCATCTTGATTTTGTTACTCTACTATTGTAGACATTTGAGTTCACACCTTTTTTCCATTGTTGCATGAGATGTGGATTATTACTACTCACCCAACCATGTTGTTTTCCCTTTTATGGATCCCATTTTTCCATTGATGATTGAGATGTGGATTGTTATTTCTCACCCATCAATGTTTTTTTACCATTTTTCTTTTTGTATCCTCTTTTTACCATCTTGTTTGACATGTATCCTTGATTGGATTTGGTGAGTTTTCCTTTTCTTACTTGAGGTTTACTTGTTTGAGTTTTTTTAATCTTTAGTAGCCTTGGATTTTTGGTTACCTGATTTACTCTTGTTTAACTTGGTCATTTGGTCTAACATAGCACTTATCACCTAGCTTGCCAAATTCTCAAGGATGTTTCGTCCACATACCACCAGTTATCTTGAATTTTCTTGTGTTTGTTTGTTTTTGCTCCTTAGATTTGTATTTTTAGGTTTGTATAAAATATTTTTTTCACCCTCCACAATCAAAACTAAAACATAGCTAACAAACATCCTATGATAAAGGTAATTCAAGGTATGCATCATTTATTTTTTAGTTATTTACTTTTTAGTTAGTGTCCTTTTTTGTCATCTACTTTTATTTGTTTTATGATTTTTAAGATACTAAATATTTTTTTAACATCAACATTGTGTGTGTCCTTATGTTCTTTTTCAAAGCACTATACCCTATTACACCTTTGTGACACATGATGAGCTTTAAATGGGGCATATGTATACATATAATATTTTCATATTTTTATCGATTACTAATGTTTTACATCTTGAAAGAACCCATCATGACTCAATTTATTTGAGTGCATGCCATAATGAGTGCACTAAGAAAGGGGTGGGTAGACCTTTAGAGCTTCATAGGATTGTTGTCCCTTATTTCCATATTATTTCCTATCTATTCAACTCCTAAAACCTTTTCTTGAGCTATCTTTCCTTCCTTGCACATTCCTCTAGTATTTTCCTCTTTCTATTCTTATTTCCCTTACTTAATACCCTTTTCACCTATTCATTAATCTAGGTCAACCTAATTGACCTAACACAGTCTGGGGTCTTTTAGCTCTTTAGGCTTAGTTTTCATCTAGCTAACCTAGCAAAAATTTCAATCATTAGCTCGATAATATGCTAGGATGACCTTGTTGACCTAGCATATCCAACATGTCTGAGTGATTTTTTGGTTAGATAATCCTATATATACAAGGTCATTTCAGTCATTTCCATATAAATACAATCAACAATAATTATTCACTCACGTTTCTTCACAATTTGCTCTTCCACCATTCTACTTGAGGAGTCTTAGCTTAGGTCTCTTATTTAGATAATCTTAGTATTTTGGATAAGTCTTGGATGTTTTATCCTAATAAATTGATTCCTACAAACCATAATAACCTATTGAAAAGCCCCATTGGCCAAGGGAGAGATTGAGTTACGATGGGTTCACATTCAGGTTAGTATATTCTAATTTTGTTCTCCTCTCTTTTAGTAGATAGAATTAGCATAAGTGTTGGCTTGAATAATATTAATTATCATTCCATGTATTAGGTTGTTACTCATAATTACTTTATTTTAAGTTCCCTATACATATATTTGATTGCTTTGCATCTAACCCCTTACTTTGTGCCACAAGCTTTGGTGATCACTAGATTAGTTTAATTTTCTTGTTATTAGATTAGTTTAATTTATTGTTTATTATTATAAGTTAATATATAAACCATGGGACTATTTTAGGGTTGTTTTATGATTTTGTTATACTATAGTCTTTGGAACCCTGCCTAGCATGATATGTTGTGACAAATGATACCAGTGATCCCCTAATTAGGTATAACAAATCCTCATATTATTCATGCTCTCACTTAACATGTGTGTGACCTAATCATAAGTGTAGGTGTGATTTATCTTATCTGATATATGATTTATTCATGCACACCATGCAATTTTGATTGCATACAAAGAGCACATGTGATTTACTTGGCAAGGTTGTTGAGGATTTCAATGCATTGATGGAGCTTGTGTCTTCTTCCTCCAAGAGGGAGTATAAGTGAGATAGATTGTATTTTTTATTTATTTAAGTATTAATTATCATTCAATATCCTTTATGATATTTCATTTGATGATTAACAATTGCAACTTTATATATTGACCTTTCTTGGAAGTGTACATCTTATCCATTTTGGCAAGTTTGTTGAATGCATAATGAGAACCTAAAACTTGATGATTTTGTATTATTTGAACATATAAGTAGTATAGAGAGTATTTTGACATCATCACCATTGTGGATCAAACTTTCAAGCTAATTTTCAGCTCTAAACTTCACATACAACTTCTAGAAATGCTCTTTTGTGCTCTTTAAGGGTTTTAAAAACCTTGATTAGAATTTAGGGGTCTAAAATGAGTTATAGGTCACATAAAATACTAATCATATTCTATATATATATATATATATGATTTAAAATTATAAAAGTTTTAAAATCTCTAAAACTCCCCACCAAACTCTCAAACAAAAATTCACAAAAAGTGTTTGCTTGTTGTGAGAAGGGTTACCTGGAGATGCTTTTAAATGATCTGACATTATTTTTAATTGGTTTTCATTGTATAAACATGGATTAATAATTTTTCATTAATTATAAACCCTATATAAACATTTCATTCCCTTAAAAATATTGGAAACACTCACTTATCACTCCATTTATGAGCAAATTAATCAAAAACATTGATTTTCTTCATGGTACAGACTTGTGTTTTGCCATTTTATCTATCATAAACTACATTATAGACATGAAAAAAAAATTAATAATTAAATGATATAAAATAAAACCTCCATGTCAAATTAAAATATATTTTACTTAGTAAAACCCAAAATATGCACCTTTCTAGCTTGTACTTTCTCATTTGTGAATGCTTGTCAGTCTAAGTTTTGGAATTTTATTGATTTTTATTGGAAAAAAAGATCTAATTAATTTTTAATTATAACCTTTAATGTCCCTTCTAACCATTTTTACCATTAGACACGCTCAAACAATCACTTAAGCATCTTAAAATGCCTTTTTGACTCTCTCTCTCTCTCTCTCTCTCTCTCTCTCTCTCTCTCTCTCTCTCTCTCTCTCTCTCTCTCTCTCTCTCTCTCTCTCTCTCTCTCTCTCTTGCATGCTTGAAACTCTACAACCTATACCTTTACCTTTATCCATTATTTGAATTAATATTTTTATTGAATAAAGTTTAATAATTTTATTTATTCCTAATAATATATCATACAAATTTTTATTTTCAATAAAAAACTCAAAAATTTAATCACATTTCCTAAAACTGAGTAATTGGGGTTTTAGAAGGGTTTTAGAGCACATTTTCTTCTTAACAATGATTTATAAAGTTAAGACATATAACATAAAACCAATGCATGTAATATTTAGGTAATATGGTCCCATATATTCCCCTAATACCATTATAACCAACTCATCTTCTCCTTCATGAACTAGACTTTTAAAAATTGCCCTTATTAGTTTGCTAAAGGAATAGTAGAATATTCTGCCAAATTTTGGACATGTGAGCTATTCCTAAGCATGGTTTTGTATTGATGAAGGATGTAAGATGTTTTGAATAGATTATTTAATCCTAAATCCATGAATTGATTCTTACTTAATACTTGAAAATAATCAACCTTGATCAATGGTGGAAAATTTTGTCAATGAGAACCTATCTAATTTCAATCTCTGTGAGTGCATGTCTTAAAGGGTGTACCCAAAAAAGGGTGGATGGACCATTGGTACTTAAAAATATTTTTGGTTAATTATATCATAAATAAACCCCCTAAAAATCCCATTTATACAACTCCCCAAGTAAATAAACCCCATTTACTCATCTCCCTAAGAAATTATCATTTCAAATATCCCCTGACAAAGCAAATACCCAGTTTTCCTATGAAGTTAGTTAGGTGAACTCTATTTCAAAAATTTTACCACACATTAAAAAAATAAGTCATCTTGGCCAACTTAGTTCAATTATTAATTATAACTTTCTCTAAAATAGATTCATGTTGGCCGACCTTGTCAACTAAAATTATATAAGTGTTAGGGTTATCCATTTCTATAAATACCACCTTAATTTCAATCCAATATGAGGAACATCAGATGTGGAAAGAGATGTGGAAGGTGATATATGATGATGAATTATAGTGATGTGGCTTGGTGGTGATGTGGCATGGGCCACATAGTGGATCTCTCATGTGTTTTAGTTCATGTGATGGAGTGGGGTATATCACTCTGATAAGTGATATGTTTTTTATCCTTATTAATCCACATTCTTTTGTATTTTGATGATAATGGAAGATAAAGAATAGTTTTGGTTCCACTCTTAGGTGGAATCATGATTTAGGCTAAAGAATATGTCAAAATATGTTGGGACATATTTTAGAAGTTTATGTGCATATGGGTAAAATATGGCATGACTTCACTATTGTTAGTTTGGCCTCACAAGAGGAGTGGGGAACTATGTTTGGAAGCATATGGAAGTGGAGAAGATGTTATCAAAAGTGAGAGATATACTTTTGACACTTTCATAAGATTATAATCTTGTAATTATTGGATCACTCTGTCCCCATATGAAATACCACACCCCACTATCTCTCTCCTCATAATTCATCTCTCTTTTCCTCTTCTCTCTCTATAATTCTATAAGAAAGGATGCATTATTTTGTAATTTGTAAGCTTGAAATCAGTTTGCTAGGAAAATCTTTGTATATCTTTGTCATATACTTCATATGTATGAAAGCATTGTAAAAGGAGTGTGTTGTGAGGATTGAATTATTGAAGATAATATGATATTGGATACTACAATTTTCCCTATGTTTTTTCTTTGCACCTTTAAAAGTTTCCACATAATATTATTATGTAACATGTTATCTTGTTTTTCATTGATTTAGTATCTTGATTAATTTTATATTGTTATTAATTGTACATGTTATTTGGAATATTATTTCCTAACTTCTGGTATCAGAGCTAGGTTATTTGAAAAACATCATATGTTTGAGTGTTTTTCTATTGTAAGGAAGTTGTGTGCAAGTGGGAGATAATAAAATGATATTAGGATTAACCAAATTTGAAGTAGAGAAATTTGATGGCAGAAATTTCTCCTTGTGGAATTTGAAGGTGGAGGATCTCTTGGTGCAGAATGACCAAGCTCTAGCCTTGAAGGGTATTGCAAGAAAACCCAGTAGTATGATAGATGAATATTGGATCAAGATGGATAGGAAGGTAGTTTATAGAATCCATCTTTGTCTTTCAAATTATATGTTCTTCATTGTTGCTGAAGAGAATACTATAATAGAGTTTTGAGAAAAGTTGATCAACCTATACCAAATAAAGTCAAAAATAAACAAAGTATTACTAAATAAGAAGCTATATAGTTTGAGGATGAAGTAAAATTCATCCATTATTGATCACTTAAATGAGTTCAAAATTATTTTCAAAAAGCTAGTCTCCATAATTATGAAGATAGAGGATGAGGTTAAGGTTATCACCTTGTTATGTTTACTCCTTGATAGTTGGGATCATGTGGTTATGACCATAAATAACTTCATCATATAGAGCTCTTAATTTTGATGATGTAGTAATAACATTGCTTGGAAAGGAGATACTAATAATTTCTTCTAGTGAATCCTCAAGTAATGAAGCTTTTGTTATGAGAGGGAGATCTAATAAGAGGAGCACAAAAGGGAGATCATCATCTAGATCAAATTCTATAGGACCCAAGTGGAATACTAGGTTTTATCATTGTGAAAAGCTAAGACACTTACAAAAGGATTGCTATAATTTTAATAATGATGTGAAGGATGTAAAATAAAATCCACCTTCAGTTGAGGCTAGCATAGTAGATTCAGAGGAAGTGACAACATCTGAGGCTTTATCCTTTAGTAATAGTAGATCACTTGACAATTCTTGGGTGTAGAGTTAGGTGAATCATTACACATGTCTCCACATAGAGATTGGTTCATAGGTTACTAACCATGTAATGGAGAGTGTCTATATGGGTGATGATCATCTATTCAATATTGTGTGAAGTGAGGATATAAGGATCAGGTTACATGATGGTAGAATTAGAATGTTAAAGTATGTTCATCATGTTCCTATGTTAAAGAAGAAATTAATGTCCATAAATATGATGGATGATCTAGGGTATTCTTATACCTTTGGGAATGGTGAATGCATAATTTCCAAAAGAACCCTAGTGGTAGCAAAAGGAAAATCTTATGGCTCCTTGTATCGACTATGTGAATATTCAGTGATAAGTACTATAGTAGCACCAATATCATAGATTGATCAAGGTAATGTGATGTTAGATGGAATTAAGTATTACAAGAGGGTCAAGATTACTAAAATCATAAGAAAAAGTCTAGGATTGATTTCAAATCAAGCAAGTATAGCTCTCATAAATAAAGAAGAAGGGGTGTATGATATGGTATCCTACTGACCACATGTTTTTAGATGATATAAAATCCATGCAAAGGAGGTAAAATAACTTGAAAGTGTACTTATTGAAGTATAAGAAGGAGAAGATGAAGAAGATCAAGTGTTCTCTAAAGGAGAAGGATGTGTGTTTGGACATGTGGTAGAGCATGATACATTTTAGATTCATTCTTGAGGCTCAAAAACCTGGTAGGTGCATTGATGAACTAAGTAGTGAAATGAATTCCTTAGATCTATGATTGGTCAACTTATGCCATGTTTGGGTATGGTTGATAACCAAACAACTAGGTGAAAGAGTCAAGTATTGACTTTTATATGATCTTCTTTCCTAATTACTAACAATATTGCTATGTGCACTGGTTTCTATTCAAATTTGATTCCTACATGGTGATATCTCTAGAAGAGATGGAGTAGCTAGAGGGTTGTATGGATGAGGTAAAGAGTTGATGGTTTACATATTAAAGATTGTATGGTTGAACAAGATGTGTGGATGGGATTACAATGGCACCTTCATGGAGAGACATAGTGTTTAGCATAGGTTGTTTCTATATGTGTTGATGACACATTAGATTCAGGCCCCAACATGATCACTGGTGTGATGGATCAATGACAAGGATGTAATGAAGGTGGTATGAGGATAAAACTAAGGATGGAGATGAATAAGGATGGAAAAAGCATAGGAAATACACCACTTATTGTATTATGAGTTGTATTCCTAAGAGTATCCTATAATGGAGAAAAAGACATGTTATTTTTCTATGTATTAGATTCATCAGGAATAGGAAGCCTTATGAATCCATGGTGAGCACTAGACTAGATATTTCCCAAGTAGTGGTAGTTGTGATCCGGTTCATGAAAAATCCTAGAAAGGATCATTGGTCTATGATAAAGTGGATACTTAGATATCTAAAAGACACTTCATATATTATAATCTACTATGGAGAAGTAGATATATGGATAAAAGGTTTTATAGATTTTGATGTTTGGTGGTCATATGGATGGCATAATCCTATTATAGAAGATAGACATTGAACATAATATTGCAAAAATGTTGATAAAACTAGTCAGGGTAGAGAAGTTTGAGTAGTGCATCAAAACTTCTATTGGGCTTGTTGAAATTATGATGAAGGAAGAATTAGACATGGATGATAGATAAATAAGAGAATACACAGGTCTAGAAAAGCCTATATATATTGATTTTAAGAGGGAGAATGTTAGGATGTAAAATCATTATTCACAAACACTATTCATGGGTCACTATTCATGTGATGAGGTGGTATTGATGAGTTGGCAATGACTATGCAATAGATGTGGTAGGTGATGTAGGATGATGCACGAAGGTGATGTAGCTTAGTGGTGATGTGGCATGGGCCACATAGTAGATCTCTCATGTGTTTTAGTGTATTTTATGGAGTGGGGCATACCACTCCACTAAGTGACATGTTTTTATCCTTAGTAATCCACATACTTTTATCTTTTGATGTTAATGGAAGATGAGGCATAATTGGGGTGCCACTCTTAGGTGGATTCATGATTTGGCTTGAGGAATAATTCAAAATATGTTGGGACATCTTTTAGAATTTTATTGCACATGGGTGGAAGATGGAATGACTTCATTATTTTTATTTTCACCTACAAAAGGAGTGTGGCACCATGTTTGGAAGCATATGGAAGTGGAAAAGATCTTGTCAAAAGTGGGAGTTATAATTTTGACACTTACAAAAGATTACAAGCTTTTGACTATTGGTTACTTTGTACCTATGTGAAATGCCATACCCCATTCTCTCTCTCCTCATAATTCATCTCTCTTTTCCTCTTCTCTCTTTGTAATTCTATAAGAAAGGATGCATTACTTTGTAATTTGTAAGATTTGAATTAGTTTGATAATAAAAACTTTACATATATTTATTGTATGCTTCATGTGTATAAAATAATTGTGAAAGTAGTGTGATGTGAGGAATCTTTGTTGAGAAGTTGAAATGTTGAAGTTAATAGAAGATTGGATGCTTCTATTTATCATGTGGTTTTTCGTTGCACCTTGTAAGGTTTGCATGTAATCTACTTTTGTAATTTTTTATCTTGTTGTTCATTGATTTATCATCTTGATTAATTATGAACTATTATTACTTACATTTGTTTTTCATCTTCCACCTTAGGTGATCTAGGCTTTCATTTTCCTACCATGATCCCTTGATTTTTTTTTATTTTAACCATCCTAATTTGTGTTATATTCTATGATAACACTATATTAGTTGTATTTATTATATTCAAACATAGATAGGGTTATTTCATAGTATGATTTGATTTGAGGCTTTGGAACCCTCTCCTTTAGTGTTGTGTGATAATTACTCCCTTAGTTAGGTTTAGTAGATCTAGTTTGGTCATGATCCCAATATAAAAGTATTATAATGGATGTTAGTTGATTAATTTATCTGATCTTGGATTTAATAAATAGGATAAGTTGTAGATCTATATTAATTTTTTGTATACATTTTATTGAACCTGATAGGAATCTAACCCTTGCATTTAAATTTTTTATTTATAATCAACTAGGTCATGTTGGATGACCTAGTCTTATTATTTATGTGAAAATTAAATATATATAGTCACAAATAATAATATTGAGTTGTTTATAATGGTTTAACCATTTTTGTTCTTTATATTTTGGTTTTTAGTCACAACTAACAAGATCGAGTTGGTTGATCTTATTCATTTTTGACAAATTTCAATCTTCAATCCTAGCTAACAAGATTGAGTTAGTCAATCCTATTCATAACATTTCAATATTTAGTACTATATAAAAATATTGAGTTGGTCAATCATATTTATTTTCAATAAATATTAGTCTTTTGTTTAGCTATCAAGATCTAGTTGGTTGATTTTATTCATTTATGGTAGATCTTCACTCTTCATCTTTTAGTTTCATAAAACTAAGTTGACATGGTCTAATCTATTCAGGTTTATTATAACCATATTAGTACTTCAATTTTGTCAATTATCTTAGTTTTTTGTTCCTATTTTTTAATAAATTTACTTAGCACTTAATATTTCCATGTTTTGATTTCTAATTTTTCAATTCTGCTAAAATTGTATCACATAATCAACTAAGTTGAGCCAGTTGACTTAGTTATGTGTATGTCTTCTTTACCAAAAAAACTAAGTCATCATGATAGACCTTGTTTGTTTCTTGGCCTATTTTTACAATATACTAGACTAGCTTACCCAACCTTATTTTATTATGTTTTCCCAACTAAATTGACCTGGTCGATCTTGTTTCATGTGTTTTAATTTTTAGCATAATCAAGGTAATTATTTTTCCTTTCATAGTAATTAATTTCACATTTACTTTGAAAATCACTAGATGCATATTTATTTACTTCCAAAAATTACAAATTGGTTTTTTCCACTTGATTTTTTCCTTTATTTTCACTTTGTCTTGATTTTTATAAAAAATGTGTAATGATAGTTTAAAAACCACTTAAACAATTTTATGAAGGGATACATGATACTCTATTTATATAACTTGTCTATCATTTAAATACATTATGGCATAAGGGGCTTTCCAATACTCATATCCATAATATAGAGTTAAACTTAATTTTTAGTTTTCATGTTCCTCATGGTATTTAGGAAACACCTAGGATTTCCCTTTATATTGAACCTTGGGAATATATCCATCTATTTAACCTTTTGATGTATCAGTTAGAAATTAGCACCAAGAAGTTATTTTAATTTTATTCTTGAAGTTGGGTCTAGTGGCATATGGTCAAGGTCTAATCCTTCATAGTTATCACTCTAAAACATAGGGATGTCACTATCCAATGGACAAGCAAATATTTTTGTGAGCCTAAAAATCAATCAAATAATTTTAGTATATCTCCTTGATATTATTTTCAGATAGATAATTAGATAGTTATTTTGTTTTACACTTCATTTCTGTCTATTGATTACATTTTTCTTTTATATTTCAAATTATGTTGACTAGTGTTGACATAATTCCTTGTTATGTGATTTAACTAGATTAACCAACATTAACCAAGTTAATTATGTTTGAACAGACTAAGTCAACCATCTCAATTTTTTTTTTATATTATAATTATTTACCTCTATTTTTAGACAACATTTTCTAGTTTATATTAAAAAAAATTCAAAATTTAAAGTCAACCATCTCAATTCAATATTTTATATTCTACTTATTTACCTCTATTTTTGATAAGATTATCTAGTTTATAGTCAAAAAAATTCCAAATTTAAATAAGTTAACCAACTCAAATAAATTCATTTCCAAATGATTATTTCTCCCTATTTTTCCAACTACTTCTACCAACTCAACCTTGTAGGTTTTCACACTACTATTTTTACCATTCTATCCAACAATGCAGACTAGCTCAGCTCAATTCATTTTCCAGACTATTATTTTTCTATTTATGTCTGACTTAATAGGTCAACTCAACTAAATTTATTTTCATAATTTTATCTCTCCCTATTTGTCCAACTACATTGACCAGATTAGATCAATTCATTTCTAGACTGCTACTTTTTCTTTTCTACCCAATTAAGTTAGTCAGTTCAACCTTGTAGGTTTTTAGATTGTTATTTTCATATTTGTCTAAATAAGTCAACCAACATGAATTGATTCATTTCTAGATGATTATTTGTCTTTTTTTGTCAAAATAAGCCAAACATATTGACTCATTTCATTTTTATACTACTATATCTCCTTATCTTTCTAGCTAAGTTGACTAGTTTGACTCAATTCATTTTCATAGTGATAATTTTCTTAGCTGCCCAACTAGGTTGACCAACTCAACCTTGTAGGTTTTTAGAATATTATTTTTACATGCATATAAAACTAAGTGAACTAGCTTGAATTGGTTCATCTTATAACCTATTATTTGTACCTTTTGGTCCAAATAAGTTGACTAGTCTGACCTACTAGGTTTTATCATCCTCTTTTTTCCTAGTCATACCTTATCTTTTTTCATCATGATAGTACATTATTGAGGAAACTAAACTAAAAAATAAAATTAAAATGATGAATCTTACTAACCCCATTAAACATCCTTATTTTTTCCTTATACCTCCATAGAAAATCCAAATGTAAGTAATGTTCATGTGGATAATAGAACCAAAAACTATGGGTGGTATCCTTTTAAAACTCTAGATATACTTAGCTATGTTACAAAAATTCCTATTAAGGAGGATTAAATTGATCTTGAATATACTACTAAAATTACCCTTTTCATTAATAAATTCTTCAACATCAAGGTATGGGTCTCACAATAATCTATAATCTCATGATGGGACCTTCCCTTGATTGTCACCCTGTTAGTCAAAATTTGGCTACATTGAATGAGGATCATTTGGAACTTTGACTTGCTTGATCTTAACTTTATTGATAGACATTATGAATGCTTTGTATTGGTTATTAATAAGTAGTGTGTCTTCCTTAGCATCTTTCAAGGTAATTTAGCATGGTCTAGTTGGCAGGTAAGTCAAGTCATGTTGTTTTGTCATCAAGTGGTCATTTCTCATGGTTTTAATTTCGTGTTTATAATTATTTAAGGTAAGTGAGAAATCAAATCAATTTGGAGGAATGCCTAAGGAGATAAGGTGATAACCCTATAAGGAATAAACATGGTCAAAATTTAGTCAAATAAATCAAAAACTCAGAACTAGTAAGTGGATCACATTGTTTCTAAATCTATTTGGAAAGTTTAAGATAATTTTGACAAGATTAAGGTATTCTATTACTTTAGTCTTATTATGTATTTCAATGTGAAAATGACACTTATTAGAAAGGAACAAATATAAAGGTTTTATCTTTGAATTGAATTTTTTAAAATCCATCTAACACCTTGATGATGACATCATGTTTATACCTAACTATATACTTTCCCTAAAGATATTTTATAACTGACTTTCAACATTGGAATTCATTTGTAACTGGCATTTATCATTCTCTAATGCATAAATGAAGAGTTTTTGAGAGAAATATAGGTAAATAAGGGTATTAAACATCTTGTAATCCTTTTCCACATATGTATAGGTTAGATGAATGTGAAGAGTCACTAGATTCAACATTTCTAATAGTTTCAAGAGGTAAAATAATCAAAATATTGAGAAAAACATGCTTTTGGTGGTTTTATGCAGAGGTTTTTTGATGGTTTACAAGGTGAAAACTCTTCCAAATTTCCCCATGGTCTTATTAGGCCCAAATATATGTAAAAAGTGGATTTGAAGATCTAAACAGTGAAAAAACCCATGCCACTTCCCCATCGATCTTCTTGGAAGCTCAAGAAGGGCAATCGATTTACACTTGGTACTTTTAAGAGAGAGATATTTAGAGTAACATATATTATACATAGGAGGGGAGCCTAATTCCATTCCAATTTTTTTAAATTTTTTCCTGGTTAAACCCCTTAACTTTATGAATAATTGTTAACAAGTTAAAGGGCAAAAAAGAAGCTTCAAACCCCACTAGGGTCAGTTTTCCTCAAGTGTCAAGTTTTGAGGTTAGATGAATGGATGAAAATTATTGGGTATGGTCTATTGATAAATATTATAACCCATAAATATCATTTCATTTCATGTTTATTCATGATCATGTTTGGTGTAGGGTCAGATAACCTTATTTTGGCTAGTTTAGGTGTGACAGTCTTATTTATAGAGAAGCTATGGATTATTTTGTGTATGCAATGAGTGAAATAAATTTCCAAAGTATATAAAATGTATTAAATGTCTCTCATACTCATATAATACATTAATTGGTGAAAAACTTCGATATAATAGGTTATAATGTCTTTCATGAAGCCCCTACCCAAAGGAGTATTGTGAGCCTACAAGTCTGTAGACCTGCAGGTCACCATTAACATATAATGAATGTATTAATGACATAAAATTAACATTATTAATCTTAAATTATGTATATTTAATCACCATAAAACATTTTTTCATCTTAAACTTCATTTCACCTTGAGACTCAAATGGATTGTATGCATGAGTAGGACTATGTAAGTCCAAGAGAAAGACTTTGAGAGATATGAATGGATATTCAAGGTGAATTGAGAAAATAGAGGGAATGAAAATGAATTAAAAAAAAATCATTCTATTTCATATCCCACCATTGGTTAGGATAATCTAAATAAAGTTTAAACACATGAAAAAGAAAGATTTAGGCCCAAAAGACAACTTATAGGCTTGCTAATAAGTAGTGGGCACAATGGGCAATTTGGTGATGTGGTTGTGAAGAAACAAGATGGTATAAGGATAAAAATTAAATTAATTTTAAATTTAAATCATTAAAAATCACTCCTATTAATATATTATTCCAAAATAAAAACTTAGAATGTTGACCTACAACCAGTGGGCCTTATTGACTATAAGGCTTATCAAGAAATAATGATAAACATGGTCATGTAATGGTGAAAAATAAGTATGAGAAATATTATATAGGGTAAATAAAACTATAATAAATTATATTATCCATTTAACATCAACCAAACAAAATACCAAGGATGAAGAAAACCTTAATTTGCAGTCAGAGAGCCTAATTAAAGACATACATGTTTGTCATGAGCACAATGGAGAGATGGTAGTTTAGAGAAGTATTAGTATAATGAGAGATGATAAAATTAACTAAAAGATAAATATATAAATTTATCTCATAATTCCATTAATTTATTCATGTAAGGTCAAGGTAAGATAATGCAAAGATGGGTAAGATATCTAATAGACCTAATGATGGGTTTCAGGTCAACCTGCAAAAAGGGTGAAGAACATGCTTTGGTGATTAATGAGGTAGCCAAAGTAAGGTTTTATATGAATTTAAAATAACATGTGTAATTACTTGTAAATTATAATACACTATACATATATTTTAAAATGGTATTGGATGTTATCATAGATGTCAAGAAGTATGTTTAGACCTATAAGGCCTAAATGACCAAACACAAGCCTACCTATAAAATAGGGAATAAGTAATGTATTATGAATATAAATCACATAAAATTTCATAATATAAACTGAATAAAATTAAATAATACACTATTCAATGATAATATATTGGAAAATCACAACATCAACTCAAAGGAAATCACTCCTAATATAAACTCAGTGAAAGCACCTACAAGCCTAATCACCACCTATAGGTTTGTGCTTAATTTGAAGAGAACATGTATATTTTTGGAATTTATATTTGTTATATATGTATGGGAGAGATGTTTTTGGTCTAGTTATAATCCTCTATATGTGTTAGAACCTATGGAAGAGAGATAACCTCAATGAAGGATAACTAAGACTAGAATGTCAAACTAGCTCTTAAACCCTCTTATGCTCAAATCAGATTATAAGATGTTTGAGAAGTAATGTGATTTTTATAATAATTTAATGGTGTATTATAGATAATATAACCTACCTAAATTTAAAAAATGAACATTTTAATGACATTTTAGGCCAAAACACTCACTCAACCTTCTTAATAGGCTTAAACAATAAGAAAAGACAATTTTACTCATGTGGGAAGTACAACCAACAAATTCATGGGAAAATTGATCTTATTATGGAAGTATTATTAGGTTTTATACATTATATTTTGTGTATTATTTCATTTATCTAGGTCCACAACTTTATAAACCATTCTTAAGAAGGATACACAGCCTAAAACCCCTTTTAAACCCTCAGAATGACCCAATGGGAAAAATGGATCCTCTAATTGCCTAAAATGTGTTGGATTTAATTTTAAATTAATTTAATATCCTATATTAATCTCATAGGAATTTTGTTAAGTATTTTTTATCACATTTAAAGTATAAAGTGTATAAAATGGCCTAAAAGGCATAGTTTTAGGACTGTTTATGAGTGTATAAAGTGGTGATAAGCCCATAAATTAGGTAAAAAGGTTTTAAAATCTTGGGTATATTTTATATGGAAATTTATCACCCCTTAAATATATCCTAATATGATACATTAGCTATTCACGTCACTAATTTGGGCCAAATAGATGATTGTATTACTATCTTCCCTAAGAAGCCTTATTGTAGACCTATGAAGTATTATTGGGAGCTTGATAGCCATTAGAACATCACTAAGAGAATTTTTTGATTATATTTTTAGCCTCATTAGATCATAAACAAGTCCAATTAGGTGACTATAAGCAGGATTGAGCATGATATCATAATATATAATTGAAAAAACCTTGTGAGAGAGGTGTAGTGAGATTGATATATTTCAAGACACCTAATAAAACATGATTACCACTAAAAAATCAGTATGGAGAAATATAAAACATATTAAATGTGTTAAGGAGAATGGAATAGGTTAGTTCAAGGTGACTTTGATTATCAAGAATGTCATTTGTCACACCTAAATAAGGGAAAGGATAATTTCAATGAAGATCAATGAGTTGTCCAAGAAGTTGAAGAGCCTCTTCTATGCCATTCCTATATAATCTCATCATCAAGAAAAATATACATGCCAAAGAGATGGATGAAAATGATCTTAGACTATCCTCTTGGACTATAACTAATTTATATGAAGTGACACTTGTCATTAGAGTTACTCTTATGCCTCTCTTCTCTCTCTCCTTCATTTCTTCTTTAAATGCATCCTTGAATGGCTTGTAATGCATCCGACACTTGAGTATGGTGAATCCATTCTCATTTATATGACTTTGATCAATAATAATAATGTTTTTACCTCCTTCTATGATTATAATTAGTGTGTATGCATGAATAGTTGATCTTGTAATGTGATTTTCTTAGTCTTCTTTGACATGATGTCCTATTCTAACAACTAATACAGTTTGAAAGCTTTTTTGTATGCCATGTGAAGTGTTCAATTGAGGTGTAAGGGTTGAGTGTGTTTACCTATTTATTAGTGTCATTTTGTACCTATTGATTAGTCCTCCTAGCCTAAGAATCTATCACAACCTCCATGTTTAAAAGCTGATGTAAAATATTCAAACTGAGATTAGTAAATGTAAAGATTAGTCCCATGGTCTACATGTGCACATTAAGTCAGTTGGTAGTGATCAATTAATATTGTGCATCATCTCCTTATTTAGGTTACTTTCATTTTTATTACCATTTTCCTTTGAAAGTAATAGGTTTATAAGTAGTTTTAAGGTGATTGTATCAAGGGAGCTAGCCCTATATAGAGATTCACCTCATTTATTAGGCCACCCACAACCTAGAGGTGTCTCCATGCTATCAGCTAAGTGAGGAGGCTTGAAAAAAATTCTCAAGGGTTTTTTTTATAAAAATATTATCATGCTCGATGAGACTATGATTATATCCCATTAAAGAGTTATTGATGTTGATCTTCAACACATCAGAGTTTGGAGGCATGAATACAAGAATTAATGTTGACTCTAAGAGAATCTTATCTGGTATAAGTAACCCATGTGTCTAAAATTATAAAATTGTTATGTATCCTAATCATTCTTTTGGTCAAGATGCATATTCTATGCCTTTGTATTTTACATATCAAGTTGATGACATTCATGACTTCATCCTAAGTTTCCCTCAAGAAACAACATGTCCACCTTATCAAGGCTATCAATAGCCTTATATACCTTCTCCCAATCCAATTTAATCTCATTGGAAACCTAATTATCCCTCTATTCAACTTTTTTAGAGCTATGATAATATTTCTCAATCGCTAAAATAAATTCTATTAGAATATGAAATACAAATGAGGGAGATTGATAATAAAAAGAGTCTATCCTAATTGTCCCTATCCCTTCCAATTAGAGTGAGATTATTCATAAGAAGAAAAGTTTCTTGCATCTGATCAAGAACAAGTGGGCATTTATTGAGAGATAAAATTATTATATACCAATTAATGAAGTATTATAAGTAATAGGGTTGATTAAATGTATTAAGAGTAGATTGGTACTTGAAGAGAGGTAATAAATGCAATTTATTCAACCTAGTATGCCTCTTCCTAATCCACATAAACTTTATTTTTCACTAAACCCATCCCAAGTTATAATTTGTCATCAAGAGAGGTCAATGAAAATGCAATATTAACCCATTATTCCTCAAGAACCTATGACCATTCCATCTTGGAGACCTTCTTAGACCATGATGCATAATTATATCATGCCTAATCTTGAGAAAGAATTTTATCCCAAGCCTATCCAAAGTCAAGAAAAGGAGAAGTATAAGGAAGATAATTTAAGAGACCTCTCAAATTATTCAAGCTCTTTACCTACACTCTAACATGAGGTTTCATCCATACATTAAGTCCAATACACCTCCAAGTTTGACAAAGCAAGTGAAGAGTGGAAAGAGAAGAATACAACATCTTCAATTCATTTATATATCCATCCCTTCAAGAAAATCATGATCATCCTAGTACTCCTAAATTCCCAAGTTGTAAGAACCCTCCAAAAGGTTTCAAGTAAGCCAATGAAATATATTTCCTTCTCACCCTATCCTTTTGTGAAGGAGAACTAGTTATATTGAGAGCAAAAGATGGACATTCAGATGTGAAGGAGATCTTTTCAAAACTAGGTGATGAAGTTGAGGTCCTTGAAAATAGGACAAATCAAATTCAAGCGAATCTCATGAAGATGATAAGGAAAGTGTTTCTAGTGTATATGATGAATAAATATTTCCTATTATTCCTCTTTGTCAATAAAGATATAAATCAATATTCAAGGGTGATGATAAGGATGGTCTTGATGGAGGAGTGAAAGGTAGTATGAAAACAACCTCTTATCAAAGTGCTTCCATTGAAAAGAGTGAAGAAGAAGAACTTGATCATGTATGGCAACAATTGTACCACTATTTCATAGAATAAATGGATTTGTTTAGCAAGTGCATGAACCATCTAGAGCATGAAGATGAACTAAAAAATAAATTTTCATATGTTGGCAGCCTCTTATAAGAGGATGAACCATGTTTGGCACTAGAGAGACATGATGAATTGAGTCTTGAATGGGTAGAAGAATTTCCATTATTTACAAAAGAAGAATAAGACCAATCCAATTCTCATAGATTGAGTCTTGATGAAGAGAAAGGTGACTATGAAATAGTTGAGTAGGTCCTAGCTGAACATGAGGTAAGGATTCTTGAAGATACATTGGATATTGATATTTTGGATCCTCATGGGAAAAGGATAGAACTTGAAAAAGACAACTTGTAGCCATTTTATGGGTCTTTTCAAGAATTTAAATCTTTTGAAAAATGTGTTGTCCCTCAAGAGATTGGAAATATTGAAATTGAGCTTGGTATGATTTCAAGTGATGAAGAAAAAGTTTTATTTTGGGAATAACTACAAAATATTTGCTCTAGTTTGGATGGTGAACCTATAACCCATGAGGAGAGTGATAATAATGTTATCTTCGCTAATGAACTTGATTAAGAGATGAATGAGAAAGCTCTTGCAGAGAACAGCATGTTTGATGACCTTGTTGAATCTCATGGACAAGTTCAAGGAGGCCTTGAAGACATGTGTAAGGCCTACTTAGATATGATTAAGGAGTTTTAATACCTTGGTGGGCTAGCACCTCAATAAGAATAAGAGTAAGTGGCTGATGAGAAGTTCAAAGCTCTTAATTGTCCAACAAATCCTACTAGTCATCACCAAGAAGTTCAAATCCATGAGGTGGCATTATGTGATGAATATGACACTCTTAAAGATGAACATGAGATTTAATTTTAGGAGTCAATAGAGGATGAAGTTGATAATGTTTTTTCCTTTATAAATCACAACATAGTCAACTTGAAGGTATCTCACATTGCCAAAGATGGATAATAGTATGAGGTAAGAGTTGAATATCATGATGATTTTGTCTTTATGGGGGACATGTTTTTTGTTGTATACCCATTGGAGATCAAGAAAATAAGGTGGTGGTCAATAAAGGAGTTGGTAAATCAATTATAAATTCTTATCAATATCTTATACATCTTCTTTACTCATCACATGAAGGTGATTTAAAGAGTTTTCCTTTTGATATAGGAGGATAAATTTTGATAGGTTAGTTTTACATAGTATTTATTGTCTTATCTTTCTTCTAAGTGATTTTTAACACCATTATTTGTTTTGTTTTTTATTATGTGTGTCTTGATTTGGTGCATTTATTTTTGTCTTGTTGTGTTAGTGAAGGTAGTCAATTTTTTCATTTATTTCAAGAGGTTTGCAGTCAAATGTTAAGGTCAATTCAGGTCTTGTGTTGAGCTGAGGTAACTTCATAGCCCAATGGATGGACTAGGAAACTAGTCTAAAATTCATATCAAACATGCAATCCTAGTATGTTGCCAAAGATGCTAGACAAAACTTGTCTACCTTGAATGAAGATCATTTGAAACTTTGACTTGTTTGATCTTAACTTTGTTGATAAACATTATGAGAGATTTATATTGGTCATTAATGATCTAAGTTGATAATTAGTGTGTCTTCTTTAGTAGATTTAAAGGTCATTTATCATGGTCTAGTAATCATATAGGTCAAGTCATGGTGTCTTGTCATCGAGTGGTCATTTTTCATGGTCTTCATTTCATGTTTAGCATTATTTAAGGTAAGTTTGATAAAGTTAATATATGTGGGAAATCAAATAAATTTGGAGGAATGACCAAGGAGATAAGGTGAAAACCCTAAAAAGAAAACACATGGTAAAAATATAGTAAAATGAGTCAAATAATTAGAATTAGTAAGTGGATCACATTATTTCTAAAGAAATTTGGAAAGTTTAAGGCCATTTTTACAAGATTAAGGTATTCTATTACTTTAGTCTTATTATGAATTTCAATGTGAAAATGACACTTACTAGAAAGGAAAAAATATAAATGTATTATCTTTGGAAAGAGGTTTTTTAAATCCATCTAACACCTTGGTGATGACATCATGCTTATACTTGACTATACACTTTCCCTAAATGTCCTTTATAATTGTCTTTCAATGTTGGAATTCATTTATATCCACCAATTATCATTCTAAAATGTACAAGTGAAGATTTTTTGATATAAATATAGGTAAATAAGGGTATGAAACATATTTAAATCCTTTTAAACATATTTACAGGTCATAGGAAGGTGAAGAGTATCTATATTCAACATCTCTAATAGTTCCTAGAGGTAGAACAATTAGAATCTTTAGAAAAGCATGTTTTTGGTGGTTTTATGCAGAGGGTTTCTATTGTCTGACAAGGTGAAAGATAATTCATATGTATAAATGTTATTATCATTCCCAATTATATGAAAAAGGTGAAGGTGTAGAGACAAATAGTGAAAAAACCCACTCCACTTCTCCATCGATCTTCTTGGCAGCTCAAGAAAGGCAACTAGTTTTCACTTGGTAATTTAAAGAGAGATAGATTTGGATTCCAATATATTATACGTATTAAGGTACCCTAATTAAATTCATATTTTTGGAATTTGTATCCTATTTAATCCCCTTAACTTTATGAAAAATTGTGAATAAGTTAAGCAGTAAAAAAAAAAGATTTAATCCCCACTAAGGTTAGTTTTCATCAAGTGTGGAGTTTTTAGGTTAGACGAAAATATTAAAATGGGGTTGGATGGTATATTTATCACTCTTATAACCTTTAAATATAATTTCATTTAATTTTTATTCATGATCATTTTTGGTGTAGGGTTAAATAACCTTGTTTTGGCTATTTTAGGTATGATAGTGTTATTGGTAGAGAAGTTATGGATTATCTTGTGCATGAAATGAGTGAAATGAATTTTAAAAAGTGAATAAAATGTATTAAATTTATATTATAATACTATAAAATAAAAATGGGTGACAAACTTCAAGATAAGAGGTTATAATGTCTTTCTTGAAACCCCTATCCAAAGGAGTACTACGAGCCTACAGATCTGCATACTAATAGGTCACAATTAGAGTAAAATTATTATATTAGTGACCTTAAATTAATATTATTAATCCTACATGAGTTATATTTAATAACCCTAAAACATATTTTCAGCTCATATTTCATTTCACCTTGCAACTCACATGTATTATATGCTTGAGTAGGACTATCTAAGTCCAAGAGAAAGACTATGAGAGATATGAATGAATATTCAAGGTGAATTGAGAAAATAAGGGAAATTAAAAATAATTAAAAATAATATTTCATTATATTTAATGTACCACCATTGGTTATGCTAAGCTCAAGGAAGACCAAACATAGGAAAAGAGAGATTTAGACCCAAAAGACAGCTTATAGGTCTACTAGCAGATAGTGTGCATAAAGGGCATGCTAGTGATGATGTTATAAATAAAAAATATGGTATAAGGACCAAAAATAAATTAATTTTAAATTTAAATGAATAAAAATCATTCTTTGGGATAGATTAGTCCCAAAAAATTCAAAATTTTGACCTATAACCAACAAGATTTATTGACTGCATACATGCCTATCAAGCAAAAATGATAAACATGGTCATGTAATGGTTAAAAATAAGTATAATAAGGATTTTATAGGGTAAATATAATTTTAATACATTATATTATCGATTAAAAATACACCAAAATACCAAGGAGGAAGAAAAACTCAATTTACAATCAGGGAGCCTATTTGAAGACATAAAGGCTTGTCATGAGCATAATGGAGAGATGGTAGTTTAGAGGAATATTGGTGATAATGAGAGATGAGAAAAGGAAATCATAGAGAAATAGATAAAATTATATAAAATTTTCATTAATTTATTCATGGAATGTAAAGGTAATAGAATGAAAATATGGGTAAGAGATGTAATAGACCTATTGATGGGTTTTAGGTCTACCTATAAAAAGGGTGAAAGACATGCTTTGGTGATTAATGATGTAGTCAAAGAAAGGTTGTATATTAAGGTAAAATAAAATTTAAAATTACTTCAAAATTATAATATGTCCTCCACATATTTTAAAATGGGATTGGATGCTATCATAGAGGTCAAGAAGCATGTTTAGGCCTACAAGGCCTAAATGACCAAACACAAGCCTACTTGCAGAATGAGGAAGAAATCATGTAATATAAATATAAATTTCATAAAATGTTATAGTTAAATATTATTTTCCAATATATTGTATAAAAAAAACATCAAATCAAAGGGAATTAGTTCTAATATAATCTCAGTCCAATCACCTACATGCCTAATCATCACCTACAGGTTTGTGTTTAGTTTGAAGAGAACATGTATATGTTTGGAATTGAGATGGATTATATATGTATGGGATATATTTTTGGGGTATTTTAATAATCATATATATGTTTTTGAACTTATTTAATATATATATATATATATATATATATATATATATATATATATATATATATATATAACCTTAATGAAAGATAATTAGGGCTAGAATATCAAACTAGCTCTTACACCCTCTTTGATGCTCAAATCAGGATATAAGATATTTGAGAAGGTAGATGACTTATATAATAATTATATTATGTCATGTAGGGTATATAAGGTATATTATAACCTTATAAAATTAAAAAAATGAACATTTTAATGACACTTTAGGCTAAAACACTTGTTTGACCTTTTCAATAGGCCTAAATAACTAGAAAAGGCAAATTTGCTCACATGGGAAGTACAACCAATATATATCTAAGGCCCTAATATTATTGGGTAATTTAATATGAGGTTTTATACATGATACTATGATCATTATTTTATTAATATATGTCCACAACTTTATAAATCATCATTAATAAGGCTACACACTCTAAAACTCTCCTTAAACCCTCATAATGACCTAATGGGAGAAATGGATCCTTTAAGTTCCTCAAATGGGTTGTATTGACTTTGCAATTTATTTAATATCCTCTAAACCTCTTTTTCCCCTTTGATAAAGTATATTTATAGCACGTTCCAAGTACAAAGTATATGAAAATAACCCAAAAGGCATAGTTATGGGACTATTTGTGAGTGTGCAAAGTGATGATAAGCCATCAAATCAGGTAAAAAATATTTTTAAGCTTTGGTATAGGTTATATGGTGCTATATTCGCATTTAAATATCTACCAAGATGATACATTATCTATTAAATTCACTAATTTGGGCCAAGAAGGTGAATGTATTACTGTCTTGCCTAGGAAGCCTAATTACAGACCTATGGAGTGTTTTGGGGAGCTTAATAGCCCTTGGAACATCACTAAGAGCATTGTTTGATGATATTTGTAGAATAATTATATCATGAACAATTCTAATAAATTCACTATAATAAATATTGAGCATGATACCCTAGTATATCATTGAAAAAACCTTGTGAGAGAGTTGTAATGAGATTGATGGGTTTCAAGATACCTAATAAAACATGATTACCACTAAAAAATTAGTATGGAGAAAACTCAAATATATTAAAGGTTTAAATGAGAAGGGAATATAATATTTAAAGATTATTTTATGATCAATAATGTCATTTTTCACTTCCAGATAAGGAAGATAATAATTTCAAAGAAGATTGATGAGTTATCCAAGAAGTTAAAGAGCCTCTTCTACGCCATTCCTCTATGATATCATCATCAATCAAACTAAATACATGAAAAATAGATGGATGAAATTAATCTTATATTCTCTGATTTTACTATAATTAACTTGGATGAAGTGATATTTATCATTGGAGTTACTCCTATGCCTCTCTTCTCTCTCTCTCCTTCATTTATCCTATAAATGCATCCTTGAATGGATTGTAATGAATCCTCCACCTTAGTATGGTGAAACCCTGATCATTTATATGCATTTTATAAATAAGACTACTATTTTTACCTCTTTCTATGACTATACTTAGTGTGTATGTATGTATAGTTGATCTTGTTAAGTGATTTGCTTAGTCTTCCCCAACATGTCCTATTTTGGGACCTATATACAGTTTGAAAGGTTTTTTTTAGGTCATGTGAAGTTTTAAGTGAAGTGTAAGGGTTTAGTGTGTTTAATTATTAATTAGTTTCATTTTATACATCTTGATTAGTCCTCTTATCCTAATCATCTATCACAACCTCCACATTAAAATTTTGATGAAAGAAATTCAAATTGGGAGTAGTGTATGTTCATATTAGTCCCATAGTCTACATGTGCACATGAATTAGTTTTTTAGTGATCAATTAATTTGGTGAATCACCTCCTTATTTAGGTTTATTTTAGTTATCTTACCCTTGTCCTTTGAAAGCAATAGGTCTAGTAGTAGTTTTAAGGTGATAGAATCAAGGGAGACATCCCTATCTAGAGATTCACCTCATTTATTTGGCCACTCATATCCTAGAGGTGTCTCCATGATATCACTTAAGTGAGGAGGAATGAACAACATCTTCAAGAGTGGAATTTTTTTTTATAACACCCCCTTCATCCATACATATATTTTATATAAGTATTGGGTCAAGTCACCTTATGTCTTCCTTCATGCCTTCTTCTTTCATGCCTTCAACTTTATCTACTACTTATTTTTTTACCTTGTCTAGTATATCAAATACTATGATAGGACTTTCCTCTAACAGTCATACTCAAAGTACCCATGTTAAAATTCAATTAAATGCTACCATCAATGTGTCACACATTTATTCTAATAGTCAATACACTATTAATATTAATCTAATTTTACTACAAGCCATGATTCAAATGGATAATTTTCAAACTAATAGTACAAATCAAATGATAAAAATGCAAAACCAACTTTTAAAATTGCAAAATCATCCTCAACCCACTCAATTGGGAGTGTAAAATCCTAATTCTCACTCATCCCACCACCCTAAGAGATGCATAAGGTAACCTTATACCTCAACCCCCACTTCTTAACATTACTATCAAAAATTTATAAAATGTACCCTTAGTTCATCAAATTAAAAATATTGGCATAGGTGGTATCGTCCCTACTATCACTTATAATGGATCCATTGATCCTACTTTGAATTTTAAATCTTTTGAAAACCTATATAAAGATTGGATTAAGATCAATACCTTAAACTCCACCAATATCTTAGCCAAAACCTTTCGAGGTGATGCCTTAGAATGGTATCATCAACTCAAATATCATACTATATCTAGTTTAGAATACTTAGTTAATGCATTAGTACAAGAATCCCAAACTAAAGACCTTACTAAAAATAGATTAGACCATTTTATCAACTATAAATAATTAGAAAATGAAAAAACCCAATTTTTCATTTAGTTATGGAAAATCTTATTCAATAAAGTCAAACATAATATGTCGAAAGATAATCTCTTCCATTTATTCACTAATTCTCTTCATCCTAAACTATAATATCATGTTAGGAATCTCTCTCCAAATTTTTTGGAATAAGCCCTAGACCAAGCCAAATGTCAATACTTCCTCATAAGAAACTTTGAACCCTCTCATCCTCTATCCAAAACTCAAATGATTATGAAATCTAAAAATTGACATGCTACTAATGATGGTGTTATAGATACTTATGATAACATACACATTATTCATGCTATAATCCTAAGTGGTTCCAATGATTCTTCCTTTTCATAACCACTTTCCACCAATCCTTTCCAACAACCTAGTTCTACATTTTCCCATGTGAACAATGTAGATTCTCACATACAAATTTCCTTGGAAAAAATTCAAAAGTGTCTTCTTAGACCCTCACCACAATATCTTAACCCTACTCATGCTACCAAACATTACTATGATCCAAATAAAATCTATTGGTATCATGAAAGTTGGGGTAATTCACATGAGACTTGTCACCAACCTAGACATTTTCATCTTGTTTATCTCATTGGTCCTAATTTTGATCATGAAACCTTAATTCATAGCTATCATCAAGCTTATAAAGTGGAAACTAAGGCTCATAAAACCAAACTTAGGAAAGATGTCCTTAGTCAAGCTAACACTCACCTTGATATTTACAAGGATCCTCTTCCTAATAATCAAATAATTACTACTCAATCCCCCTCTTCCAATGTTGTTATAAAAAAATTGATCCTAATTCTCTCACTAATGATGAAAATGTGGTCAATATAAATAATATGAGGAGAGTAGTCCATTATATATATCCTTATCCACTTTATAACTATAATAACTTCCCAAATTTTCATACTATTTAAGACACTTATCCATATCACTTCAAAAAACTTAAACATATATAAACTAACCTAACAACACAATCTATTCCTTTATCCACTATCCCACATTAGTCCAATCAATTGATGCATTTGGATACTCATTCTCTTTCGATTGATACAAATTTCACTTCTAACCTTTCATCAACATATCTTAAATCCAAATTACTCACCTCAAAACATACAAATCAATATAATTCCATGACTTAATCACCACCTAAATCATCCAAATCTTATAAATGATCAATCATTGACCCAATTATGCCACCAAAAATGTTACCCAATTTAACTCAATTAGACACACTTGAAAAAACTACATAGGTTAAATAAAAATCAAATAAAACTTATCAAAATCAATTTAAATTCACTTTAATTACTACTTTAATGGACTTGATTCAACATCATACACATTTATCTAATCTAGCTCTATATAGATATGATGAATGGGATCCTATCACCAAACTTTCTCATCTACCATCTCAAATTTATTTTTTATAACTCATGAAGACTTCCCATTATCATTTTAATCACTTAATATAACTCTTATTAAAAATTAAAATACCTCAACAATCACATGTGGGGCAAGAATCCACTTTGTTAGGATCTTAAGATAGTATTCTTTAACAATGTGAGGAAATGTCTATACACATTGAAAAAACTATAAATACTTCTCTCTCACTAAAATTTCCTATCACTTCAATGACTCTTGACATAATAATAATTCATGTGGATTATCCTCCGTTATTCATTAGTGTCCATGTAGGTGATATCCAATTCAAGTGTGCATTGATTGATGAAGATTCTATCTCTTACATTGTTTATCTTATCTTTATTTAAATGCTTGGGTATTCTGAATGTAACCTTAACTCTAAATAAAGCACATGTCAATATTATTATTGAATAAAAATGCCTCCCTAGGATGTGTTTATCTTACTATCATTGTTCCTCCTATCATTTTTTATATTCAATTTTCCATTATCATATAACCTCTTACTCGGTCAACCTTAGACATGTCACATGAGATCTATAGCCTCATAAACATGTCAATGTGTCAAGTTCCCTCATAATTATGCTATTTATAATATTTATAGAGATAAAAACCCTTAGAATTTTGAACAATTCCAAGAATGGAGTGTTTTCAAAATACCCACCCTTGAACCTTTACCTAGTGTTCCTTTTCATGAATCTCAACAATTTAATTATCCCATTGACTCGAATAGAGGGTATAATGGTCATCTCAAACTTATGGTAAATATACTACCAAAAATATTATATATTTACAATGATGAGCCTCATGAGATTAGGTTGAAAATTAAAACATTTGATCTCCATTCATAGATCATTACTCAATTACCCCCTTCTTTATGACCTCAGTCTCATCAAAAACCAATCAATGAGATTATTTCTACCATATGAAGGATTAAACAATCCATTATTCATGCTTATTCAATGAGTAAAATCATTTATTATTACACTATTGATCTTCATAATCCTCATTATGATTATGTTTATTCATTATATGACCCATTTTAGTTATTTTTTCTCAAGCCAAAGACTTATAAGTACTTAGATATCATTTTTATTTACAAGATTCTTTACATTTAAATAATATAGTTGCTTCTCCTTCTACTGCACATAACATTATCTCTTCTTCACTTGATGTTCATAAGTTTGAGATGGATCACACACACAAACTACATCTCATATAGTCACTATTGATCCTCTTTAGAGTATGCTTATTGATCATGCCATGATGAGACCATATCGGTTCACCAATTTTTATGATCCTTCAATCTTTCTCCCTCCTAAGATATTTATCACATTATGTTGACCCACATTCATCTCTTTTACCACATGTCATGACCGTACTCTATCTTATTTTTCCTAATCTTACTAGTGGTGATTTAATATTAGCTTTACCTAAGATTAACCCCCAACCTAATTTTTAGGAAGATGAACCATATTGTGAATTTCATAAGGTCATTGTTCACTGGCCCATAGATTTTCATGCACAAAGAAGGTTATTATCACAAAATAAAGCATCTGACACTAATTATACTATAGATAGTATACCTCTATAGTCTACTCCTTGATGCCTTTTTATTTTCATGACATGCGCATATATACCCCTACATAGTACCGATAGCTTCAGTAGTACATTGATGTGCTTCATCTAGAGAAGACACAATCTAACAATAAGAACCTACCTCCTCATTAAATTATTTTAGAGTGCATACATAAACATAGGGATGTTTACTATATTTAGAATCAATGTGTTACAAATCACACATATAGGTGTAGAGTATTGTAGCAACATTTTCATAATTTCCCATGACCTACACTACCACCATATTAGTAGCATACCCAGGCTATTCATGGGAAAATATTAAGCCTTACCTACCACCTTCATCCTCCTAGATATCCTATAATATTAGTCACATTACAAAATTAGTTACTCACATTGATTACCCATCATAGGGGATGACACATACTAAGACTTCTCCTTCTTGCATACCTACATTCTCCATTGAGATAGTACATCAGGAATTCCTCATAAATCTCTCAATGAAGATTAATGAGACTATGAATAAGGATAGATTCTAGTTACAATGGGATTTATATAATGTTTTTAATGATGTATTCCATGAAATCTATCGATATTTTGTGAGTGCATTATTTTAATATGGAACATTATGCCTCATGCTTTCACTTGCTTAATTTATGATATTTATATTTCATTATAACATTTTTGATGCATCACTTATATATTTTTAACTCTTTAATTAAATTTTATTATATACTTTGTAAAAACTTATATTACCCCTCTTTTGGGATGATGTTTCCTTATATTTGTGCTTTTGATAGTTAATTTTTTGAATATTTTAAGTATTTATATGACATGGATATTAGAAAAACCCAACAATATCTTATTTACCTTATGATTATCTATAAATCATACCTATCATTGTACCATCTATTACATATATGGATCTCTTATGATTCTCATTTATTCCATATCATCCTTTCATTTTAAACACACATATTTTTAGCCTTGATATTACATGTTTAGCTATGGGAAAGTTTGAGAACATTTTGAATGGAAAATTATTTAATTACTTCTCTCTTGTAATCAATGTCTAAGATTTATTATGTTTTATACTTATATCACTCATGATTAGTTTTCCAAATCCATACAAAGGATGAACAAAAAATCCATAAAAATATAAAAACCAAACCATTAAAAAAAAAGGTAATGATTCAAAGGCAAATTAAAATTAAAATAATTAAAATAATGCCAAAAGATGTGATTTTTTGGCAAATATCCTATTTTAATTGAATCTAAAACTCCATAGTTTACATCATAATAGAGTTGAGGTTTATTAGGGTGTGTTAGGTTAATTAAATGGGATAAGAAGTTTCATTATATTCTGTAGTGCCACCTAATTTCTCATGTAATTACCCAATATTCAATGTAGACCGATGACTTTATAAGGGGTCCTAAGGAATGGGGAACACATTGTGAAAAGGTAGGCCCATTTTAAGTTTTCATGTATATACAACATTTATGATTTGATTTAGATACTACACTTGTTAATCCCAATATTTTCATCTACTCATGAGATTATCTTAGGTATTCATTGTTCAAAAAGCTCTTAGCACTAGCACATATGCTTAAATGTCTCTCATTTATACTAAGGGTTGATAAAACACATAATGTTTGTCCTTCCCACTATGAATCATCTTATCCCTAATATTTCCCATTGATAAGTATCTTTCAAATAGATGATCACACATTATTGGACTCCCTTTTTATGAGTTACAGTGTAAGACCTTAAATAGGAACAAGATTTCCTCAAAAAATACCCATATTTTCTATAAAAGATCCTAAATTATTTATCTGAGTTGTATTATAAGACCTTGGATAAGACTAGTCCTTCCTCATAAAATACCTCTATAAATACCCTCCATTATTATAGATCTTTGGTTTGCCTTTTCTTAGTTTTATTATAAGACCTTAGATAGGACTAGTCCCTCCTCATAACATTTCCTTAATTCGTATAAACAACTACATATCATGTGTCGCTATAAACATCCATACTCATTTACATTACAGATTAACACAAGCTCAAATTTTGGTTTTTATTTTTTGTTTTTCACATCTCATACTTTCTTGACACATTTTTGTGTGTGTTTATAGTCATATAAAATATCACTTTAGTTTAATGAGTGTTACTTGAGACCACCCTACTCCTAGATTAGCCCTAGACATATATTAGGGCCTCTTTCAACCCTTATCCAACTTTTGAGTGGGTATTACACATCCATAAACATCCAAAAAGTAGGGATCTAAACCCCTTGTGCCCTAGGTTATGCCATCTACACACTAACACACTTCTTTGGACACTAGTACACTAGGTTAGTGATCAAGGGACCGTGTTAGTGTTAATTGCCTAATTTTAATCACAATAGATATATTTTAAATTTTTGAGACACCTAAGGTCAGCCTAGAACTATTTCATAGTCCACACAAGGAACAAATTAGTATAAATACATGAATTTCAGCCATTTGCACACTAGATGAAAATCATATGCAACTAGACACACATAAACTTGGAATAAGTAGTGCACAATCAAGGTCATTAATACCTATTATAACCTACTTATGCATACAATGATATCCATTATAAGCTCAAAATACATATATTTATATTCTCAAGACTCACTCAAATCACTCAAGTTAACACTCATACTAGAATTCACTTGCACTTGCACCAACACTTAAATTGGGAGAACTATATTAGGATTGATCTCCTTTTAAGGTATTATTATGTAGGCAACTCTTAATATAGTGGGGTGTTGAATAAATCCATTATACCCAAATGGAATCACACTTTTGATACATGCACTCTTAAAATACACTAACATCATGTAATTCTAGGGTTTGCTCATAAATTAGTCAAAAATAGTGCATAAATAATGAATTAGGGTACATCCACATAGGCACAAGCATATCAAATTCATTTAGAGGTTCAATAAAAATATCACATAGTTTTAAGCACATGGGACACTAGCATGGTAGGGAAGACACTAGTGGGATGCACTATTATCTAAGGTGATACATTATTGTATCTTATATGTGACACTCAATTTAACTTCTACACTAGTTTTCAGTGCCCAGATCATTTGTCTCAGTTAGTTTCCATCCAAGTATATTTTTATCATTCATTTTTATTTATGGAAATATCAAATTATTCCAATTTTTGCATAAATTAGTGCTTATATTTATTTCATATATATTCCTTGATTTATTGAACTCAAACCCTTTAATAACCTAGGATTTACATACACTAAGTCCTTAAAAAGTTAAATCATTTGGTGAACCTAGATTACATTGAATATTACTCAAAACCCTAGACATGGATGATCTTAGGTTTTGTATCCTTATTTTTATTATTTATTTGGTTGTGCTAGGATTTTTAGATTTCATATATTATATTATAGAACCCCTCTTTCATTTTATTTATTATATGCCATCTTAAAAAGTGGTATCTCCTCCCTTAAGAACAAGTGATAGGATTAGTTTTAACCCTATTGAACATACCTAGATTCCTTCCATTTGAGACTATACCATGGAAAAAAGACCATTTAAAACCCACCTCATTAATCATTCACACCATGATTATGTGGACTTTAATGATAATACATTAGAACATAAGTAATAAAATCAAGATCAAAATGATACACAAGATGGGAACTAGACACACTCTCCCCACTTAATAATGCAAATAATATAGTCAATAAGGATGATATTTTAAAAAGTTTCAAATATATACTTTAGGAATATCCCCATGATCATGCACAAATTATTCAATCCATAACAATAATATAGAACAAATTCAATAATGGTCAATCTTCTACTCCCCTAGATGTCAATTATTGTTACACCTACTATGGGGGTAAATAAAATTCTAAAACATGATCTAACTCAAAAACCTTAAATAATTGAAACACCTCCTATGTCCAGTATGCATTCCTCCTCTCCAAATTTAGATTCCTTTATGTATTAAATCCATGATATATAGGCCAAGGTGTTACAACTTCAACAGGGTGCCACTGACCATCTCATGCCTTGGATTCTCATGTTCTTTTCCATACCCATTTGGCATAGAATAATGCATAAAATACTTTTCCATATAGGTTTTTGGAATCCAATATTACTTTGTATGATGGTAAGGGTGACCAAGATCACCATCTACAAGCTTTCCATGCAAAATGTTTAGACTATGTGTCCAATGATTGGTTCCTTACTAAGTTTTACCTCACATTTTAAAGTATTATGCATTACAATGGTTCTATGATCATCCTAATCATTTCATCATAACATTCAATCCATTGGTAGATATGTTTTTGGCACACTTTTCAATCAACATCAATGATAAGTTTTCCTAGGCCCAAGTTGAATAACTCAAACAAAAATCTAATAAGCCAATTGTTGAATATTTCTTATCATATAAAACTATATTAGAAAATATGACTAGCCCTATGGTAGATAGAGAACTCCAAGACATATTGAACCATAGTTTGTTACCATCATTTCATGAATCTATCATATTCAAGAAGTTTCCATTATTCATAGATCTTTGCCATAAAGTGAAATAATGAGAAGTCAAGCTTCTCTCCATGGGAAAACTAAAGTACACAATTAGATCATATTCAACTAATAAGATTTATAATAAGACTAGATACAAGTTAAATCCAAATGACAACAATAATGATTCACAAACAACAATAATGTTGTTTCAAATCCACCTCCTCACATGGTTTTATCATCTCCTCCAAGGAGACCTTTTATGACCCTTAATTACCATCACAGGTTATAAACCATATATTGGAATACAATGTCATATCTCTCCCTCCCATCAAAGAGGTTTATATAATTAGGCCTCTTCCAAAGAAATATAATTCCAATGTATTCTATGACTATTATAGGGCACTAGGCCATATTACAAATAGATGTATTAGTTTGCAACATAAGATATAGGATTTGATATAAGCTAATATCATTAATGTCGACACTCCTACAGAGGAACATAAAGCATAACCAATGAAATCAAAATCACAAAAAATATTTTCTAATCCATTTCCAAAACATATAGCTAATGAGATAGTAGCCTCTTTAGGTGTTCATTATACATATCAAGCATAGGCACCACTAGAATTTTACTAGATTCATATAATGGATCCACATACTCTACATAATATTATTGGGGTGTATCATACTATAGTGCCATCTAGACCTCTTATCACTATTTTAGAGAAGGATATAGTTGATGATGACATAAATTTGTATTCAATTTTTGTATGAGCCTACATTAATCATCATCCTATTCATAGTGTCATGGTGGACAATAGGTCAAGTGTCAACATGTGTACTACCACATTTATATATCACTTGGGTTATTTAGAGTAGGATATTTCTCAAATAGATATAGTTATTCATAGATTTAATGGCCATGTCTAGAGCTCCATTAGGGAGATATTAATAATATTACAAGTTTGACCTACACATGTGGCCACCAGATTTATAGTAGTACCTAGTGAAAGTAAATTTGATATGTTATTGGGTAGGCCTAGGATACAACATATTTGAGCCATTCCATCCATTGTACATAAATTTATCAAGTATAGACATGATAATCAGGTGGTTAAAACTAAGGGCCTTCCATATGAGTATCCTTTACCTATTCCAAAACCACTTATAAATTAGTCACTAGTTATAGTTCTAGGCATATATTATTTTTTCACACCTCAGATGTCATTTGAGTCACCAATCCAGGTGAGGTCTACTCCTACATAAGTACCACATATGCATAATATCTTGTGGATACATTTATTAGAGAGACCCCTGTGTTAGAGACATTTTGTGGGTTCTATAGGGAATATCTCTCCACCACCACGTAGAATAATGTTGAAGTAAAGATCATACACACTAGTTACAACTTCTACCATAAATGCACCATAATTCATAGGCCATTTTAGTCAACTTCTCATATTCATATCCCTAATCCACAAGTAGTTTCATCTACTAATAACTCAATATATCCAATTCTCAAATACTAGATACTACATTACATAAAATGCATGATCACTCTTCCTCTATTTGATACAATCCACATTGATTGTGAGTCTCTTAAAAGAATCATCGAGTAGTGTATTCCTCTATACTTGTGCATAGCTTCTCTTACCTTGATCCTTGTATATAGTTTCATTTTCATGATTAATTGTACATAGATTATATGTCTAGAAAACAAAAAAAATATAACATTTTCAAAATTAAAAAAACATTCAAATAATTTTTAAAAAAATAAAATTTAGATTATTTGCATATCCATGTTTACATTCTTTATACTTGTTAGGTACTACATATGCTATTTATCTTAGTATAGTTGATTTTATCATATATACATATTTCAATTATTATTTTTGAGTATTCACATATTATTATAGGACTCAATTCTAGCACATTGGTCTAGAGTTTATACTATCTACCCATTGGGGGCACATACACAGATACATAGATTCAACATTGATACATTTTCCCATTGGGGGGAATCCTATACACAATTTACACTTTAATAGGTTATATCATTATAAATTACTCATATTTTCTACCAATTAATACTACTATAGAATCATTTTATGTACAAATTTTCTCTTATACAAGTTCATACCACATGTTCATGCATACTTTGATTTCTATTTTTCTTAGTTTAGACTTAATTGTGTCCCCTTGTTTTTACATCTATTCAATGGCATTTGAATATGCCATTATTATATGGCTCTATGATAATTCCTTTCATTTCATTTATGCTTTGTACATGTATACATATCCTTTAGTGTGCCTTATTTATTATGTACGTGAACATTTGAACATGTTATTTTGTGTGGCTCTAAGCCAACCTGCTTGTTATTTGTGCATGTGGACAATTAAACATGTACTTGTATGTACCTCTTTCTTAGATTTAATGGAATGCCCATGTCCCTTGTATTATGGCCCCTTAGCCTACATTGCATACCTCATGTGTTTTTATGTATGAATCATGGCCATGACACTTATATATTGCTTGTTACTTGCACAACTAGTTCTACATGACATAAGGGACCTCATGCATCTTTCCTTCCTCCTTGGATGCCTTAATGGACATCATACCCCATCCCCATTAATAGTTACTCAGTTTATTTCTTATATTTATTGTTAATATGCATGATTGCATTTTTATATCTATCTTGACAACAATATGAATGTTATATCTAACATACATCATATATTAGCAACTTATGCTCAAATTATCTTACATTATAATGCCATGTATACAAATTATATTGGTTTATCATGTAGATATCATATGTTTTCATCCTAACACACATCATGAAAATATTTGATTTTGAGGATGTTTATTACACAGGTAAAATAAAACCCATCAAAAGAGTGGGAATTCATAGGGGTTTATCATAGAGATCAGGCCATTTGACTTGAGAGCACTTAGAGTATAGTTTTCAACACACAAACACAATTATTAAGCTCATAATTAGGAAAACATAGTGGAAAATAGCCACAAGAGACCAGAGTTAATTTGGTATAAAAACATCATACATGACACTATCATGATGTGGTACTATCTAAGGAACTATGCTACTATCCAATATCCTCAAAAATAGGAAAATATAGATTTGATAGAACATAGTAATTATAGTCCAGATTTACATAGTTTTAGTCATAGGTTATCATATGTGATCAATTTATGATCAATTTTGCATAGAATCATACCAAGTTTGATTAGATATGTGGAATCATGTGAAAAATTATCACTACCATTTCATTTTTATATATACAAAGACACAAATTACTAAAACTTAATCTATAATCCATATGCACAGATATCAAAATTGTGGGCATGTGTGTAGCACATTATTTCTACATGATGAGTTTTGTTTTAGATAATATAATATGGAATGACAAATCCATGTCACTCTATACATTATATACTTCAAACATCATTTTCACTATGTTTCATACTAGATTGATGCCTTATTCCATATATAGTGGTTGGCATTTACCTGTAGTCCTTGAGTTACATTCTTGAGTGCCCGAGAGGCCCTTAGCCATTTTACATTTTAGAGTTTTTGAGTGGCCCTAGAGCCATCCTATATAGTTTTGTTTATATAATATATTTTTATTCATATATGAATTTACTGCACATGGGTGCGTAATTATGGAGTCATATCCTACTTAAGTTCTTGATCCACCTACATAAGAGGGTTGGACAAACCATCAATTGAATCCAAGTTATTCATAGTGTACAATCCACTGAGCAAGGGTGGTTAAGGATGGATTAAAAATAAGATAAATCTATTGATACACCCACACATAGGTATTGAGTAAGCCATTAGCTCAATCCAAACTACTCATTATTTGATCACTAGTTACATAGGCACAGGATATCACCAAGTTTTTGCTTTGGTTCACACACCCAATGAGGTGTATTTGTTACTTTCCTCTCTCTCTTATCTCTTTACTCCATTTTATCTTTAATTTTTATACTCCTTAAGAAAGTATAATTCATCCATGTTTCATTTTTAAGGTACATAATGGAGCATTCCTCATATATTCATACTTAAACTCAAGTGCTTCACCTCTTAGGTAAATCTAGGTATGATTATTTTTCATTTATCCTATTCATTTCACTTTGATAAATTTATAGAATAAAATTGGGGAAAATATACTCATATAAAATGTCACTTGAGTGTAATGAGTGTTACTTTAGACCATCCTACACCTAGCTTAGTCGTAGACCTATCTTAGGGCCTATTTTGAACCTTATCCAACTTTTATGTGGGTACTACACATCCCTAAACATCCCAAGATTAGTACCAAACCTTCCCCTAAGGATTATGCCCCTAGTTCCCTAGGTTTTGCCACTTGGACACTAGTGCACTTCTTTGGACACTTTTGTATTATGCTAGTGACCAAGGGATCATGATAGTGTCCCTTGACTAATTTCAACCCCAACAAATATATTTTAAATTCCTAAAACACTAAGGGTCAACCTAGACCTATTTCACACTCCACACAAGCATCAGATGAGTATAAATACATGAATTTTATCCCTTTACCCATTATATGGAAATCAAATACAAATATGCATAAACAAGCTTAGAATAAGTAGTGCACAATTAAGGTCATTGATCCCTATTCTACCCTACTTCTACATATAATCATCTACATCAATCCTAACCTTAGAATACACATATTACTAGTCTCAATCCTCACTCAAAGCACTCAAATCAACACTCATATCATAGTTTACTTAAACTTACACCAACACTTAGATTAAGATAAATACATTGGAATTGATCCCCTCTCAAGGTACTGGTATGTAGGCAAATCTAAACATAGTAGGGTGTTGAGGATGTCTAGCCTACCAAGTTAACATCACACTTTTTCTACTTGTGCTCTTCAAATACCATAACAAGATAAAAGTCTAGGGTTTGATCACAAATAAGTCAAAAATAGTGCATATACAGTGAATCAAGGAATGTCCACATAGGCATAGACAGATCACACTCATCCAAAGGTGCACTTAGAATATCACATAGTTTTCTACACAAGGGAAACTAACATGGTAAGGAGGACACTATAATAGTGTGCTAATATCCAAGGTTCCACACTATTTTATAGGAGGGTTTATGACACTTAGATCCTATTAACGACACTCATATCAGCTTCTATACTAGTTTTTAACCCCCAAATCATTTATCTCAGTTATTTTTGAGATAGGTACTTATTTATGTCATTCATTACTATTTTTTGAAATATCAAATTAGGTCAATTATTACACAAATTAGTTGTTGTATTTAGTGCATATTTATTCCCTGAGTTACTATACTCAGACATTTTAATAACCTCGGATATACATACACTAAGTCCTTAAAAATTTTAATTAGTTTTATTATCTTACATTGATATTTATTTCATTTTCTTATCTTTTCTCACATTCATATTTACTTTTATTTCATTTATATATCCTTGTTCATGATTCTTACATTGACATTTTGTTAACATTTTACATCTTTGTGTTTGTGTTCTTACCTTTAATTATTTTCTTATATTTACTTGTGTTCTTATTTACACTTATATTTATTTCATTTCCATTTACATTTCCACTTACTTTTTGACATCTTTTCCAAAGTGTTATATACTAGTAATTGTTTCACATTTTCATTTTATTTACATTATTCTTTTTAACCATGTATTTTGCTCACATTTGGTAGAAAATAATAACACATACATAAACACATTTTCTTATATAAAATAACAACTACTAATACATAACATCCATAAAATCCCTTATGTCCATAAACACATTTTATCTTAGCATATAAATAATCAATACATTTACTAGAAATGAAATACATACATCCAAAAGTCATCAACAATATATCTCTATATAATTGGATCAAAAGGTTTGATACAATACAAACATGATACAATAAAACATAGTAAAAAATATAGTTCTAAGGTTTACATCCATCATGAGGATATGCTACACTACCCATTGAGACCTATGACTACCCTCTCTAAATAGTTTGTTGTAAAAACCACATATGTGATCGTAAACCCTCCACCTATACCTATAGATGGGCTAACTTGACTTGCATCTCTTCCAATTATGTCATTATATCCAAGTGTATATATTTTTTCTTAGCTAATGTATGAAATGCTCACAAATCCCCATCACCCACTCCTGGTGGTATTACTACTTATGTTGTATCTAATAGTCTTTGTAGCTCTTGAGATGTCTCACCGACAAATCAAAACCAACCAACATAAATAGGTGTTAAAGTAACCATAATATAAATCATCTACATGTATCATGATTTGGAAGCACACCATACAATTTATCATTATGGCCTCTCTCCACCATGGTCAACCATATAGTTTCCTCCACTACAACCCTTGCAAAAAGCACATAACTCTTCACACACACACACACACACACACACACACACACACACACACACACACACACACACACACACACACACACACACACACACACACACACACACACACACACACACACACACACACACACACACACACACACACACACACACACACACACACACCTCTATTTAAAATGTAATCAAAATAAACTAAAAATTAATCATCGATGGTTGCTCCATCTACATGCCCACCAAGCACCTCTTATCATGCATGGCTTTATGGTGGTGTAAAACTTATATATCGACCAAGTTAAAGCACATGACTATGACATGATCCATTATATATCCATCTCATAATATAAAAAATCAGTATAGGTCAGGTGGTTAGGTCTTCGTATGGATATGCCTATGGGTCTCCATGTACCTCTACATGTGGCTTACCTTGTGGCTTTATTGGATCCCATTTTTGTCTTTGTTTTCATGGGGGTGGTTGTGTTATCTATTATTATATTGATAGGGAAGATGAGATGGTTAGATATAAATTATTGTTATTGGAGGAGAGGCTTTCTAATATATTAAAAAAAAGACATATATGCAGGAAAATATCAAGAAACTCATTCTTATGATTAAAAATTGTGTTTATAATATAAATGTGTTGAAGGAGGTCATCACATTTAAGATGAAAAATCGGAGTACCTTTAGGACTATTAAAAGAATCAAAGATCATGATAAGGGGAAGATATAGGTGAGTGTTATTAGAGATCTATAAAAAAATCTTAATGACTTATCCAATTAATGGAACACATTACTACATGTACTTGAATTATATTCTCTTATTTCTTTCTTTATTTTTTAGTTTTTTTAACACTAGTTTTTTGTTGTGTATTAGATATTCATTTGATATTGATCCAAGAAACATCCATGCTTTTAAGTGATATATGATTCAAATTCTTTTTATTTTTCATGTTTCTTATAAATGGAAATGTACCCATGCAAAACCCTCCTTATACCTTTATCAAAAATGATGAATAATATGCTAAAAATAACCGAGTAAAAATGAAAGAGTAGGAATGAATACACTTGTATGTATAAAACTTATGAGACCATATCTATAGAATATATGAATTAGTTAAATATAATTATAAATAAATAATGTTTGCCTCTCATATGAATAAATAAACATATATAACTCTTTTTTTTTTCACCTTTGATTATGTAAGGGAAAATAGAAAATTCTTTAGTGTGTATCAACATGTATTCAATGGTAGAATAAGTAAATAATATGCTTCATTTTTAGGTGTGGGAGATCCTACATATCACTCATCTAAAAATAAATTTCTTTCACCTACCATTTGTAAAATATATAAAATCATAAGATGATGTATCATGTAAATCACATTTATCATATTTTTGGTATAAGCAAAGAAATATATCATTATTAAATAGCATATATATTTCAAGTAAGTATAATCACTAAGGTTCAAAGATATATAAGAAAAGATAAAAACTAAAATTTTATACATTCTCAAGTTTTAATAAAGGAGGGTACAGAAGAAATGCCTCATTCTAATATAATGTCCCAATATATACAATATATAACATTAATTTCACCAAAAAAAACATATGCTCCAATATAGATAAGATATAATATTAAATGAGAAAAAAAAAAAGTTTGCCTCAATATTCATAGAATGGGATGTGGAATATTATTCCTAATTATAAAAAATGTGTATTCAATGAAAAATAATTATATTGTTTTAACTTGTTTTGGATTGGCGATCTAAATAAGCTAAAACTTGAGACTATTCAAAGTGTATACAGTATAACATATATTACACAAATATATTTGTAAAATCAAATGAATATTTCACTTTATATTTATATAAATATGAAAGAGGATAGGGTACTTATCTTATCACTACTCTATTATGATTTTTACCTTTGTACAGTCACTAAAAACTACCTATAATGTATTTTTGTTCACTCAACTTAGGAAAATGACTATAAAAATATGTTTGGGTGTTGTTGTTAGGAATCAGATGCCTAAAATAGTTTAATGTGTCCATAATCTATTGGATTTTTTTTAATTTTTTTCTATTTTTTTGGATACAAATTATTTTTCCTTGCTATCAATATGTTTCCTTGTGTGATTTCATACATTTGGTCATGTGCATAAATTTAGATTTATCTCTCCTTACCTTAAGACCCTAGATCCAATTATGAAAATTGATTTGGCCTATAACAAATGGTTTAGATAGGATGGGTTGGACAACCTCACTCACACCCTATTATGTGGATAAATATTTACTGCATTTTGATACTCTGAACTTATAGCTCTCTAACCTATGTGTATGTGTGCTCAATAGTGATATGATAAAATTTATAAAATCTATTGGATTTTGAAACTTGACTTGGATTATGATGTGTTCCTTTGATGGATTTACATATTATGAAACTTTAGGATTCACAAGGATGTACAGATGTATTTATCAATGTACAAGTATTATTCTAATGCTGACCAAGTAAGAGCTTATCAATTGATATATGTGTATATATAGGTGAATATTGGGGTAATTTACCTCCATAAATAGCATATTAAAATGTGTATTGACCTAAGGGAGAGATTATAATTTTAAACTTTTATTTTTTAGGAAAATAAGAAAGTATCAATGAATGTAGGAATTGCCAACAATTGATAACATCTGACTATTTTTAGAAGTGTCTAAGTAAGAGAAAATAGTGATTTATAATATGGAATAATTCTTCTTAAGATAATGGATTAGTTAGGCACATCATAGGGAGATCTTGTATATGAATGATGTAAAAGTGGGAAGGCTAATCTCATAGATAGATGAATGGCTAGGAGACAATTTGAAAAATATTTATTTGTGCATGCACATGTCATGTATGTCAAAGATTGGTCCAAAATTGATATTCTAAAGTGTCTAATTAATGCTTCTAGTTTAGTCTAGTATTGAAAATGTTAGAATAAAATTAATAGAGAAGTAAAATTTGATACTTGAATATAACTATATGTGGTGTCTTCAAGTTTTCTTTGAGTATCTAGTTTACTCCATGAAAAACCTACCAAAAGACCTAAAAAAGCCAATGTCCACTCAATATATAAAATCCAAACCAATTTTGATCATTGAAATGTTTGGAATTTAAAAATCAAAGAATAAAGAGAACAAAATTACCCTCTAGAATCATTAGAGAATGGAATGATTATTCTCCAATAATATGTCACTTATTGAAACCATGGATTTAGAATAATATATTTCAAAACTCATTTTTATATTGATAAGTTATATCAATTAAGAGATAAAAAATTATACACAAGCCTTAAAATATTTTCATAACTTGTTAGAACTTATACCAAGTTTGTGTTCCAAGAGAGAATCCCCAATTTAGGCTCATATCTAAATCTAAAGCAACCAGTACATATGGATTTTAGATTATAAATTCCACTAAATTACCTTAATTACAATGATATAACATAGAAAAGTGTATATAGGGAAAATTTATATGCCCCCAATACAATCCATGTGTGCCTAAATGTGATATAGAATGATATAAATATGTATGTCACCCTACCCCCAATCTCATAAATATGATAACCTACTCAATATGGTCCCTATAGTATGATACATATGATCAATTTAATCTTTATATTATGTCTCATAATTTCATATAATATATTATTTTTTTATAGTCCTATAATATGGCCCACATATGCCTTGCATATGTGTAAATTGGTCAATTTATATCAATTTTATTCATATTCATCCCAATCTCGATCATAATTTTTTTAATTTGAATCCTCTAAATAATTTAATTTGAACTAATTCCTAAATTTGTCTATTTTTCAAGGTTTGAATATCTATGACAATCCCACTAGTATGCACCCCTTTTGAGGTGATGGGTGTAGCCTACATATCATTTATCTCCAAATAAAGGAGTTATATGAATCATGTTATAATAAAATATGTAACAATCTAAAGCATGTGCTAACATGCTTAGATATGTCATCATATAATAATTTTATCATTCAATCACATATGAACATGTACTCATGACATACAAGTGTCATTCATAGTATGTATGTCAATGAGGCATGTATTAGTAGTCATCATAGTCATAAGAATCATAGATACAAGCACCCGATAGTAAATAATGTAGAAGATGCATGATATGAATCATAGAACCATAGCATTCATGAGACTACACACACACACACACATTAATACAATCAAGACATGGAAATAAACACAATAAAATGCATGCATCAATAAACATCTAATGTAAGACATAGTCAATGATCATTTAGTGTAATCCACGGTCTAAAGTTACTCAAGTAATAGAAAATGGTCACACAATGTCCTGTAATGTCATGCCATTTGATGTAATATCTCTCAGTTTCACACAATGTCATATAGAATCAAGGATCACACCATGAAATATGAAACAACATTAATAATCATATACCCAAAAATGTAAATCTACAAAAGTAGCCTATGTCATCATCACATGTATAGAAATATCATATCAATAGAGAAGAGCACCCTGAATATTATGTGTAAGATCAAACTATGTATAAGAGATATATGTATTTCAATATGAACAAGAAATTTCCATACAAAGATGTAACCTATATAGTGTACCAATATTTCCCTAGTGTAGGCATACCCCCTATTTGGAAAAGGTAACCCATGTGTGGAAGAATGTATTATATCAATATGTCCATGTATCATTTGTAATTATATGTCCTAAATCTAACTCATGTATACCATGAAATTTATGTGCTTAAAAATGGATATTTAGTATACAATATATTGATAAATAACATATGTTGATCATGTAACTAGAAAACAAGTCATCCATAGGTATTGATTTTTTATTTTTTGAATATTTAAGGTTTAAGATGCTTAATTATGCATAGAACCAACATAAATCCATGGTATTCATATAATCACTCACATTTTTCACTTCAAATGAATCTAGATGATATACCTTGGTGCTAATTACTTTAACCTTTTAAGGTTTTACTAATGTAAATCCTAAGTTTGATTAAAGAGATGAGTAGTCTAAATTAGTGAAATAATATGAAATAAATAATCATTGAATTTTTACATATTTTTACCTACTTTGAATTTCTAAAAATAGTAATAAATATTTACAAATAAAGACTTATCTAGGAAACATCTGATGTGGAAGATATAAATGTTAAAACTAGGATATAGACATGTATAAGTGTCATCAATGGGATCCTTATGTTAGATCTTCCCCTATATAGTAGTGCCAAAATTGGATAGTAGTGCAATGTGGCTCTAATTTCCAAAAAAATGGTTTTAGTGTCCTTTATGCATGACTATTACTAATTCCTGGGTGTAAGGGTGCCTGTGTTTCTAGGTTCTATTCTTGTATGCATGAAATCTAAAACTTTGTATTGTTATTGTAATAGATTATTTATTATGCTAACCATAATCCTCCTTGAAAGTAGGGCATGAGATAAAAATGTGTGTTCATTATTAGGATAGGTTGGACATCCTCAACACCATGCTATGAAGAGATTACCTACATATCAATACTCTAAAGAGGGATCAAGCCCGATTTAGTTCTCCCACCTAAGTGTTGGTGCAAGTGTAAGTTATTCTAGAATGATAGTGGTCTTGAATGCCTTGAGTGTTCTTAAGCTTGGAAATCTAGAAAATATTAGCTAAGGGTAGTTTTAGATGGTAGTATGTATAATTAGGGTAGAATAAGGATTAATAACCTTGTTTTTTCTCAATTTGTTTCATGTTTGAATTGATATTTTGCATATATTTTACATCTAGTGGATAGAGGCCTAAAATTCATGTATTTATGGTGTTTCATAACTTATGTAGATAATAAAATGATCTTAAGATGACCTTATGAGGGTTTAAATTTTGAAAATATATTCATTTAAGAGAGTTAAGATAAGGAACACTAGCGCCATGTTGGGGACACTAGTGCCACATGGCTCTAGTGTGCTTAATGTGGTGATAATGTCTAAATGGTAGGCTACTAGGCATGAAGTGCCAGGATCTAGGAATAAAGGTATGGGACTATGTTTTAGTTGACTAAGGATGATTGTGGTCTACAAAAAGGCTAGAAAAGTGTGATATAAGGATCTAAGATAGGTATAGTGATAAGATAGGAATACTTTATCTCAATTAACACTCTTAAATATTAAATACCACTTTTAGGTAATTACATTCCCCCCTCTTTATGATAGAAATGTAATAAAGTGAAATAACTAGTATAAAATTAAAATAAGTGTATCTGGCCTTACCTAGGAAGTGAATCCCATGTAGTTGAGTCTAAATATGTGAATTTTGGTTTGTGTATGTGAAGCATGATCCAAATCATGACCTACAATGAAATTTGCATAAATTAGTCTATACTTAATAGATATCAAAAGAAAAAGACTATGCTAAATAAATTAACTGAGTAAAACTAAGTAAAGAGATGGGAAAGAGGAAAGGAATGAATACACTTCATTGGGTATGTGAAATAATGCATGAAACTGGTGATAACTTATGTGTGTGCATGTACATAGTGATAAAATCATTGAATAATTTGACTAAGTAGATAACTTAATCAATCCTCATATATGGGTGGATTAAGAACTCAATCTAGTATTGATTCCATCATTTCCCACCCCTACTTGGTGGATCATGAATTGTGAATTACTTGGATTAGACTGTAAGTGTGTCTAACCCTTTCATGTGGGTAGCTAAAAAAATTAGGTAGGATATGACTCCATCATTGTCCACCCAAGTGTATTAGATGCATATAAAACTAAAATAAAAAAAGTGTTGGAAATATCTAACTAGGTATATCTAATTGTGTATGTTGGCTCTATGGCCACTCAAGTACATTAGGTGGCTCTAGGCCACTTGGGAATCTGAACCATTGTAAATGGAGTAAGGCAAGAAATTGGTGACAGCCTAGAATGTGAATTTAAGTGTATATAATGTAGAGAATGAAATGGATCTTGCCAGTCCATCTAATCAACTTATGTGTAACTAATAATATGGAAATAATGTGTCATGCACATGTCCCTAATCTGACATCTGAATATATTGATTCTAGACTGAGTTTTAATAGTTATATATAAGTATCTAAAATAAATGTAGGAATGATCATAACACACATGACTCCCCCAATCTAATAAATTGATATGAATTTGAGTTGAACTAGTGTGAATCTGAATAAAATCTAAGCATAATTGTCAAGCCTATAATTATATCCATGCAAACTTGTACTATACCTAGTGTACTATTCTAACTAATATAAATTTATTGAGATTGGGAATATTGTATAGTAGTGTCATGTCTTGAATAGTGGCACCATGTGGTGCTAGTGTCTTGATCTAGGTACTAATGTTTGTCTAGTCTAAAATTTGAGTTACTAAACTACTTTTGAAGCCCCTATTTTTCCCTGTGTCTAATTTCCTAAAACTAAGCATGTGTGTTGAAAATGTTCTATGAATGTAATGTAAGAGCCTGGTCTTTGTGACAAACACCTATGAATTCCCCTTCTTTTAAGGTTATTTATTAAACTATGCAAGAACTATAGTGAAAATAAACAACTCTAAAACATGTGTTAGTCAGAGCATATATAATAACTACATGATAATCCAATACAATATGCAAACATAAGATTAGAATGTAAGAAAATCTAAACATAAGTATGTAGTGTAAGATGTATGTTGTATCTATACTTACAAAAGAATGTTAGGATAGATGTAATAAGTTTTTATAACATCAAATTTGAGTAGTCAATCCTATGGAAAAAAAATCTCAAAATAAAGTGGCCATTAGCATTCAAAAATTGTCAAAGGGGTCTCCGACCAAAAGTAGAGATGATGTGTGGTAGTATTTCAGGAGGTAGATATAATGACACATAATCAAATATTACATTGAAGATCAATGATGAGTGGAGGTCAAAGGGGTCAGTGAATCTCAAATAAAAAAGTGTGCATGACAAGTGTCAATGATTCATTCAACTAGTAGGAGATCAATGACTCATAGGCATCCATTCACAAGTAGATCAGTGGACATGCAAAAAAAATATAAGATGGTGTCAATTTTAATCTATAGAGACCATATAAGTCCAAAATAGTAGTAAGGATCATGCCAAGTTTTAAATGCAAGAGATAAAATCATGTACACTTAGTGGGAACATGTAGCTACTCATAACATGGCTCTCTTAGCTCCAAAAAAGGAAGACTTAAATGTGCGAAGGGCTCGAGGATATTTGTGGTGTTCCTAGGTGATTCATCTCATGATCAATGTAGTTTCATGTTTTGAATGCAAAAGAACTCAAGGATAATAATGGTGGTTTTATCCATTTATGACATCCCTATCCATTTCTCATGCAAGTTCCTTCTTCTCTCATCCCTTTCTACTATATATAGAGGCCTTTCATCCTTAAAATAGATACATTGATTGATGATAGAGTTATTCTATCATAATCACCTTGTAAAACTCTCTTGAAGTAATATAAGATCAAAATTTTGATTATGGGTTGAAGTAAAGTGTGCACTATTGGAGTTTTATTTGTAAAATGTATGATTTTATTCATCATTTGTAACTTTTTCAAGCATCTTGATTTGATTCTATTGGTTTTGTGCAGGTTGTGTGAAGAGTTTAGACATCAGTGCCTCCTTGAAGTGTCACGAGCTCATAGTGTCTCATATAGACCTATTTCTTTATATCTTTTAAATCATAGGGTTCCCCTTCAACCTCTACACAAATATTCATGCCTATGCCCTTGAGATAAGATAAAAATAGTCTACACCTTAGTTAGGTTCATCAATATTTGTTAAGGTTTTTAGATTGAAAGTGGATCATTTCATATTTTGGTGCATCACCATCCTTAGCTTAGATTTCCCTTTCATGTTATCTTTCTCTCCCTTTTCCTTAGTCAATAGTAGATTTTAGTGTGGGAGACAAGATAAAGTGAAGCATTTGAGAAGCTAACCTCATTAAAAAAACTAGAAGTTCAACCTCATTATAGGATACCCATAGCCTGAGGTTGTCCCAATATTGTATTTGGGAGTGAGAGAGCCTAAAAAACTCTCCCACAAGGGTGCAATTTTAGCATACAATAGGATCAACCTTTGCAATGACATGTGTTTCATGATTAAGCATATAATTTCATATTTTTGTGTTGTGAAAATAATAACCAAACATTATTTTTCTATTAAATTTTAATTATTTTAATAATATATAAGTTTTATAATGATGTAATATTTTTTTCCATATGATCGTCATCTTATTTTTTTTAAAATCCTATTTCATGATTTTTAGCTAAAACATTTAACAGTAAGGGTTTATCTATAATTAGTAGCATCAATATTGGTGGATTAAGTAAATATTATTTTATTACATAAAATTAATCTTTAAGAGATTATTTCACCTAGTTTTACATCTTTATTTAACAACCTTGTAAATGTGTGTCTTATTAGCCAATTGAGACATAAATCATTTGATTGCTTAATTTTTCCTTGTAAGCATCTCAATCACTTTAATTTCTTTGGTGGAGGCAAGTCAAAAATAGTTTTTACTTTATTTTTATCCACTTATACACGTTTATGAGATATTATATATCCTAATATTTTTCCCAAAGATACCCAAATACACATTTATTGGATTTTAACCATATATTGTAGGTGTGTAAGAGTTCAAATATTTTTCATATGTATGTAGCATGATCTTATTGATGTTTATATTTTATAAGTAACTCATCAACATAATATTTTATAGTTGTGTATACAATTATTACATATGTGTTTCATATCCCTTGATAAGTAGAACCTACATTTTTAATACAAAATTCTCCCCATGGTGTGGTAAATGTAGTTATAGGATGATATTCAATATTATTTGTTATTTGATTATATCCATCAAAAACATCCATAAATGATAACATCTCATAACCATCTATAGATTCCATAGTCATATAAATATTTGGTAATGGATAATCATCTTTGGGTATTCCTTATCCAAATGATGAAAGTTTTTATAACATTTGATTCATTCATTAGGCTTAGAGATAGGTAAAATATTAGAAACACAATTTGGGTAAATAATTAATCTAATAAAACCACCATCTAGTAGCTTTTGAATTTCATCCTTGAATATAAAATATACCTTTGTATGTATTTTCATGTTTTTATACTTAACTATTTTTACACTAGGGTAAATAACTATATTATGCATCCCAACCTTAGGAGCTATTCCTAGAATATCTAAATTAGTTTAAGTGAATAACTTATGGAAATCATGTAGCACCTGTCTAATATATTTAACTTCATCATATTTGAGAATGGATGCAAGGACTAATAACAAATCTTTATCTATTACATAATTAAATCCCATTATTTTATCATTGAATAATGTTGAGTTACTACTTTTGGTGTAATTAAATTGTATGAAGACCATCTAACTAGATATCATCATATGAATGTTTAGCCTCTGTAAAATATTTGTGGTATCTTTTTGTAGAATGAAACCTTTTATTATGATATAAGGAAGGAATGTCCTCATATTCCCCTAGACACTCCAAGAGGGAGTTATCATTAGATATCTCATGCAAATCCCAAATTTATGGAAAATATATTATTGATGAGGTAATAATGTACCAAATTTAATTTTGATACATGATGAACTTATAACGCATGCTTAGGTGTTGACTTATAGAAATATGTATAGATATTTAGTTTCATTTTCTCAATTTACTTATCTAATTTTGAATCATATGTATATCTGAGGCCTTGAATCATAAAAATGAATGAGAGTTAAATCTAGCAAATTTTAAAAGCTCTTTGGGTGGGGAAAAACTAGAGTGGAAGTTTTATGAACTCTAAACAACACATTTGTTGAAGGTGGATTGTTTATGGCAATATAATAGACTAGTGACTTCTTTGTAATGGATTAGTAGATTTTTTATAATTATTTTGATGTATTGACACAACCAGAGGTGATTCATGTTGAGTCTTTCCTTGTTAGAGATGTATAAGTTTGGTGTACTCTAAGCAACATATTTAGAAAGTTCAAAATTCCTAATGGGTGAGAAAAACTAGAGCGGATGTTTTACAAACTCAAAGTGATAGATCTAATGAAGGTGGGTCGTTATTGGAAATATGATAGACTAGTATGTTTTTTGTGATGGATTAATGGATTTTTTATAGTGATTTTTATGTTTTGACATGACCAAAGGTGTTTCATGTTGATTCTTTCCTTGATGGAGCTATATAAATTTTATGAACCCTAAGTAATGAATTTATTGGATTTGGGTTATTATTGTCAAGATGAAAAATGGGTAGGTCCTTTTTAATGGATTTCCAGAGATTTTATAGTGATTTGGATGTTTTTATGTGACCAAAGGTGTTTCATGCTAATTTTTTCCTTAGAGTTTGCATGAATCCTAATGTTTGGAGTTGGGCCTAGATATATATTTATGTTGAGTTGAAGGTCTTGAGATTAATGGCTAGTTTTTTTCAAATCCCTACTATATGGGGAAAATAGATCAATATCTTAACAAATCCTAGGTGGAAGTCTTAAGTGTGTTCTATAACAAACATATAATGTGTTCCCCTTCTAATGACTGCATTAATTGTTTCTCCTCCTATGGGGGAGATTGGAAGATAAGTTTTATTATGGGTGTCTATGAATTTTTTGAAAATATCACTAATAAGAAAGTTCCCAAGCTAACTCATTACTTATCCCATGTGAAAGTTTTATATGTAATTTGTTTGCACTAGGTTTCTATTTCATTGGTGCTCTAAGATTCTTTCATGGCCCCTGGGTGATGGTGTGGAGGCAAGGGGGAGTTATGTCAGACTGAAAGTTATGATCCAATCCATTCCTAGTCTATTGAGGAATCTTGTTGAATCTTTTGAGGACAACTTCCATTCATTTTAGGTTTGTCCCATGCTATTTAAAGTTGGTTTCAATGTGGTTTATAGAGGTGGTAAACTATCTCTAGTCAACAATTTGGTGTTTAAACTCTACCCAAGTACCACTAGAAGGGATATTATGAGAATATCCTTGTTTTCCTAGGGGATTATGATGTTGGTCAAACCCTTGTTTAGTTTTTTTCAAGTAGTTATGGATATTTACTTGAGAAAGCTTTTTGAAAGTTTGGAATAGTACCTAGTCTACACTATTTGGTCTACCAATTTGTAGGGTGTTGGATGTGTTCTCTTTTTGAGGGTTAATTTGGTTGTGTTGTTATGTTATGATGTAAAATTTTTGGGATATGATCTTTAAAAAAAACCCTCTTTATTATGTTATAAAGGTTGTGTGGCTTGTTTTCAAAACCCTCTCTTTGTCCTTCTATGCTATTTTTTGTTATAGAAGTTATGGGACCTACTCTTAAAAATACCTCTTTGATACTTTGTAAAGGTTGTGGGACTTGATATCAAAACCTTATTATTTGTTGTAGGACATTTTTAAAACCCTCACCTTTTACCCTTATCTAATAAAAAACCTTTATTATTAGATGTGGATACAATATTAATGATGCCTTATCTTTATTTTCTCAATAAGTTTCTTATTTATCCAAATATTTGAAAGTATTTTAGTCTAAAACCATAGTGTGTTAAACATGTTACTTGTGGTATAAGAGTATTCATAGTAGATATTGGTTTTTTCATGTCATTACTTAGATCAGGGTGTTAATTCTATTGTGAATAAGTTTGCATATGAGGAATGCAATTCCCCATAGATTGAGTCATTAGGAAATGCCTAAAAGGTTCTTGATCCTTAAGAAAGATGTATATATGTCCCTCATGACTAAACTTAAGACATTCATTTAATTTATAAAAAACTATATTCATATCATGAATCCATGTTCTTATTAATATAATATTATAAATAAAATCATTGGGCATAAACTAATATATTTTAGATATTTCTTGGGACCCATATTGATATTCAAGGTAAATTTTTTGAGCACTTTTTGTGGTATGTTATTGAATCCATGTGTATATGTCTAATTATAACCACTTAATTATCCTAACTTCATATTAAATTCAGTTATTAATCCATTATTTATCATAATATCACCTTATTATATTCATTATTCTAATCCCTCTTATATTCCCCTTATCACACTAACCTTACACGTTCTACCTATCAATTAATCATCCTATTAAATTCATATCACATCCATATTATCCTATTAACCTTAATTATATCCATTTTATAATTTTTAATTCTAAAACTCAACTACACTCCTCCTAATCCCCATTTAATCATCATTTATTAGCCTAAAACCCCTCTAGAAATTTATAATCCACCTAGATCCATGCACTCTCATTTTCAAGAATTTTAAATTCCTTAATCTCACCTACCTCCATTAATTTGATCCTCATTAACTATCCTAATCACATAGGTCCCTAATATCCTTCTAGGATATTCTAGGTAATTTTTAATTACTTGGAAATTCTTAGACCATTGATCTTGCCACCTATAAGATCAAAATTTAGTCCTCCATTTTCCTTTCCACCTTATATTTAAACCAAAATCTTCCCATGAAAAAACAAGTGAATATATGAGCACCATTTGCATGCTATCATTGTGTCCAAGTATTGAGTAACCATATAAATCCAACAAACAAGCATTTTATCACCAACACTTTGTCCAATTTGGGGTACATCATACAAATTTGGAGGTAAATTTAGAGTAAGATGATGACATAATTTACTTTAATCTCATTATTGATTGCTTATTATTTATCTACCTTGCCCAATATTGAGCTTAAGAATATATTTGAAGTTGAATTTTTTTTATTTGCATGTTGGTTATTAATTTTGATATTGCACTCCAATTTTAAGTTTTTATTCTAATACATTTTTGTAACCATAGTGGGATCTTTGTTTTACATAATCATGTGCTTTTAGTGTGATCTAACTAACTTGAAAGGATGAATTTTCAAATATTTGAGGCTAAAATGTTCAAAATATCATCATTTTCATATACAAGTTTCAAACACAATATCACTCTACAAAACTGCAACATTGTTCTCTAAAAATGTAAGATTGCAAAAAATTAATGTGACTTCATCTCTAACTGATAGACATGGACCATATGGTTTATATTTAATATATTTTTCATTGTGTTGACTCATGTTTCATGATTTTTTATTATTAAGACATGATTTTGCTAACCCTAACCATAATTTTGAAATGTTTGTGAGTATTTTGGGTGTAGGAACAAACCTGTGTCTATATAATAGTGACACTATTACATAGCATCATGAGATCATTTAAAATTCCACATAATTATATTCTCTATGTTATATTTTTCATGTTTAAACTCGTAGTTCTATATCTTCAACATTGTTATTGATAGCCATGACATTGTATAACATAAACATGAAATTGCATTATTTTTGTGATCTAAATAACTACACAAAATTAATATGATTGTTCTATATTTTTGATAAGTGAATTTTTTTTTGACACCATCCATTCTTACTTATTCATCTTATTGGAAACATAAAATCTTTGGTGTATTTATCTTGCAAGTTTTAATAACTATTTATTGTCTAGATTAGAGAATTTTGCATTTTGAAATAAATATAATAGTAATCACTAAATTTTATCTATCATCTAACTAGAAAGGTATTAAACATCAAAACAATCTCAATCCATATCTTTTTCAATGTATTATTTCTCTAACTTGTGTTTTTTTCTATTGTCACCAACCCATGGCTAAAGAAGTATGTAATTATTATCAATAGCCATGACATTATTCATCATAGGAATGATTTTGTCTTGTATGTGGTTGTGATCATGAAAATACTAACTCATGACTTTATAGTTGTAGCATTGGACATGAAAAGGGTAACATTGTCATGCTAAGCTATGATATTATCTTAGGTATAACACTATTTATCTCTTTTTCATTATATCTTAGTTATATGATTTTGTTCTTGGTATGTTTCCTATTTAACTATGTTCATAGTATACTTATTGCTTTGTATCCATGGCATCATACTTGTTGGTGTGATTCCTTCTCAATACCTAGGCTATGTTACTTTAAAGCATACACCTAGTGAAATTCTTCTATGTGCCAGAATTTCATGAGGAAAAAGACACTTCTTGCACTCACCCAAGGCAAAAAATATAATGTTAAGGATGGGTTGGGGTTATTTGGAAATGATGGTGTCTAATAATTAATAGGTAGAGTGGTACAGGACACTCTACTCTACCTCCTACCTAGCTTATATGCATTTATATTACCCTTGTTATACCCCTAAACCTATGCTATTAACACATATAGACTCATTAGACCCTTGCCTCCAAGCTTATATTATAATTAAATGAAACATGAACATAAAGATGGAATGACATGTATAATTTTATTAATAGCCAACTTAAAATAGAACTTATTATAAAATGTGAGACATGAAAACCCTCACAACATTGTTATCCACCAATGACAGCTATAACATCTGAAGCATAAACTAAATAATTAACTACTATTGATCATCCATTAACCACCATCATTTCATCTTAGAACTAATCATTTATAGCTTTAATGAGAAATGGGATAGATTTTGATGTCAAACATATTTAAAATTTGAATTCTCCCTCCACTTTCTCTTACCTATCTCTCACCATTAATCATAACATCAAACTTATTTCCATCCCTTACATCATCAATATTTATTTATTTTTACCATTTTTATCTATTAGCCTCTTCAAATCCTTCATAGTGGTTATGGGGTAGCTGAGATGTAATATACCTAGATCTCTTATCCTATTCAATCATACAGTTGGATGATAGACTTCTAGTAGCATTTAACATCCATTTCCTTAGCCTCTCCTTCCTTACTGACATGTCTCTCATCATCTATAAAACCCATTATTTGGGGTCAACATTTACCCCAAACTAACCTAGTTGACCATCCTTAGTTAAGTAGTTACTTATTTTGTGTGTTCATTCTTCAAGAGGGGGAGCATAAAGCACCAAAATTCCAATGTGCAACTCTCTTTGGAATTCTTCCCAATGACATATAGTACACTAGATATTCTCATGTGTTATACTTGATTTAAAACTTATCCTTTCAAGAATTTTGATCTCAGTGAGGAGGGGATCAAATTATTTCTTTATTCCCCTAACCTTATCCATTCCTTATTTAGACTTTCCTCCAAAATTATCTCCTCATCCAAATTTCTTCCTTTTAGTTCCAAGAACTATAGCTTTAATTCCCTTTTGGTAGTGCCTTTTTCTTTAGCTAATGATTTTACCTCTCTAATCAAGGTGGATATTTCCTCATTGTTTTTATTTGTGTATAATAAGGTGGTTAAGGCCATATTTTCATCTTCTTAGAATTATAGGCATGAGTATATAATCTTGGCTAGCTCAAAAAATCTCCTATATAAGTGTTCTACACTATCTCCACATTTGATAAGGATGTTGTTATTACCCTTTCATTCTTTTAGTTATTCAATGCATTTGATTTGGACCTATTATAACATGTCCTAAGGCATTGACCACTATTTATCCATCTCAATGAGCACATCATTTAAAACATCTTAATTTATTACTGGTTTAGTGTGTATGTCATCAACTCTATGTAGGAGATTGGGCCAGGATTTGACAATCTTGTCACTTAACATAGGGATCTAAATTTTACTTCATATAGTTGATATTTATCCCTTTCCAATTATACCCATTCCTTATTTATCATATATTATACCTCAATATTCTACTTTTTGGCATGTTTGAGGGCTTGCTCAACGAGTATGAACCTTTTTTATTCCTCTTTGATGGTGGTGGCCAACTCATTTATGGTTTCTTGTTATTGTTGAAAGGTCATCATGATTATCAAATTTTGTTAAGTTACTATTGTCTCTCAATTTTTCACCTTTGGAGAGGTAGTTCAAGCCTTCTCAAAATTGAGTGTAACATGGAATTATTACTATCCCTATGGGTTGCCTATAGTAGGGGTAAACCTCTAGATTGAAGGTTCAGTTCCCTAGATTTTTCTATTCATGATCATCACATATGCTAATAACTTATTTAGATGAAAAGAGAGAGATAAAACATAAAGTAAACCTATCCTAATGAGGTGATGCACCAAATTTAAACTCATCACTAGCAACTAGTTATAATTATACTTTAAATGAGATCCTAACCTACACATGACACTAATCCAAATCTACCTCTTGCATTATTATTTATCATGGAGGTTTGTGAAGTAAACTTGAGCTAGGAGGACTAAAAAAAAGGTCATGACATGAAATTAATGAAGATACAACTCAATAAACTCATGAAAACTTCATTTGAAAAAGACTTTCAAAACTAAATACGAATTCCACAAAGGACAACATGCTAAAGAAGTGAATCTATCACTTAGCAAGATCAAATAGTCTAACATACACATTGAAATAGTCCATGGAGAAGGTAAATCATATTTTTATTCATTGATAAATTGACACAAATTATCAAGGCTTCATCATAATCACATGGAGGATCAATAAAAACTTATCCAATTAAGGCTCAATATATATCACATGTGAGAGAGAAGAGAAGGGCATATGAGAGAGAGAGAGAGAGAGAGAGAGAGAGAGAGAGAGAGAGAGAGAGAGAGAGAGAGAGAGAGAGAGAGAGAGAGAGAGAGAGAGAGAGAGAGAGAGAGAGAGAGAGAGAGAGAGAGAGAGAGAGAGAGTAAACAAGTGTCTCATGAGTTAAAAATAAGAGAGGAGTTATTAAAATACCTCAATAGGTCCAAAATTCCATGTTTAGGTCATTTTAATATACTCCCTTACTCCAAGTGGTGTAGGAGTTAAAAAGCTTGCTTGACACCTTTACTAGCTCTCCAAAACCACCCTTTATCATGCATTGTTGAAAGACAATTAGACTTATTAATGGTCAGATAAGGTTTTCTTAAATTTTTTATATGCTATTAAAACCTCTCAACTGACCTATTTAGGTTTTGTTTGACACATCACTTCCATTTCTTACTAGGTGTCTAGAGGACTCTTCATCTCCTTAGGCCAATCTTGCACACAAGTGTCAAAACTTGGATTCTTATTATTTATCTCATCCTATCTTCATGTATTTCCTATTAAACTCATATCAAATATATAAAAATCCATTTTAAGGTCTTGAACTATCCCCAAGAGCTTATTCTCTATCAAAATCCCCAAATTGGCCTTATTCTCTGTAGCCCTAAAACCTTACGAACCTCCTTGTGTAGGGAAAATGAAAAAGGGTACTGAGAATTTGAAGGAATATTTTAGGAACCATTGTGTCCTTATCAATTTCAATATTATAAAGTGAGTATAGTTATCCCTTTTTGTTATTTTTCTCTCTTAACTAGGCCTTAATTTGTCTTCCTTGCCAAAAGATTGAAAAATGAGTCTATAAGATTCCCACACATTAAAAACCCTAAATAATCATATGATTTATTTATATAACTTCTTACCCATTCTCCATGCTAATTTTGAAGTTTTTATAACTTGTATAAACCTATCAAATAGCATAAAATAGTATTTTAAGGCTTATTTCATATAGTTTTGTACCTACAAGTATAATTAAATGGAATAGGATGATGCTCAGGGGAGTCTTGAACATGTTTTAGGTTATTTGGAAGTTTTACAATCCATGTAGAGCATATAAGTTCACTTCTTTCTCATCAGGTCCTTTTGGCGTCCCTAGGTAGCCTGAAAGTGCTCTGAGTTTGTAAAGATGAATAATATAACTTAGGGCATGAATCCACCAACCAATTCCAAAAAATGGAATTTCAATAGGGTTTATAACTTCACATATGATCCTAATGTCCCATTCAACTCCTCTATTCCATATTAAGAAATGAAAGATAGCCTCTCGAGCTACAACTAGGCATTTTATATGGGCTGAGAGAGAAATGGGTGAGTGATAGATTTCCTAAGTTTGGTTTGAATTATAAACATATCAATGAGATTTTTAATGTCTTCCTTGATATATTTCAATAGTTATTTTTCCACATTCCTTCATTAGGTCTCTGTTGCATCCCATTGGTCTATGCTTAAAGTTCTTGAGCCAACTTGCTCAACATACCCTAATTGGGTCTATACACTTATTTCTCTAACTATCAGAGGTCTTAGATCTCATTAAATTTTTGTGTATACTCTTCACCATCTCTTGAGGGTCTTAAGTTCCTCAACTTCACTTCACTTTACCACTTCTTAGGACTAACTACCCATATAGTCTTTTTCATGCACTTAGATCTTGATAGACCTGAACAAGGTCTGACTAACATGATGTTTCACTTTTTTTCTTGAGATTTATATTCTAATGGACTATGTTAATCCAATTTAAATAATATTAAAACATTTTAATCTCTCTCATATCTCTTATTGTCTTTCAAATTTTTAAACAACAAGTACCTTATGAAAAAGTAAACATGTGTATATATTGGTAGGGGTTTCTAATGTTTATATGTTTGTCTCATTTATTGTTAAGTCTATGGATATTTTATATTGATTTTATAAAAATGATATATCTCAAGTGTTTCACTTTTATTTAGACCTTTATCTTTCACCCTAAACTAACAACTCTACATTGCTAAAGTAAGCATGCCTGTATATGCAAGGACTATGTATGACTAGCTGAGCAAGCATGGTTTTATGTTTTCAATTAGGTATGGGAGATAGATGATATTTTATTTATTCAATAAAACATATTAAATTATTTACACTTTCCTTCCCTTAGACTTTTGGCTTCCTTAGTTGAAAAAAACTCCTCATATAGTAAACATGCTTGATTATATGTATGTGGGGTTTGAAAACTCTATCTTTACCAAATTCATTGGTCATTTTGATCATGATTCCTTTGACCTTAAAAAAATATCATTTTTTTTAAAAATCAAATTAGATAGACCTTAGTGTCTTTCATATGCATTTTGTCTCTCACTTTTAGGCTTGGAAACAACTTGCTCACCCCAATAGGCTTGTAGGTCTCTATTAGAGAGATCTGAGTGTATTTGAGGCTTGTAGGACATCCATTTCCACTCCTAAAACTTTTGAATGGTTTTTATTTAACTTTTTTTCATCTTGATACCTTTTACATGCCTTGTATACTCCAAACCTTATCAACATCTCTATTCAAGGCCAATTTCTCAATTGGTTATAGGTGATTGTCTAAAAGGTCTGAGTGCATATAGTTTGAGTTTGACCTTTCTCACTACACCATGATATTTGAAAGTGACTATTAATAATTTAAGGGGTATTTACCATTACATTAAAAACTTCATATAGTTTTCAAAACATTCTACTAGACCTCTACTCTCAATGTTTCCACATACAGTCCTATAGGTGTGTCTTACTAAGCTTATTAGCTTTGTCCTCAACTCTTTGAATTTAGGTGCTTATAAACGTCCATTAGTAAATTAACCCTTCATATTAAGACTATTTCACTGATTTAATTCTTGAATATACCACTCTAAATATTGACAACATTGATTTATATTAAAGTTGTAGACCTACAAGTTTGTAGATGTGTAGGTCTGCAACCTTGTGTAGAAGCATTTGAAAAGTTCCAATATGACTGTTAGGCTCAAATATCATTCCTTAAATTTCATCAACATACTCAAAATGAAGTCACAACTCTCAAACTCCTTGAAATACATGTTTAAAGTCACTTCAAATCAGCTTCTATGTAAACACAGAGAACATAGTCCACAAGGTCAATGAAGATGTGTCCATGTGAAGTTAGTACATAATGTTTGACTAATGAAAAGGACATTTATTGATTTATAAGGTGGTAGAATAAAATGGAGAATCAATTATATGTATTATACCACCTAGATAACTTTGAAACACAAAAAAATGACAATCACTTACAAACTATGCACAAGATAATATTTTCTTGCCAAAAGACCATCCACATGTGCCATCATGGTGAATTAAAGTGTATTATGCATCTATAGACCTCTGAAAACTCACTCCAAATTATTTCATGCAGCCAAAAATTTCACACTTGTTCTTGAGTTACACAAAACTTAGCCTATGGATATTTAAACCTTTAAAAAGTATTATAGGTCCTTAGTGATTATTCATAAAGATAAAAAGATAAATCTAATTACCAATACCAAAAAATTTAATCCTATATGGTTCTAAAAATTTGGCTGAAATATTATCCCCCAACACTACCTGTATGGCCTGTACCATGTAGTTGAAATTGACCTTTAAGAGCTTCTGAATGGAGTAATGGAGGAGAGAGAAATTTATGTAACTTTTGAACTTTAAAATTATTCCATTTATTTTTTATGACCTATGGAATCTCAAAGGACATTATTAAACTCTTTTAACCTACAAGTGAACTCAATAAGTCTATACAAGTCACTTAACTCAAGATGGCATTAAAACTTAAGATTTTGACCTTGTTCTAACTTTTTAATAGGTGTGTCATTTGTGTAACTACTTCAATATATTTGGAAGGTGTGTGGTAATTATTTTTCACTTAGGTAACTTTTATTCACATGAATTTTATCTAAAAATCACATTTTCACTCATTTTCACCACCTAAAAGATTGTAAATGAACCTTAAAGTCTTCAAAACATCATTAAATGTTATGACAAAGTGATTAAAAAATAAAATGAATTTGATAAACTCATAATCACCTATGAAACCACTTCACGAATCCTTATCTCTCCATGACATGTCTAGACCACTATATGACCAAAAAAATACTTACCTTAACTTCTCCAAAATAACCTTAAACAATGCTAATAAGGTTTTATGAAGACTTTTAGGGACCATATAAACATACTAAGACCACATGGCAATCATATAAAAGTTTCAATGTAGATGGGGTGACTAATTTTGACTTAAGGTCAAAATTTTGTCAACATTCTTGGCGATTCACAAGAGTAGCATGCCTACAATGCTAAAAAGATCAGTAGCCTTGTTTTCCATTAGGCAATGGAGTCATTTTCACTCAGATTCAAACCTAAATACACTTTTATCATGACATAATAAACTAATTTGAACATCACAACATACAAAACAAACCAATAAGATAGAAAACAAAGCAACAAGAATCACATATGTGATAGCTAAGAACTTGGGAAACACAACAATAACATAGATAAACTAACTATTTATAACTAACCTAAAATAACTCTTTTCCTCCTTGATCAAAGGGGAAACTTGTATAATTTATTCCTCCATGAGATGTAGGAGGGAATTTTTTACCATTTTTCTCCACAACCCAAAATGGGTTAACCCCCCTATAGTCAAAATGTTGTATAGGGGATTTTTATAATGTTATAGGGTATGGTGTGGCTTTGTTTTATGTCATTTCATATGACATTTTAAGTGGATCATGGCCTATCCTATTCCTTGTGTCTTTTGGTGTCTTAAGAATCATTTTTATCGTATATACAAGTAACAAATTTTCATTGTGTTGAGCAGTTATAAGAGCAGGGCCAAAAAAGCCTAAGGTTTCACTTGGGAGTTTTGTTCAACTTTTGGACAAGTGATTAGAACATTCAGATTTCCTTCAAAAGAAGTTTCCACACAAATCCCATACCAAATATAAAAGGCTTAATTCTTTTGGGACTTTTGTTTTGGGGTTTTTGGCTTAGTGTCAGGAATTATTTCAGGCATGTTATCTGAAATAATTTCCTTGAAGGGTCATTTCTTTGAAGGGAACTTTTCAAAGGTTTGAAAGGGTATATTACAAAAAAGTGGTCCAATACACCTCTCTCTAAGGACACTTTTTCAAGCAAGTATCCTTTGTAATTTCCTTGAATGGTAGTTTCTTAGGAGATGATCCACTTGAATAATTTTAAATGGCACTTTTGAAAGAAAGTGTCACAAACACTTTTATCGAAGGACACATTTAAAAGTCTTGAAAGAAACTTTTAAGTATTTATTAGGGGCACTTTTCTTGAGGAAAAGGACTAATTCCTTTAGAAAAAATGTCTAAGGTAGAAGGCCAAAAAAATATCTTTCAATAAAATTGTTTAAATAACTTTACTAAAAGAAATATTCTATAGGAAAGGGCCTATATATTTTTTCAATGGATATATTTCAAATAAATTATCCTAAAATCTAAATTTTGAAGGGAACTTTTGCAAGAAAAGTGTTCGAAATAGTTCCCTAAAGGGTATGTTTCTTGAGGATATGGTCCATTTCAAGGTTTCAAAGGGCATTTTCTTGGAAAAGTGTCCTACACACTTTCTTTGAAGGATATTTTTGTGGTGAGGTGGACCAAGTCAAAATTCTAAAGGGAAATTTTCAAGAGGGTTAAGGACCAAGACATGGATTATTTTGGACATTTTTTCTTAGATAGAGATCCTAAACAAATTTCTCAAAGGCAAAGACAAAGCAAGTAATTTTCTTCATAGAAAATGCTCTACATAAAGACTAAAAAAATTATCTAGTAAGAGGACCAAGGAAATAGATGTCTAGAGAAAATGGACCTAGTAAATAACAATTAAATTTAAAGTTTCTTAAAATCTACCATATGGCACAAGCATGAGAGCAGATGGACTGGTGAGTAGATCTAAAGATCAAATGCATAGGTGCCAATTATTAATAACACATTAGCTCATGTAGAATATTGATGGATCATGCTCATTCATCATAGGTAGATCAAATAGAGTGAGATGAGTCATGGAATCAATGATTTGAGTTGGTTCTCAATGACCAATTCTAAAAAAGGGGAGCCAAGTGACTTAGATAGAGGTTGAAGAGTCAATTTTTTACTAAGGCAAGTAAGCATGACAGATCCAACCTCAAACATGATTTAGTTGGGGCTAGGAATGAATATTTAAAGATCAAATGATGCCATTTGGGACTTAAAAATTAATAAACATAGAACTCAATGGCCACCACCAAAGCCAATTGTAGGAAAACAAACTTTCTTCCCACTTGGGCACACATCATGACAAACTAGTTTGGAGTGGTTTAACATCAAAATAAAGATATAATTAATTAATATATTTGTTATAACCAAATAGATGCCTAAAACTATTGGGAATTCTTGATTCTACCATTGTAATTTCCAAGGAGGATCAAAGAGGGAATATTGTAACTGTGTAGCAATTTAAAGTGATAGGGATTAATCAAATGGCTTGAATGAGCATAATTTATAGAACCAATTGTAACTATATTTGAAAAAATTCAAATGGATTGATTCCCCTTTTGAATTCCAAGGCCCCCTTTCTCTTGTAGCCTTTCTTCTATAATTATAAATTTTGAGCTATTGTAAAGGAGTTCCACACCATGTATGATGAAGCCCTTCTAGACTGATGTTACATTTTCCCTTTTAACATTAATACAAGTTTGTTTTTTGATTTTTAGATAATTTTATAAGTCTACAAGTGATGTATGGTGATGAAAAGTAATAACTCTTTATCCTTCCTTACCTTATCCTTTCATTTCTGAGCAATATTTATTAATCTAATAGGTCATATAGAGTGTAGTCTAGTGTGTAAAGTCTCTTCAAGTACATGCTTATTTTCAAAGTGTGAAATCTACCCTCTGGCTCATTTTCCTTGTATTGTTGCTCACACCTCACCTCTATATTGAAATACTCATGTTAAAACCCATTGAGACTTAGAGACCAACTTATATACTTTGTTTCATTATGGTATAAAATATGATGGTTATGTGGAATATATTCTTCGTGCATCACCTTATTTAGATTAAATTCAATTTATACATTTTATAACTCTTTCCCCCATAAATTATTAGTATCCTAAATGACAAAAATTACATGATGTATTTAGGGATCTATCCCTTAAATAAAGGGGCTCATTTATGATATAGGTACATCCACATACCTATAAATGTTCTCATGTTACCCAAATTTGGAAGAACCCTGAATAACCTCTCTTAGGGTGAAATATTTGGTGAAAATAATTCTAGCATACCTGGTGAGACCCATTATATTCAAGATAAATTATCAAGGTGAATGTTGGTCTTGACAAACACAAGCTATAAACTGGTGTACTACCCAGTATTTGGTGACTCCTCAAATTAAATCTATTTTTAGACCATTATTTGGTTATAAACCTATCCCTATAATTCATGGTCCTCACTGGGTAATCCTCTACTAGACCATCTGATCCTATTAGTCCACCCATTTAATCAGAGATCCCTCTTACAATTTAGTATCCATAACTTAATCTAACCTTTAAAGAATGATTAGATTTTTCTAGATAATAAGAAGAGGAAGAGGTTAAAGAAGTGGAAGATCTTGAAGAAGAAGACATGACTATACCTTATGGTTTCCCCACCTTCAACACTAATAATCCCATTCAACTTGATGCATATGATGCCATCCCTCCCAATGCCATAGAAGTTTTGCCCACATTCAATGGTGAGAGTCATATCACCCCTAGTGAACACATTAGATATTTTTCTATTTTTTGTAGTTTCCAAAATATTATTTGAAAAAATAATTCCACTAGGCTCCTTACCATGTCCCTTAATGGGAAGGATCTTGATTGGTATAAGACTCTATAAGGTGGATACATCACAACATGGGATGAGTTTAGAGCATTGTTGACTTTCATATTTGGGAATGAAATTGACCATGCCTCTCTCATTCATCATCTCAATGTGATAAAAATAAATGCCAATGAGATAATGGATGACTTCAATGAAAGGTCTCAGAAGACTTGATATAGGTTGCCTCCTCCCATGAGACCACCTACTAGTTTTGTGTTCTCTACTTACTTGAAAGCCATTGGGACTAAAATTACTAGCATGCTTCAATCTATGGGTGGTTCTACCCTCATTGAAGCATATGACCTTGTTATCAAAGATAATAATAGTCTCATCCAAGATAAAATATTGTCACTGAAAGTGTCTATGCCTCCATTGTCTCATGCTGCTGGTGATGCTTCAAATGTGGAATAAATTCCTAACATTAATACCAAGCCTAGAGATGCTCTTAAGAAGGAGGATAATTCCATGGACAAAGATGTAAAAATTCAAAGGCTTAGATCTCAACTTAGACAAGATAATGTGAAACAAGGTGCCTATAATAACCCTTACCTTTATCAACAATAATATGGAAGAGGGAGAGGCCACTGGTAGCCTAATCCTAACATGCCTACTGATACATACAATCCTAGCTCTACTACCAATGCTAAGGAGATGGTACCAATTCATAATAATTTGGTACAAGGAGAAGATTGGCAATAAGACCAATTCATGGATGCCAATAAAAATGGAGAAAAAGATCTGGTGTCTTAAGGGGTGCTTACTCACTTCCTATAAAATTAATATGAGGTAATGATGCAAGCTAATGAGGATTGGCAAACTCAAGGAGAAATATTCACCAATTTTTTGGTTGAGGACACCATTGTGCTAAATCAAGGAGCCTATGTTGTAGAAAATACAAGGTCCAAGAAGAGAGCTCTAATAAATGGTATTATCATGTCATAGGCTCATCTAACCACTCTATAAGATAATAAAATGCAACTACAAGTAAAACCATTCAAAAGGTTTCTATGGTAGTTTCAAAGGCTTTTACACCTCCAACAAGTCAAAATGTGGTAAGGTCTGCCCCTATCCCTCAAGTTCTAAGTATTTCTCTACCTACAAGAGACCAAGAGAAATTAGGTACATATTATTTAAACATTTTATATTCTTTCAAGAGTACTAAAACATCCATTTCCCTTTGGGATGTTTTACATATGCCTGGCCAAAAGGAATTATTATAAAAGCAATTGTCCACTATTCCTACTAGTCTTTCATCCTCAAATCAAATTCAAAGTCATGTTATCCTCTTAAGTGTCCCTAGTATAATTTTTGAACCATCCACTAGGGCTAATAAACCTTCACCATTTTATCTCAATCTCATAGTAGGTGACAAGTTGGTCCATAATTGCATAGTGGATAGTGGAGCTTCAACTTCAGTCATGCCCAAGGTAGTAGTTGACAAATTGGGTTTAAAGTATGAGTCTTATATTAAAGGAGTTCTCCATCTAGATGGTACCCCTACCAAAACCATAAGACTGATAAAAAACTTGAAGGTTTTCCTACATGACTGTCTTAGCTTTTATATCTTGTAAGACATAGTTGTTGTTGATCTCCCAACCTACATTGCAATCTGACTATCAAGGGACTTTACTGCTAAGATTGGTATATATATTTTAGGTAATTGGTCCTTCTTAGCCTTTAGGATGAGGTATGGAACCAAGGTGACAATTATGACACAACCTCTTGCAAGGTTTCATATCAAACCTTACATTAAGACAAGTTCTAATTTGAACTATGTTATTAATGAAGAAAAGGATTCTATTCCATATGATGGCACTCTTCCAAGATTAATGGCATTGTAGATTTGTTTCTTGATGAATATGGTACTAATACTTATGATCAATATCCTTATGCTCTCATGGAGGAAATAATCTAGGGACATATTGTATACATGAATAAGGAATATAAACACCTCTACTCACCAAGTAAGAGGGTGAAAATGATGAATTGTGGAAGATGTTTTTTGATGGTTCAAGAAATAAGGTTGGTGCAAGGGCTCGTGTTTTTTTGGTCTATCCATCTAAATAATAATATCATGCTTCATATATATTTCATTTTAGTTGCAGTTACAATGTGTACAAGTATTAAGGTTTGATTCGCAACCTTCAATGGGGAAGGAGAAAAGGAGTCAAGAACCTATAATTGTATGGAGATAACAAATTGGTTATGTACCAAGTCAGGAAGGTCATTTATACCAATAACCATTTTCTTAAGTCATACATGCATTGATTATGGGAACTTATTGAAGACTTCAATGCATTCAACATTCGCTCAGTCCCAAGGGAGCAAAATAGTCATGCTGACATACTAGCTTCCATAGGAGTCCAATTTGACACTCCAACTACCATAAAGGAGGAAGGAAAGTAGTTTCATATTAAGATCATTATCAGACCTTGTTTACTTGATAATGAAGTATATTTTCAATTTTTTGATAGTGATAAACATATTGCATTCTTCTTGCAAAATAATGTTGATTTTTCTTCAAGAAATCAAGGAAGACTCTAAGAATAGTTGGGTAACCAAATTATGCAACTAAATACCAATAAGATACCTAAGGTTTTGGTGACCTTAGAAATATTATTTAATGAGAATGATCAAAAGAGGAAAGATAAAGTGAGTTTATCTACAAAGGAGGAGAATTATGAAAAGGTTTTGGTCTTCAAGGACAAACTCCTCAAACTAGGAAAGGTACGTTCTACATTACAAAAGTAAGCATTCATTGAACTATGTAGAGAGTTTCATGATATCTTTACTTGGGAATATAAGGACCTCAAGGGATTTGATCCTAGCCTTGCAAACCATACCATTGAGTTGAAACTAGGAGTTAAACTAGACACAACTAAAGACCCATCAACCCCAAGGTTGAGCAACTCATGAGGATGGAGCTCACTAAGCTCTTTGAATCTAAGATAATATTTCCAATCAAACATTCAATGTGGGTGGCTAAACTTGTGCCTATTAGAAATAATAATGGGGAGATAAGGATTTATGTAGACTTTAGATATTTTAATTGAGTGTCACTCAAAGATCACTATCCACTACCATTAATGAAGTAGATTCTACAGATGGTTTTAGGTTCTTAGCATTTCTCTATGCTATATGGCTATTCAGGCTATAATCAGATTTTAGTCAATGAAGATGATCGATTTAAGATAGCCTTCACTACCAAATGGGAAATAGTTGCTTATAAGAAGATGTTTTTTGGTCTATAGAATGTTAGTGCCACTTTTTAGAGAGAAATAGACATGGCCTTTAAAGGTTTAATCAATGAATTAGTACTAGTTTATCTAGATGATATAATAGTATTTTATAAGGATGTAGATGAACACATACAACATTTAAGGCTAGTGTTTTAAAGATGTAGACAATATGGGGTATCTCTTAACCTAAAGGAGTGCATCCTTTTTTTCATGAAGGTAAGCTCTTGGGACATATTATTTCTATGAATGGTTTGATTATCGATCCTAAGAGAATAGAGGCTATCCTAGGTTTATCATTTCCCTTACATAAGAAAGGTCTTCAAAGTTTCTTGTTCAAAATAACTTTTGTAAGAAGATTCATTCCTAGTTTTGCATCTTTAGTAAAATCTATCACAACTATGCTCAAGAAGAACTAGGTCTTCTCTTAGACCAAAGAGAGTAAGAGTAGTTTTGAAGCCATAAAGAGAGCAATTGTAGAAGCGCCTACCCTTGTGAATCTAGATTTTAGTAAATACTTCATGTTGTATTAATTTTATAACCTTGATATTATCTCAACCATGCTAATGAAAAAGAATAATGAGGGTCTGGAACAACCAATTTCATTCTTTAGTCAATGTTTAGAAGATTATGAAGTCAAATACACCTTTGTATAGAAATAATTCCTTGCTATTGTAAGAGGACTAAAGAAGTTTAGACATATGGTGTCAAATAAAAAGATTCAAGTTATGGTCTCTCATCCTAGTACTAAGGAGTTCTTTTTTAGTAGGTATCTTAATGAAAAGAGGGTGGGGTGGATTATTAGGGTGATGGAGTATGATGTTGATATCAAAATTATAAAAATATATGGGGAAAATGCCTTTGTGAGCATCTAGCTTTAGATCTTCATGAATCAAAAGAGGAAGCTCTAGTCAATCATGAGTGTCCCCAACCAGTTAGTCTATTTCCTCTAAAAAATAGACACGAGATATGATCAAATTTCTCCAAAATGGTGATTACCCCAATAATATGAATAGATCACAAAGGAGGTATTTTAGATTATAATCTATACTCTTTTATCTTGTGAATAACATATTGTTTAGGAGAGATGTTAATGGTGTGTTATTGAGATGCATTGACAATGACTAGTTTAGAGTGTTACTTGAGAAGTTCAATGATGGGATAGTAGGAGGCCATTTATCTCCAAGGACCATAGCTTCCAAGATTATGAGGGCTAGCTATTATTGGCCCAACATCTTCCAGGATTTCCATGCTTCAATGAGAATGTGTGGACAATATGCCTTCTTTAAAGGAAAGTAGAATCTTGTATCTCTTCCTCTGAAGCCTATCCAAGTAGACCAACCTTTCATTTAATGGGGTCTTGACTTCATTGGTATGATAAATCCCTCATCAAGTGTTGGTCATGAATGGATACTCACAGCAATTGATTATTTTACCAAGTTTCATTGAAGGAGGATAATGAGAGTGCCATCTTGGAGTTCTATGAGATCATAATAATAAGTTTTGTCACCAATTCTATTATCATTTTAGATAATTCTCTTGCTTTTATGGGTACTAAAATAGATAATTGGAAAAGTAATAATGGCATATTCATGAGAAATTCATCCAATTATTACCCTCAAGGTAATGGGTTGGTTGAATCTACCAAGAAGAACCTAATCAGAATCATTAAGAGAACCTTGGAGCATAACCAAAGTGCTTGGCACACTAAACTAAAGACAACATTATGGGTTGATAGGATAACTCTCAAGAGGTCAATAGGAAATTCTCCTTTTATACTTGTCTATGGAAGGGGAGATAGGATATGTATATCTCAAGAGCTACCAGCCTTGGAATTAGCACACCAACTAGAGTTACTTGAGAAAACACCCATGGAAGTGATATTGATGGAACTAATGGAGTTGAAAGAGACTAGAGGTAAGGCTCATCAATCCATGAAGCATCACCATGTACTAATGAAGATGTATTTTTACAAGAAGGAAACTCCAAGATCATTTCAATAAGGTGACATAGTATTGAAATGGGATGAAGATAGAGAAAATATGGGTAGACATACTAAGTTTGATGCCCTATGGAGTGAACCGCATGTCATCACTAAGTACAAGGAAAGAAACTCCTTTTAGTTATCAAGGATGATTGAAGAAGAACTACCTATCCTTGTGAATTGGATACACTTAAAACCCTACCATTGAGAGTTGAAGGTGTGTCTTATAAATATTAGGTTAGGTGTGTGTTTCTTTTCTTATTATATTGTGTCCCAATAAGTTCTTTGAAACACAGTGTGTTTTCTTTAATTCTATGTTTTTTGTTTTGTCCATATTATTTTCTATGTTTCATACATTATTAAAATTAGTTTATATGTCTAACTTGTACTTGTGATTCCATATCCCAATGGATAAGATTAGGTAACTAGTCATCACATAGAAAACATACCACCCCTAGGAAATCACCAAAGATGTTGACCACTTTTACCCACAACCCAAAATGGGTCAACCCCCCTATAGTCAAAATATTGTATAAGGGATTTTTATAATGTCATAGGTTATTTTTTGGCTTTGTTTGATGTCATTTCATATGGCATTTTAAGTGAGTAGTCCTTGTATCTTCTAGTGTCTTAATAACCATTTTGATTATATATCCAAGTAGCAGATTGTTATGGTGTTGAGCAGTTGTAAGAGCAGGTCTAAAAAGTCTAAGGTTGCACTTGGGAGTTTTTTTCAACTTTTGGCCAAATTATTAGAGCATTTAGATTTCCTTCGAAGGAAATTTCCACACAAAGCCCACAACAAATATATAAGGCCTAATTATTTTGGGACTTTTATTTTGGTATTTTTGGCTAAGTGTCAGGAATTGTTTCAGATATTTTATCTAAAACAATTTCCCCAAAATATCATTTATTCAAAGTGAACTTTTCAAAGGTTCCAAAGGGTATATTAAAATAAATTGGTTCAATACACCTCTCTCAAAGAACACTTTTTATATCAAGTGTCCTCTGTAATTTCCTCGAATGACAATTTCTTGTGAAATGGTCCACTTTAATAGTTCTAAAGGGCACTTTTGAAAGAAAGTGTCCCAAACACTATTCTTTAATAAAACTTTTAAGGATTTATAAGGGGTGATTTTCTAGAGGAAAAGGACTAATTAATTCAAAAAAAATGTCTAAGGAAAAAGGAAACACAAAGATCTTTTAGGAAAATTGTCTGAACAATTTTCTTGAAATAATTCTTTTATAGGAAAGGGCCTCTTTCAAAGTTTTGAGGGATATCTTTTAGATAAATTGTTAAAAAATAGAAATTACAAAGTTCAATTTTCCAAACAAAGTGTCCCAATTAGTTACCTGAAGGGTATGTTTCTTGGGGATATGGTCCACTTCAAGGTTTTGAAGGGCATTTTCTCAACAAAGTGTCCTACACACTTTCTTTGAAGGATATTTTTTAAGTGAGGAGAACAAGACAAAAAATTTAAGGGAACTTTTCAAGTGGGATAAGGACCAAGACATGGATTATTTTAGACATTTTGTTTGAGATGGAGAACCTGAGAGAATTTCTCAAAGGTAAAGACAAAGCAAGCAATTTCCTTCAGAGAAAGTGCTCCACATAAAGCCTATAAAAATTATCCAGCAAGAAGATCAAAAAAATAGTTTTCTAGAGGAAATGACCTCAAAAAATGGTCATTCAATTTTAAGTTTCTTATAAGCTACCATATGGCACAAGCATGAGTGTATATGGACTAGTGAACAGATCTAAAGATAAAATGCATAGGTGCCAAGTGTCAACAACACATTAGCTTAGGTAAAATATTGATGGATCATGTTCATTCACTAAAGGTAGATCCAATAAATCTATATGAGTCATGGAATCAATGATTTGAGCTAGTTCTTGATGATGAATCAAAACAAATAAGAGCTAAGTGACTTAGGTAGAGGTTTAAGAGTCAATTTTTGACTAAGGTAAGCAAGCATGATAGAGCCAAGCTCAAGCATGATTCATTGGGGCCAAGAGAAAATATTTTAGGATTATATGGCACCATTAGGGACCTATAAAGTAAGAAACATATAATTAAATGGCTATCACCAAAGCTAGCTTTAGGAAAGTGACCTTTCTTCCCACTTAGGCAAACATCATGATAAACTAGTTTATAATAGTTTAGCATCAAGACAAAGCCCTACTAGATTGATCTAGTTATTCTAACTATATGGATTATTGAACCTAATAATAATTCTTAATTACACCATTACAACTTCCAAGGAGGATCAAAGAGGGAATATTTTAACTATATAGTGACTGAAATTGATAAGGATAAATCAAATGGCTTGAAGGAGCATAATTTGTGAAAGTAATTGTAGTTAAAATTGAAAACATTCAAATAGATTGATTCCCCTTTTTAGCACCAAGGCCCCTTTTCTCTTGTGTCCTTTCTTTTATAAGTATAGCTCTTGATCTATTGTAAAGGAGTTCCACACCATGTATAGTGAAGCCCTACTGGACTGATGTTATATTATCCCTTTAAACATCAATACAAGTTTGTTTTCTAAGTTTAAAAAAAAATTCTAAGTATACAAGTGATGTATGGTGATGAGAAGTGACAACTCTCTATCCTTCCTTCCCTTATCCTTTTATTTATAAGTAAGAGTTCTTAATCTAATAGGTCATATAGAGTGTAGTCTAGCATGTAAAGTCTCTTCAAGTGCATGCTTGATCTCAGAGTGTGTAATCTTCCCTTTGGGTCATTTGCCTTGTATTGTTTCTCAACCTCACCTCTATATTGAAATACTCATGTTAAAACCCATTAATAATTAGAGACCAACTTGTATACTTTGTTTCATTATGGTATAAAATATGATGGTCATGTAGAAGATATTCTTGGTGAATCACCTTATTTATATTAGGTTTAATTTATGTATTTTCTAACTTTTTACCCCCATAAATAAGTATTATATTAAGTGACAAACATTTAATGATGTATTCAGGGAGCTAGCCCTTAAACCTAAATGCTCATTTATGATATAGGTGCACCCACATAATTATAAATGTTCCTATGTTGCCCAAGTATGAAAGAAACCTAAATAACCTCTTTTAAGGTGTAAGATTTTGTGATAACAGGAATGAAGTAGTTATCTCTTAAGCCTTGTTCTTGATGTCTTCATATCCTTCATGCTTGCCAATATTCTTGGAATGATCTCAAATGAAGTAATAAAAGCTAAAAACCAATCACCTATGAAGGTGAATTCATCTTGTGTTTCAAAAATATTCTTATGATGCTCCTTAGCTACAAATTTTTCTAATGATACTTCATCTAAGCAAGCTTATTTGACCTTCATGGCATCTTGAATGACATTAAAATTCTTACCAACTACTACAATCTCATCAATCTCTTCATGGAGCTTTGCATAATCAATCTCATCTTCATCATTGTCCTCAATATATACATCTTGAATAATGTCCTTATGAAAATGATCTTCAATAGGCAACATACCTTTCAAAGGCCTTCAATCTCTTAAAGGAGTTCAATATGATGATTCCAATCATCTATGTATTCTTTCTCTTTAAGAACCATAGGGTAGTCAAGAATTCCAAGTCTTTTAATGTAGTCATGAGGTTACAAGGGAACTTCTTTAACTTCATCACTGGATGTAACTTCAACAAGCTTGGATGGCATAAGATCTTCTTGAAACACACCATCAAGGCCATCTCTAAGAACATATTAAAACTAACTATCATGAAGTGTAGGCTCTTGAAGAGCCTAAAATGCATTTCATATCTCATTGAAATTATTACCATAAATGACCTTGATCTATGGATTTAGTATTAGATTTGTCTCTTATTGATTTTTCAACACTAATCTTTTAATCATGCTCATGAGTCTCAACCAACTCAGTGAATGTGATGTTTCCCTCAAACACATTCTCTTTCATTTCTTGATCAACCTCTTTATTATTAGCTATAACATCACCAAGGTCATCTCTTTAGTCATTCAAGAAGATTGATTTGTGTTTGTCTTCACTAAGGGGAGTACCTATAGTGAACTCTTCATCATAGACACTTGATTCATATTCTTTATATGTTAAAACTTCAAACTAATCTTCTTCACTTACTTCTCATAGTATAGGTTCTTTAAGAAGACATGTAGTAGGAGGGTAATGGATAGGTTCATGATTTAGAGAGGGAGTATGAGGTGTGGTGGATGTCTCATGAATGGGTTTGTGGATGTATGTTTCTTGGAAAGGTTCAAATTCTTGGAGAGATAATAAGTTGGGTTAGGCAATGGAAGAGATATCTTCTTCAACAATAAATTCATATGCCTCATAGCCTTCTTGAGGCTCTTTAATATCTCTAAATATATCTTTAAAATCTTTATTTTCCCACCTCTATAATTTGTTTATCCATAATTAGATACAAGTTCTCACTTGATATAGCTCTACACTGATAGCATATTGGGTTTATTCTTTAACTAATCTCCACATACACATCAAATTTTGAACTAACTCTATTAACCTCTATATAGATGAATAGGGATTACATAAAGATCTTCATCCCATATTCTCATCACCTCTTCTGATATTAGAAAATTTGGCATGAGTGCCAACAAGGATTTGGATTGAGATGGAATTGAAGTAGGAGGAGGGAAGAAGTATGATTGTTGCAAGTCTTGGTAAGGATATTGATGTTTGTAATTGGAATCATATGAGGATGATCTAGGAAAACTAAATGGATGATATGACTCATCATAAGGATGATAGGGATCAAATTGAAGTTGATATGGATCATATGGCTAGTAGGAGTCATATTGAGGTTGATAGGAAGGCATATCTTCTTTAATAACAATTTAATTTCCTTCATAGCCTTCCCCATAACCTTATTCATAGATTTATTTCTAGGGATGCTCAAAAACATCATGGTTATGTAGAGGGAGAAAATTCTGACCATAGGGTTGGCATGGCTCATAAGGTGGGTAAAAATCTAGTTATGGCTATTGAGGTACATAGTTTGGGTCATGAAAAAGGTTAATAGGGAAGTGTGTAGTAGAATTTATATCGTACTTAGACATCCCAACTTCATGAGTCAAATGAAAACACAAGATACTATAAAATAATTTTCACAATAAGTCCCTAGGATTCTAGAACCATTTAATTGCATTTAGAGTCACCATTGGTGTTTACCGAACTCCTCCAAATTTTGATAAGTAGAAGAATAGACCAAGAATTCTTCCACTCTTTATGACCTTAGTCCCATCAAGCATGCTAGAATAATTATCACTCAACTTTGAACCCTTAGAGATGTATTTAAATCCTTCTCCAAATTGAGTGGAACATGTTATTAATCCTAGGCCTATGGGTTGCCTATAGTAGGGGTAAACCTCTAGATTAAAGGGCTAGATCCCTATATTTATCTATTCAACTCATTACCTATGCTATTCACTTGTTTAGATGAAAATATAGAGAGAAAACATAAATTAAACCTATAATAATGAGGTGATGAAACAAATATAAAATAATCACTAACAACAAACTATAATTATAATTCAAACAAGAGCCTAACATGTACATGACATGAATCCAAATTTTCCTCTTACATTAGTATTTTTAATGGAGGTTTGTGAAGAAAACTTGATCTAGGAGGACTAAACAAAAGTTCATGACATGACACTAGTGAAGATAAAACTCACTAAACTCATGACTACTTCATTTGAACACTTAAATAGACCTACACAAGACTTTGAAAACTAAATATGAATTCCAACAAAGACAATATACCAAGGAAGTGAATGTATCACTTAGTAAGATCAACTAGTCTAACATACACATTTAAATAATCCATGGAGAAAGTAAACTAGATTGTTCTTCATTTATTGAAGGCTAAAAATGATAATGTATTATCCATACTTAGGTGGATGATCATTACAAACTTATCCAATTGAGGCTCAATATATAGCACAAGAGAGAGAGAGAGAGAGAGAGAGAGAGAGAGAGAGAGAGAGAGAGAGAGAGAGAGAGATGAGAGAGAGAGAGAGAGAGAGAGAGAGAGAGAGAGAGAGAGAGAGAGAGAGAGAGAGAGAGAGAGAGAGAGAGAGAGAGAGAGAGAGAGAGAGTCTCATGAGTTAAAAATAAGAGAAAATTTATGGAACTACCTCAATAGGTAAAAAATTACATGTGTATCTAATTTTAATATGTTCCCTTGATCTAAGTGGTGTAGGAGTTAGAAAGCTTACTTGACACCTTGACTAGCTCTCCTAAACTGCCCTTTGTCTTGCATTATTGAGTGATAAGTGGCCTTATTGATGGTAAAATTAGGTTTTATTACATATTTTATATTATATTGACACCTCTCAACTGATCCATTTAGTCTCTCTTTGACACATCACTTCCATTTCTTACTAGGTGTGTAGAGGAATCTTCATCTCCTTAGGCCAATTTTGCACACAACTATCAAAACTTGTATTATTATTATTCAACACATAATATCTCCATGGATGGAATATTAAACTCATATAATACCTAAAAAAATCCATTTTAGGTCTCAAACTATCCCTAAGAACTCAATCTCTACCAAAATCCCTAAATTGGCCTTATTTCTTATAGACCTAAAATCATACAAACCTCCTTATGTATGGAAAATTATAGAGGTAACTAAGAATATAAAGTAATATTATAATAAAAATTATGACCTTAAAAGTGCATGTTCAATTTAAGGATCAAAAAGTGAGTGGAGGTATCCCTTTTTGTTGTTTACCTCTCTTAACTAGGCCTCAATTAGGCCTCCCTGTCAGAAGACAAAAAATGACTCTATAAGATTCCCAAACAATCCAAACCCAAAATAATCATTTTATTTATTTATATAACATCCTCCCCATTATCCATTCAAATTTTAAAGCTCTGAAAACTTGTATGAGACTGTCAAATAACATAAAATAGTCTCTTTGGGTCTATTCCATATAGTCTTGTACTTGAAAGTATAATATAATGGCATGGGATGATGATCAAGGGAGTATTTAACATGTTTTAGGTCATTTGAATTTTTTTAAATCCATCTAGAGGCATATAATTTCACTTCTTTCTCATCAGCTTCGTTTGGTTCCCTTAGGTAGCCTAAAAGTGCTCTGAGTTCTTAAGGATGATTCATATAACTTAGGGCATGGATCCACCAACCAATTAAAAAAAAATCAAGTTCTCTAGGGTGGATAAATTACCATATGATACCAAAGTCCCATAAAATTCCTTTTTTTCATACTAATTAATGAATGATAGCCTTTTGGGCTACAACTAGGCATTCTATGAGGGTTGAAAGAGAAATGGGTGAGTGAGATGTTTCCTAAGTTTGGTTTGAATTAAAAAAATCTCAATGGGGTCTGTAATGTCCTCCTTGAAATATTGTAATAGTTATTTCTCAACATTCATTCATTAAGTCTCTACTACATCCCACTAGTCTATACCTAGGGTCCTTGAGCCAACTTGCTCAACATTCCCTAATTGGCTCTATCCACTTATTTCTCTCACTATCAGAGGGTTGAGATCTCATGAAATGTTTATGTATATTACTCACCATCTGTTGATGGCCTCAATGTCCTCAACTTCACTTCAATTTATCACTTTTTAGGATTGACTGCCCATATAGTCTTTTTCATGAACTTAAGCCTTATTAGGCCTAAACAAGGTCTGACTAATAGGATGTTTCACTTTATTTTTACTATTTGATAGTAATATGGAATTTCATCATCCCATTTAAATAATATTAAAACATTTTAATCTATCTCATATGTCTTGAAGTATTTCAACTTTCCAAACAAGTACCTTATGAATAAGTAGACCTGTGATGCATTGGTAGGGGTTTTCAATGTTTGGATGCTTGTCTCATTTATTTCTAAGTTTGAATCTCTTGTAGAGTGATTTTATCACTATGATCTATCTCAAGTGTTTCAATTCTATTAATACGTTTATCTTTAACCCTAAACTAGTAACTCAACCTTTCTAAAGTCAGCATGCATGTGTATGATGGGACTATGTATGACTAGTTGAGTAAGAAGGGTTTTAGTGTTTACAATTAGGTCTAAGAGATAGATGATATTTTATTTATTAAATAAAAAATATTACATTATTTCCACTTTCCTTCCCTCAGTTTTCTAGCTTCCTTATTTGAGCAAAACCCTTCATAGGGAAAATAAGCATGACTGTGAGTATATCGGGTTTGAAAAATTTAGCTTGACCAAACTCATTGGTCATTTTGATCATGATTAATTTTTCCTTAAAATAATATCATGGATTTTTTATCAAATAATATATACCTTAGTGTCCTTTTTATGAATTATGTGTCTCACTTTTAGGCTTGGAAACATCTTGCTCATGCCAATAGGCCTATAGGTCTCTATTAGAGAGATATGAGTGTATTTGAAAATTGAAGGACACCCATTTTCACTCCTAAAATTTCTCAATGGTTATACATTTTTTTTTCTTGATACCTTTTTCATTCCCTACAGACTCCAAACCTCATCAACATCTCTATTTAAGTCCAATTTCTCAACTAGATATAGGTGACTATTTAAAAGGTCTGAGTGCATATAGTTTGAGTTTGACCTTTCTCACTACACCATGATATCTAAAAGTCACTAATACTAATTATATGTTTATTGTTTTCAATACATTCTACTAGACTTCTACTTTCAATGTTTCCACATACAGTCCTATATGTGTGTCTTACTAGGCTTGTTAGCTCAATGCTCAACTCTTTGAATTTAGGTGCTTGGATACCTCCATTATTCCATGAATCATTAATATTTAGAATATTTTAGTGATTTAATTTATAAATATACCACTCTAATCATTGACACCATTGATATATCATGAAGTTGTAGACTTATAGGCCTATAGACCTATAGGTCTACAACCTTGTGTAGAAGTATTTGAAAAGTACAAACATGACTGTTAGGCTCAAATATCATGACTTACATTTAATAAACATACTTAAAATTAAGTCACAAATATAAAACTCCTTAAAATACATGTTCAAACTCACTTCGAATCAAATGCTATGTAGACATAGAGAACACAGTCCACAAGGTGAATGAAGATGTCACCATGTGAAGCTAGTATGAAATGTTTGACTAGTCAAAATTCCATTGATTGATTGATAATGTAGTATAAAAAAATAAATAATAAATTTTATATATTATACCACTTGGATAACTTTGAAACATATAAAAATGAAAGTCACTTGAAAACAATGCATAAGAGAACCTTTTCTTTCAAAAAGACCATCCACACATGCCATCATGGTGAATAAAAGTGTATGATGCATATAAATACCTCTAATAACTCACTCCAATTTATATCATGCATCCAAAGAGTTCACACTTATTTTGGAGTTACACAAAACTCAACCTATGGGGATTTAAACCTTCAAAAAGTAGTCTAGATCCTTATCGACTGTTCATAAAGCTAAAGATCTCAATATAATGAAAAATGCCAAAAATTGGAAGCCCATATGGGTCCCAAAATATGGATTAAATATTATCCCCCAACTCTACTTGTACGGCCTGTACCATGTAGTTAAAAATGGACTTTAAGAGTTTATGAATGGAGCAATGGAAAAGAGAGAAATTTCTACAAATTTTGAAATTTAAACTTTTTCAAATGATTTTTTCTAACCTTTGAAAGCTAAAAAGACATTATAAAACTCTTTTCACCTGCAAGTGACTTCAAGAAGTCTATACAAGACACGTAACTACTAAAGATGGCATGGAAACTTGAGATTCTAACCTTGTTCTAACTTTTTGATAGGTGTGGTAGTTGTGTAACTACTACAATCTCTTTGGAAGGTGTGTTTTACATATTTTTTACTTAGTTAACTTTGACACACATGAATGTTATCCAATAATCACATTTTCACTCGTTTTCACCACCTTTAAGATTACAAATGAACCTTAAAGTCTTCAAAACATCATAAAATGTTATGACAAAGGATTAAAACATAAAATGACTTTGATAAACTCTTAATAACCTATGACACCACTTTAACAAGCCTTATCTCTCTATGACATGTCCAGACCATTATATGACCAAAATAAGACATTACCTTAACTTCTCCAAACTAACCTTAAATAATGCTAATAAGGTTTTATGAAGACTTTTAGGGACCATATAAGCATGAAAATACCATATGAAAATCCTATGAAATTTTCAATATATAGGGGGTGACCAATTTTGACATGAGGTCAAAATTTGGTTAACATTTACCTCAATAATTAGGTTTAGGAGAGCATTCCTAACTTTTTATTTGGTGTAAGTCCTAAGGTTTATGATAAACATCTCCAATCTAAGATGGTAGTTTTTGGTAAGTGGAACCTTAGATTATTTGGGTATGTCATGAATGGGTTATTCTTTATAGCATTATTTGGCAAAGGGTAGCTGTCATCAAGTTGTCTGAGAGGCCTGGTATGATGCCAAGACATTCTAGAGATATAGGTGATCATCTTGTGTCCCACTCTGATATTTTTCTCTATTATTTTATGCATTCTCCTCAAGGTACTTTAGTATTATGCTATGGGGGTTATCTTATATTGGGATGGCCTCATCCTCCTCTTTCCCTTATTTTTATTCTTCTATTTTGAATTTTTCCCTCAACTATTCATTTTTCTCTTCATGCGGTTTCCCATCCTAAAATTCCTTAGGGAGATCCTCCCCCCCAAGAATTCAACCACATCTTGTGTGGTTAATAGGGTCCTTTCTAGGTAATATTCCATTTAGGCCTCATTACCATTATGATATTCTTATCTCCTTTGCATTCTTCCTCTATCTAGCTAGATGCTCCATCCATCCTATCTCTATCTACTATACTATTTCCATTATCCTCTTGGGTTGGTAAGGGTGATGCCTTTTCTTTGAGTTATGTCATTAGCCATTGTTCTATTCTTGTTTAGGGTAGTCAAGATATTTATTCTTTCCTAGTCCTCTTACTAGTTAGAATCACTTCTTTTGAATATGTTTCCTCCTCTTAAGGCATGGGAATTGGTATTTCATGTTCCTTCTCCTTCCTCTTCTGCCTCATAGCTTATTCTCACTCCAAGACCTCCTCTATGGTCTTTTTTATTTCTTAGTTCCATATGGGTGGTCATATATCCCTTCTCTCTAGATCCTTCTTAGGGGAATCTACATTCCTCTTTTCCCTTTATCACCTTATTTTGAGTCTGTCATTCAACTTTCCTTCTCTCATTCCTCCTATCATGGTCAAGGGTGGTCATGTCTTTCTTCTCTCACCCTCTTCCCCATGGCTTGCTTAAGCACTTGATCCCTTCTACTAGGACATATGGATGGAGGGTATCCTCAATGTTTCATCCCTTACATCACCACACCATTTTACAAGATTCAAATATTAGTGCATCTACTATATTTTTTGTGAATTTTGATGATCTATTGGATATCACATTCTTGTCTTTAAACTTCACATGTTTCTTTTATATCCATCTTCTCATGTTTCACATATGTGGCACATAAGGTATAGATGTCTATGTCAATCCATTGGGCATATATCCTTACCCTATCTACATATTTAATCTCATTAAATGCATCCATAAAGTACTATGTGGTGAATCCATAGAGAAATTTGAGCCAAAGGGACATATTTCCATCACTTATCCTAACTTATGCTAGGGAAAAATGTTGCATTACTATAAATCAAGCCTATACTTTCACTATTTATAGAAACATCCTTAGGATGCAATATTCTTCTACCAAGGATTCTTTTAGGTGCACATTCCATTACCCAACCCTTATTTTATAATTTGTGTTGATTATTTTAAGGTAGGTGAACTCTTAATATTTGACTACAAGGGACTAGTGGTAGTCAAGAAAAGTCCATCATTCTCCCCCATTTCTTCTTTCAGGGACTCTAACCTCATAAAATACCATTAGCATGAAAATGGATCAAAATTTGAACTTACCTTTCCCCATATGATCCTTATCAACCTCCTTTATATTAATATTTTCCACATACTTAGTTATGTTGAACTAGACTCATTTTGCCATTTGATGTGCTATATATAAGTAGTTTTAGGTGACTTCTTCCCACCATCAAATTAGAGTTAAATTTACACTAACTAATTGGGCCATCACTCTAGTGGTTATTTCACTTATGTTGGGGACATGTAAATCATATCCTTATTTCCTATAATTGAACTATTGTAGCATTGTGTCAATGTCTACCTTATTTCCCGTCACCCCCTTTATGTCGATACTAGTCTATTTTAACATATGGTTTTGTTAATCTATTCTTTAATGATCTGCATTATTCTTCCTACAAAATAGATTATATTTTAATTAATATAGGAAATAATTAACCTTACTAGTGCTTCCACCTTGCCAAATAAGGGAATTTCCCAAAGTTATAATGTGTTAAATTCCTCTAGCTACCTCTTCATACAATTGTCTTAGATGGGGTTCTTGTCATCATTCCTTCTTCCCATGTCCACCAGGTAATCCTTTCATATCTTAACCTCATGACATGTGATTCAATATTTATCATCTTCTATTTGGCATGCATTCACCTTGGAATCCCATTCTTCCCCTCTATATACATTGTCTAGGTATTGTATTTATGAGTAATCCATTCTCCTTGGTTATGATGCAATTTTAATTTTAGCTCATCCCCTAGTTCATTCTCTTACTATGTAGTTACTTTCACTTATTATAGTTCATAATTCTTCTTCTACTTATAAAGTTTCACCAACCTCTATTCTATGAGCATCAATTCTTGTATCTTTGATAATAGGGGTTCCAAATCATGTTTATGGAATGTGGTTCCTCTTCTTTGTTGTTTTTCCCTTCGATTTCATTCATAATTGTAGTATTTTCTAGATTTATCTTTTATCTTTGCTTCTTGGCTCTATTATCTATCCCTAGAATTACATTCTTTTCACCCTTTCCTACTCTATATCTTTTATCAATATTTTACTCATGTGATGGGTTTTCTTCATCTTTTACCTCTTAATTATTACTATCACTTTTTATTAGACTCTTTTTTTTCATGCCATGTGGTTCACGTGTATCCCTTCCTTGTCATTGTGCTCATGTTAGTTGTCAGATTCTTTTGAGATTTGTTTTTTGAAATTTTAGGGTTTCCTTTCCTTACCCCACATTAAATCATGCATTTTGGTCTTACGACACAAATATAAGAATTAATGAGGCATTTTAAGAGTATGGGGGATGTATATGATACTTCTTAGATTTATTTCAAATTTTGGTGCTTAGGAATCTCTTAAAAAGGCTTTAGATAGAATTAGAATGTGGTTATCCTCACCAAAGATAATTAGACACATAGTATGTTGAATTTATAAAGAAAGTCCCCACTCAACTCACCTAATTGGGTATTAGGAGGAGTACATGAGTTATCTCTTTTGATCATCTTAGCATAAAAGATTTATACAAAATCCAAAAAGACAAAAAAAAAACAAAATTATAGAAAAATATCATATGCATTATTATTACATTTACATCTTATACATCAAGCATGATATAGCTTGAACCTATTACTATTGAAATTATTATGAAGAATTTATACATTTAAAGTGTGAATCTTGCAGGCACTAGATCCTAATTTACTATCAATTATATATGGCCCAATTAAATGGATTTATAGCTTGCTAGGGTGCTTGAGGTATTTTAAATCATACAAAAGGACTTGGGCAACTTCAATTAGTACTTTTCCCTTGATTTGTTTATCATGTCATGCTTTTTTTAGGCCTTCTTAGTGTCTTGGATCTATTTGGTAACAATGCAACTTTCATTTACCTTTTGTAGTTCTTCAAGGTGCATTTTGAGGGAATTAGGGTCATCTAGGCGACCAACTTGGGTTATGTGTAGGGATGGGACTAGATATTTTTTTAGTGTTGAATCTTCATTAATTCACAAATATTAAATTTTTCAAAGATAACATTTGGAAATTTTGTGGTGTAGTCGACAATGTGGGATCACCTAAATTTCAAGGTATAATTTAAATTTAAGGGTCAGATCACCTACTTTTAAAAATAAATTTCCTCTTATAAATGTGTCATTGATACCAATCAATCTAATCTAAGGGAATTTACCACTATATATAATATATTAAACTTTATGCATTGATGGTATTAGATCATATAAAAATACTTAGATGACTATAACTAGGTGTCAGATGATAATAATTACGTATTGAATGATTATAACCAACTTTTGAGAAACTACAAATAGTAATACTTTTTTTTCATTGTTGATTTTATGGCTTATGCTGAGAGTGTTAAGGGGTTAGAAAAATCAAAACCTAAATATTATTGCATAATTTGGATTACTCTAAAAAATTTATGAAATTTCAAAAAAATTATCAAAATCTAAGTCTATATGTAAAACTTATGGCCTTGGGAAGATAATGAGTCAAAAATGTACTTACATATGGATGAGTGCATCATGTAGTTATCTATCTACATCATGGATTCATCCAACTACATCATGTAATAAAATGACTACATCAATAGCTTTTTGAGGTCATAACTTTTACGTACAGACTTAGATTATGATGATGTTTTTTGAAATTGCATAACATTTCATGAGGAATATAAATATGTAATAATATTTATGTTTAACTAAGTTTTTATTAAATAAAACCTTGATTTTCCATGTTCCATCACTTAATTCACTTGTACAATTAATCACCTAGATCCTATAAAATGGCAATGATTAGAGGGGGCTAGCCAAAGCACAAGGCTATTTGCATCTTACAGATGGATGACTCGATGATGCAGCTAGGTGATTAAATCTTATAGTCAGACAACTAGATGATGTAGTTAGGTTATTACATGATATATTTAGATGACTATATTATACATTCATCTAACTACATCATAAAACCATCCAACTAAATTATGTATTCATTTGATTACATCATGTAGTCGAATGACTACATCATGAAGTCATATGACTACATCATTGAGCCAGGTAGCTGCATCATGTATTCAAGTGGCCATATCAAGTAATTAGGTGGCTATATCATGAAATCAAATTATTGCATATTTTTTCTCCTACTATATCCTAGGATGTTATTCCTACTCAAATTATATTCTCCATGTGCCACCTCATAATTCTTCAAAACTATTATATGCCTTCCAACCTAATTCACCACCATTGTGAAACTAATCCACCTAGTTACCTCCAAGTTTTTTTAAATATAGGACACTAATTTTTTCCCTATATGGGACTAAAAATTTGATAGGAAAGATGGCTTCTATGTTGAATACCAATTGAAAAGGAGTAGAATTTTTTAGTAACTTAAAATTGGTCCAATATGCCCATAAAATAGCTGATACTCGATCATCCCAATCCATGTGTCCTACCTAACAAATCATTCTAAGGTAGTGGCATAAAATTTTGTATAAGGCCTTTTTAGTTTCATTAGCCTATGGATTATATGGTGTAGTCTTGTGATGAGAAATCATGAACTTAGATAAGATGATATACACTGTATCATTGATGAAATGGATTCTTCAATCACTAATTAAGCTTAGGTGGCATACATAATAGTTAATGATGTTTTCACATAGGATTCAAATGGTTGTGGTTGTAGTCAAATTATTCATAAGTATGGTTTTAACCCATCAAGTGAAGTAGTCAGTAGTAGTAATGATGTAGCACATGCTAATTTATTGCATGCTAGGTATAATGGGTGCCGCAAAGTCAATGACCCATTTTTAAAAGGGTTCTTGTGAAAGGATTGGGATGAGTGGCATATCATCATAGTGGTTTGGATTTCCAATCCTTTGATGAACATCACACTTTTGAGTGTATTATTTGGCATCATGAAAGATAGTTGACCACTAAATTATTAATAAGAGAATCTTTCAGGCAATCACTTCTCCATAAAAGTTTCCTCCGATAGTTTCTTCATGGGATTATTTTATATTTTTGTGTGATCATATGGAAGTACACATATATACAATACTATATCATGACCTTATTTTTAAATTTACCATACCAATGAGTTGATAGGGGCATATAGTAAGGCGAGCTATTTCTTTTCTTTGTTGGTCATGGTATTCAATGCAATTATTAAAGTGATAAATGTTGTAATATCAAAACAAATGATTTAATTCCCATTGTACCTTATATATTAATGCATAAATCATTCAATATTAAATATGTTGCATAACTTTTCCAATTGTGATCCAATAAAGGTGATCAGGCCCCAAGTTTTATTTTCCTAGCTTGATCATTACTATGAATTAGAATTCTTGAAATCATATGATCTATAGGTAGATACATATATGTAAGACATGTTTATTGATAAGATATTTTAAATCCTCATGGTTGATAAATAAAATGAATATGATGGCCAATAGTTACTATTGACACAGAAGATTGCACCCTTGGTAGGAGGCCAAGCTCCTACCTTCTTCACGCAACTATGGAAACTCCCCTCTCGCCTGTGGGACCAACGAAGCTAGAGGGGAGAGTCTCTAGATAAGGGCTAGCTCCCTTTGATGCATCATATTCATTCTATCAAGTGATAACACACACACACACACACACACACACATAAATATAATAGGGGGGATGAAAAAGGAGAAAGATTGCAGGAAAACAAATTTACTCTAAAGAGGTGATGCACCAAAATAAGTCAACCTCCTCACATTCACACTTAAAACTAGACAAACACATACATACACTTCAAACTTGGCAGAAGCACCAGGCTGTAAGAAACTTGGCAAGGAGGCTTTCATGAAAATACAAAAAATAGAGATTCACCAAGGTGCTGTGAAATGCACACTGTACGTAATTTCTTCTATTTCTTCACTCCCAAAAAAATAGAACTCTCCTTTCTAGCTATAGAAATATCACCTTGTAGACAATAGATATGTTGGTGTTGGACTTGTGAAAGCATCAATAAATAATGACTAAACACAAACTAACACTCAAGACATACACAAAAATATCCATCCAAGATAGAGGTAAAAAATGCATTTATTGATTTAGGTGAAATTTTTCCAGGGCTACGCCTTACAAATGTGGAAGATCCTTTCTCAAATGACAAGTCTTCAATATATAGGAGAATAAAGGAGGCCTTTTGGCACCCCTTTTACAAGTGGCCTATTTGCGTCCCCTCATTGGGAAGAGTAGGCTATCTGAAAAGTAAATGCTGTGTCAACCCTAGATTTGACTTCAGGCACTTTTTTGACATGGCCACATTATTTCATCATTAATTAAGGCTACTTCTTGAAGGCACCTACACAGCTTGTCTGCTCATAAATATGAAATGAAGAAAAAAGGGTCACATAGTTGGCTATTTGCGTCCTCGAATTGCAATTTACAGCCACTGTTTCTCTTGCTAGAGTAACTTCTTGAATCGACACTTCCCTTCACCACTTGGAAAACCTATTTTCTCCATGCTTGGCACTTTATCTTTTCCCTATTTTTTCTCTTCTAGCTCCTTCAACCCTCGGGGTGATCTTTTAGTGGGTCGCTGCATTTATGGGCTTCCTTTCATGGTTAGCACTCCTTCAGTTTGAAAGCAAATGGCTATTTCATTGTGTTAATTTTGAAGTTCATGCAACCATCATCACTTTGAAAACTAACAGCTAATTTGCTTCTTTAAAGTTGACATCTTCTAGGACATCATCACTTTGGCAATTTGTTATCGGGTCCCTCGCTGGCTTCTCTACGAGCTTTGTCTTACTCAGCCCTCTCTGCAGGTCTTTTTGCTTGAAGTCCATTCTTAGCACCTTCTCAAAGGGAAGGTGCCCCTTCATCCCTTGAAAGTACCCCTTTATTTTGGCTGAGAGTCCCCCGTAAGGGCACCTACCCTTCAGGGTCCTTCGGCAGGTCATTTCGTTCCTCCGGATGTTTCCCGAGTTCTCACAGACTTTGTGTCTATAGACATTTCCCTGCAAAATTTTGTCCTCAAATGTTTTCCTATAGATGTTTTGTCCATGGATATTTTCTTGACCTTAGCCTCATCCTTTGCTTGAACTACGGCCCAAATTCCTTTAGACTTTTTATCTGAATGAATTCCTTCGAACAAAAAGTCTGAAGGAATTTGGGACTTAAACAAATTTGGGACTTAAACAAATCCAAACTTACCCAATTGCCTTTTCCTTTGAAGTGTCTACCCTCGACAAGGGTATTTGAACTTCAGAGTGCCCCTCAGCCAATTGGGCATACCCTTGAACCAAGTCGTTGAACCAAAATGGTTCAATGATTCAAGCAGTTCAAGCATTATGCACTCATGAACTAGCCAATGAGCTAACTGATTGAACTAGGCTGATGAACCAAGTGATCTATTGAACTAAGCATTGAACCAATGTTAAACCAGTGGCCTTGAACCAAACTCATCAAACCAAACCATGAAACAAGGCCATTTGAACTTGAAGATGGATGACCAAGTGTCGATGAACTATCCAGTTGAACCAAATGACTGAACAAACTAAGTCTGTAGAAACATGAAGTCTGTAGGGAACTATTGAATCCTTAGAAAATATTCCTACAGAGTCTATGGATTTTATAGGACCTATGCAAAATCAAAATAAATGGCCTAGAATAGCAAGAGGTAGAAGAGGACCAAAATTTTTGCCTATTGGGCAAAAATTGGTCAACAAATTGGTGACTCCCATGGGAAGCATGCCTGCTATGCTTAGAGACTAGTTGCCTTGTAGTCCATTAGGCATAGAGTCAGATGGTAACTTAAAAATAGTAATAGCTCTGATAAATCTAGAACCACTCACATAGATTTATCTCCAAAGAAATGAAAACACACACAAGGCTAAGAAAACTACTACTTGTGCAGAAAGCACTTAGGGAAAATAGGGAAAGAAAACTAAAAACAACCTATTATATATAGCTAACCAGGTATTTTTGGATTCCCTCCTAGATCAAAGGGAAAGCTTCTAACGTCCCCTTCCTGGCAAGAAGACTCATGGTGCTAGGCAAGTAACTAAATGAAAAGGAGATTTGGTGACCTACACTTCTTGCCTATCACCTTGCTTGGTTGATACCCGAATGGAGATTCAAACATGCTTCCAACACATACATACTCTGTTTGTTCTTGGAAGCTTGCCTCCTATTGGTTCTTGAGGCTGGTGTATCTCATCAAGAAATCAATTGTTATCAGCTCATCACCATAAGCCCCTTGATACGTACCCTTGACTGGCTTGCTCTCTTCTGCCTCATGCTTGGGTTCCATGGTATGACCATCCTCCTTGATGATTTTGAAGAAAGTATCTTCAAATTCACCAACCTCTTGGAGGGATAAATCTAAAGGCATGTAGCCCCCTTGCAAAATTATTTGAAACCCAATGTTGCCTTCTCCACTCTTAACCAGCTCATAGCCTCCTTGAAGAATAGTTTAGCCTACCTCAATGACTTCAAAAGAATCATTCAAAACATGAATAAGAGATTTCCCATGCTCCTCCATGTCATTTAAGATGATCTCCTCCTCATCTGTACTCTTGAAGTCTCCCTATTCAGTCATAAACTAAGCATAATCCATATCAATCAAGTCCTAATAGATTTCTTGGAGGTGTATGGATGGAGTGCATTCAAACATAGAATCTACTATTTGGTCTAAAATGTCCATCACACGTTCACCAAGGAAACCTACTCTGGACTCCAAATCTGCAATCTTCCTATCCATATCTTCCTAAAAAAGCCTTTCTTGGAAGTCACAATCATCATCAGGAGCAGGAGTAGCCCCATCTTCTTCAAGGTTTTGAGAAAAACCTTTCTCTTCCTCTTCCTTTCTACCCCAAGATTCCACTATTTACTTCCAAATCATGATCTTGGGATTGGAATCTTGCTCTTGTGAACAGGCAACAACTTTATCCCCTTCAAGGTCCTGAGCTAGTTCATGATGTTCTTTCTTCCAGTTCAGAATTTGGAGATCATGTTGAAAGACATGAGGAGGTTAGGGAAGATTTGGGAGGGTCTGCTCATGCATAGGAAGAGCTATTTGACAAGAGGCACGCTAAAAAGCTAGGTGCACGGGATTGAGGGTAGGATCGATTAATGTATCGAATGACTCAGAATGAGCAAGTGCCATTTGATAGAAAGGATTTGGCACACAAGAGGGGGATTTCTTCAGAACAGGAGGGGTAGACCTTGGGTTAAAATTTCTTGGTTTTTGTCCCTCCACTTTACCAACACTTCATCGATATTGAAATTAGCTTGTGGATTGGTGGAAGGGGTGTTTTTTGGCATTGGCTCCTCTACAGGGTCTGAAAGCTCCATCTCTCTTTCACCCAGTAGTCTCATCTTTTTTTTAATTCCTCAATCTGCTTAGCTATATTATCCTCATTTTGTACCTCTTAAAGCTCATAGGAGTCATTATAGAGATGGGGAGTACATGAAGATTGACATGAAATGCAAGAAGCTTCCTGAGGAGGGGTGGGAAGGACTTGAAAAGGATTGACCTCATCTTATGCCTCAAACTCTTGGACAATTCCTTTCTCCTCCTTGTTGTTCCATGACTCAACCACTTTATTCTAGCTCAAGACATGCAGACTGGGCACCTCCTTTTGGGGTGATGGGGTCATAATGTGAGAGGGTAGTGAGGGTTTGGATTCCACTTCCCTTGCTACCAAAATGGACTGCTGCATTTGAAGGTTTGCCAATTTGATATGTCTATCAAGATTAGCCTTAAACACAAGGTTTGTTGTTTCAAAACTCTCCTCAACATAATTGGGGAAAGGACTTTGGCAAGCTTGACTTGGTTTATAGGCACGGGCTGTATATGACTAATATGATGCTTGGGGCAGTGAGTATGCAGGTTGATAGACTTGATAAGGCTGCCTCTCATGAAAACTTAGCTTTTCTTCCAAATATGCGATCAAACCACCCACATCTATCATCTCACTTATATGCCTGTGCCAATTGGCTCTTTTAATGGGAGTCCATTCCTTCTTAACCTGATTCAGTGCATTTCTCACTTGATGGATGACATGATCAGGAATTTCTTGGCCACATCCCCTTCTGGTGTCAAGATCTATTATATATTTTTCTTATCCCAATAGTGCTCGCTTGAAGGCGAAAATGGGTTGATTGGCAAAGAGATTGGGTTGAGTGGGAGAAGTGACATAATGAGAAGACTGGGCATAAGGCTAACATGGCTCATGATATGGCTGGGACTGGTCATATTGGACCTTATAAGGATCAACATAAGGCTGGTAAGGATCATAGCCATGATGGTCAGGGAAAATAGGGTCCATGGCTCTGAATGATGGGGGTATACATACCAAAATATTGTTTCTTGATGGTATGGTACCAGAACTACTTAACCAGTTGATTTAACTAGGATTCACCATTAGTGTTTAATGCAAAAGCCTCCAAAGGCTGGTTGGTTGAAGAACACACCAAAATTCTTCAACTTTATGGACACAACTTGTCCTAGTTGGTCCCACCGGGCGTGCCAAAACTGTTGACGCAGAAGATTACACCCTTGGCAAGAGGCCAAGCTCCTGCCTTCTTCACACAACTATGTAAACTCCCCTCTCACTTGTGGGACTGGCGAAGCTAGAGGGGAGAGTCTCTAGATAAGGGCTAGCTCCCTTTGATGCATCATATTCATTCCAGCAAGTGCTAACACACACACACACACACATATATATATAGATATAATAGGGGGATGAAAAGGGAGAAAGATTGTAGGAAAACAAATCTACTCTAAAGAGGTGATGCACCAAAATAAGTCAACCTCCTCACATTCACACTTAAAACTAGACAAACACATACATACACTTCAAACTTGGCAGAAGCACCAGGCTGCAAGAAACTTGGTGAGGAGGCTTTCATGAAAATATAGAAAATAGAGATTCACCAAGGTGCTGTGAAATGCACACTATAAGTAATTTCTTCTATTTCTTCACTCCCAAATAGAACTCTCCTTGCCAACTATAGAAATATCACCTTGTAGACAACATATATGTTGGTGTTGGACTTGTGAAAGCATCAAGAAATAATGACTAAACACAAACTAACACTCAAGACATACACAGAAATATCCATCCAAGATAGAGGTAAAAAATGTATTTATTGATTCAAGTGAAAATTTTCTAGGGCTATGCCTTACAAATGTGGAAGATCCTTTCTCAAATGACAAGTCTTCAATATATAGGAGAAGAAAGGAGGCCTTTTAGCACCCCTTTTTACAAGTGGCCTATTTGCATCCCCTCATTGGGAAGAGTAGGCTGCCTAAAAATTAAATGCTGTGTCAACCCTGACTTTGACTTTAGGTGCTTTTTGACATGGTCATGCTATTTCCTCATTAACTGAGGCTGCTTCTTGAAGACACCTACACAGCTTGTTTGCTCATAAATATGAAATGAAGAAAAAAGGGTCACATGGTTGGCTGTTCGCGTCCTCTAATTGCAATTTATAGCCACTATTTCACCTACTAGAGTAACTTCTTGAATCGATGCTTCCCTTCACCACTTGGAAAACCTATTTGCTCCATGCTTGGCACTTTTCCTTTTCCCTATTTTGTCTCTTCTGGCTCCTTCGGCCCTTAGGGTGATCTTTTAGCGGGTCGCTACATTTTTGGGCTTCCTTTCATGGTTAGTGCTCCTTCGATTTGAAAGCAAACAGCTATTTCATTGTGTTAATTTTGACATTCATATGGTCATCATCACTTTGAAAACCAACTGCTAATTTGCTTCCTTAAGTTGACGGCTTCTAGGACGTCACTGCTTTGGCAATTTGTTATCGGGTCCCTCATTGGCTTCTCTACGGGCTTTGTCTTACTCGGCCCTCTCTGTGGGTCTTTTTGCTTGAAGTCCCTTCTTAGCACCTGCCTGAAGGGAAGTTGCCCCTTCAGCCCTTAAAAGTACCCCTTTATTTTGGCTGAGAGTCCCTTGCAAGGGCACCTACCCTTCGGGGTCCTTCAGGGGGTTGTTTCATTCCTCTAGATGTTTCTTGAGTTCCTATGGAATTTGTGTCCATAGACATTTCCCTGTGGACTTTTGTCCATAGATGTTTTCCCATGGACATTTTTTCCATAGATATTTGTCCAACCTTAGCCTCATCCTTTGCTTGAACTACGGCCTGAATTCCTTCAGACTTTTTGTTCGAAGGAATTCCTTCAGACAAAAAGTCTGAAGGAATTTAGGACTTAAATAAATATGGGACTTAAAACAAATTTGAACATACCTGGTTGCCTTTTCCTTTGAAGTGTCTGCCCTCTACGAGGGCATTTGAACTTTGGACTACCCCTCAACCAACTGGGCATACCCTTGAACCAAGCTGTTGAACCAAAATGGTTCAACAGTTCAAGCGGTTCAAGCATTGCGTGCCAATGAACTGGCTAATGAGCCGACTGATTGAGCTAGGTTGATGAACCAAGTGATCTATTAAACTAGGTGCTTAACCAATGTTGAACCGATGGCCTTGAAATAAACTCATCAAACCAAACCATGAAACAAGGCCGTTTGAACTTGAAGATGGATGACCAAGTGCCGATGAACTATCCAGTTGAACCAAATGACTAAACCAACTGAGTCTGTAGAAACATGAAGTCTATAGGGAACTATTAAATCCTTAGAAAATATTCCTGCAGAGTCCATGGATTTTACAAGACCTATGCAAAATCAAAATAAATGGCTTAGAATAGCAAGAGGTAGAAGGGGACCAAATTTTTTTCCTGTTGGGCAAAAATTGGTCAACAGTTACTATCAAAACTTTTGGAGTACATAAATCATAGCCAACACTTCTCATTTAGTGGTTGTATAACTCGACTCAGTGGTAGTGAGCTTATGACTAGAAAAGTAGATTGGCTGATTGATATTATTTTCATTTAGTTGGGATAATATATTATTGATCTCCATCCCAAAATTATCAACATGTACATGTAATGGAGTGTTCCATTTTAGGAATTGTAAGATGGGAGTACTAGACAATTTTTTTATTATGGTCTCAAAGGCTTCCTCTTGGGCTCTTTCCCACTCAATGGTTTATCCTTTCACAAAATTTATTTGATGGGTTATGAATTATTTACATATTTCTAGATGAACTTTCACTAATATATAGTGTGTCCTAAGAATGGTGTACCTCTTGTTGAATAGTAAGTACTTCTAGTTGAATAATGACTACCACTTTTATAGGGTCCACCAAAAGACCTTCCTTGTAGATGACATATTTGATAAAAGTGCCAAATGGTTTATAAAACACACTTATTCAAGTTTAGAGAGATATACATCTATTTCCATGACTGAAACATAATCCTTAGATTATCATAGTGGTCCTTGACAAGCTTGTATATTGTCCAATAATCTAGATACACCTGGAAAAATTGATGGATAAAATATTTGAAGGTCGTAATAATAATGCATGATAATAAGGTTAGGTCCTTTTTTATTTTGAAAGGCATGAAATTATAGGTGAAGGATCCCCATTTGGTGGGTAAGTTGGTCTTGAGATTATCCTTGTCTTTAATCTAGACTTGGTGATATCCTGATAAGCCATCTATCAAGGTATATATCTCATAGTCTTCCAATCCTTTAAGGATTTCCTTGGTGAAGGGTGTGAGAAAAGGGTATATCATACAAGATGAATTTAGGATATGATAATCAACATAAATATATATGCATCCATATTTATTTATATTGTGAACCATGGGGCTGGCCCATTCATGCTCTTTTATAGTTTATATAACACATATGACCAATATGTTATATATTTTAGTTTTTATCCTATAGGTAGGGGTTCATTTGGTAGGGTTGTTTATTGGTAGGTATTTTACCTTCAAATAATGTGATTTTCATCTTTCCTAGTGAGGATTTTACCCGTTTCATTTCCATGAAGCTCCTCAGTAATAAGTTTTTAAATTCTTGTATGAGTTTTATGATGCAGGAAAATTTTGAATCAAACAAGTAATCCCTGATTATGGTGATCTTAGGCTATTCTTATATGATGATATTTACTTTGATGGTATTCAAGGTCTCCTTATATTTTTTATTTTATTTTTAAGGTATATCCTTTACTTGTCATTCACCTAGAGTGGTCTCAATGTGTAGATGACTTGGCTTGCTTTCTTCATCTTCTTCTTCTAATTTGTACACCACCTTGTCCTTTATTATATTGTAGTTTCTTTTTTTCCATTCATATTCAAATTATTCACTAAGATTACTAACCATTCCTTGGTATTCAAAGATTTTGATAGATGTGAATTATTTTCTTTGTAGAGGTGTATCACTCATTATTCCATTACTACATCGTCCTTAAATATAACATAGTGTAACTACCAAAGGGGATTATTTAAGCTTGGAACTTTGGATATAAATGAAAATATGTATAGATTATTCTTTCAATATTTCCCATGTGGTCATTTCTCTCAAAATTTATATTATAATGTACCATGTGCATGCCTAGGCACTTAATTTCTAATGGAAGGCATCGACCTAGAATTGAGGAGGTAGGTATGGAAGGTTTCATACCCACATTTCCTCTCGAGAATTGATGTGAATGTTTGGGTCTGAGTTTCCAATGTAAATAGGTAGTTTCTAGTATTTGTTGTTTGCCTAAATTAGGTATGTATAGCTTCCCTAATTCCTACCCATGTAGGAAGGAAGAGTTAGTGGGTATCCTACCAGTGTACAATAGTGATATTTAGAGTATATACCATTATATCTATGCACTCCTATTTATTAATGATTCCAACTTCAAGGTCCTTAATGTATGGTTCAAGTTCACTTATCCTAGTGGAGAAGGCTAGTTTCATGAGACTTCCTTTACTAATGCATGAGACCATTTTTACTACCTTTCATGGGTATGGGGTCTAGCTATTCTACCATTTTATAATCCATCAAATTGTTTACTTATAGGATCTTATATTTATTATGACACAAATCCATCTAATCTCTTCATATGAATCTTAAACCATTGATCATAGATTATGGTGGTGGTGTCCAAGATTGATCAGGCATCATCCCAATGTTGAATGCCTTTTGAATTTGGTTCAAGATTCTCCATTCCTCTAGTAGTGATATTATAGATATTATTGATCTTATCCACCATATCCACACTTTCTACATATAGAGGTTCAAACTATGTGGTTAACATAATAACCACACACTCCTTTCCATTCTCAAATATCATGAAACACATGTCAACATTGTTGGCATAACACCATGGACTTCCAAGCAAGGCAAGGTAGTTATCAGATTCTACTAAATCAATAACCTTGAATTCAACCCATAATTCGACTTGCATAATTTCCATACTAGCATTGGGTAGTATCCCTAGTGATTGGGCTTTGGATTTAGTGGCCATGAATAACACAAGGTGAGGGTAGAAAAGTTGGTCTCCCCATAATTTTATAATAATATCTAGTTAGGATATTGACCTCAACTCTTTTATATATTAAATATCACATACCTACCCTCCATTTATGATTTTATCTAGTATTAATTCCCAATCATAGCTATAATTTTTTGTCCAATAAAGATGTCATTTATTGGTCATTTTTGGTCTAGATACATTTATAGGATTCTTGGCCTAGTATTTAAAGATTAACTCTCTAAGCATGGTAGCCATTCCTTCCAGCCATAATAAGGATAACACTTTGATAGGTCTTATTTAGTCCTAGGGTTATTTACCTTGAATTGATGATTTTACCTTGATTTTTCTTATAGTTTATGATCATGTTGAATGTATCCTTGTATATTTTGAATATCTTCTGGTTATTCTTGAATTACTACTTTATGTCATATGCCATTTGGATATGATGCTCCATGGGGGCCTAGGTGTTGTCTTCGAATAGCCTCATCTCTACATGGTTCATATCTTAGATGGACTTTTTCAATGAGATGGATGAATTTTTTTTTGGTGAACTCACTTCTCATCATTACTTAAACCCATGGAGTTTGATTATTCTTCTCTTAATTTTTCAAGGTCCATTATTTAGATTTCATCCCACACTCGATCATTTCAACTTCTCTTTTTGCTCATGTCCTTTTAGTGAGATTTTCATATAAGTTTAGGTAGTCCTCGACCTTGTGGTTTATTCAAAAAAAGGTACAAGGTGGGGTGTGTGGGATAATTCCATTGGAAGTGATCTGATGACTTGTATATATAACATCTTAATTTTAGAAACTTTATTCCAAACCTTCCTATGGTGCCATGGACTTGATGTCCTCATGGTGGTCCATACTCTTCAAAATTTTAGCCAGATGTTCCATTTGTTGCTTGTCTTGCATTATACTCCCTTAGGTTACTCATGACCTTAAAATTCATTGTATCATGTGAAGAGGTTTCACATACCTTATAGTATGTTACAAACCTTACCTAAGTTTCTTGGATATCAAAAGACAATTAATTACATCATGACCTTCTCCACATAGCTTGAAATATGTCATGAGTGTGCATATGCCTTTTCATGGGTAATTATTCCTTAAATGTCCCTTTGTTTCATAGACTACACAACATAATCCACCATAATTTTATAGTGATCCATTAGTCATTGATTTTTATAGCATTGTACTCATGGATGCAATCGACACCTCCATAGTTAGGGTTATTCTAGGATCAAAACTTCCCACCATCTCAACATTAAACATGGCCTTAAATATTTTCAAAGTTATATGATATTTCTAATTTATAATGCACACTAGTATGGGAAAGTAACCCTCCAATAAACCACTAGGTGTGTTGTAGTAGATGGAGAACATTAGATAAATTTGACACCAAGTTCTTGAACCTGAAATCATAGGCATGCATGATTTTGATCAGATCTTATTTGATCTCCTTTAGTTCCACAATATTGTATTACTTGAATATTGAGATATTGAAATATTTTAAAAATTCAATCTTCAAAATATCATAGTCCATAATGTTCTAGGTAGGATCATGTTTTATATACTAGTTGTGAGTTTAGTTCTACAAGGTTGTAATGAAGTGGCTTGCCTTTCATTCCATTTACATGATTCATTTCAAATTATAAATGAGTTTGCATTTGTAGATATGCTCAATATCATTATCCATCCCTCAATTTTGTATTAAGATAGGAGATATTTTATATATGACCTATGCCATTAATTCTTTATCACCTCCTTATGCACCTAGGTCAGCTCCACTAATTCATGTTGTGAGTGATGTAATTATTCCTATTATTTCTTAGGTGTTCTAGTGGTAGAGGTCATTTCTCTAGTGATAGTTTATCCAATTTGTGTTATCTATCCTAGTGGGGGTGTCAATCCTACTCTTCCAATATGCATTTTTAAAGAAGAAATACCACACACTTCTTCCATACCTTTTAAAAAAAATTGGTTTATAAAATTTTAAAGATATGTGCTCAAGTGGGTAGGTTGTATGGGGGTGGGTTGGGTGCTTCATGATTATTTTCCTTTCACCAAATTTTCTCCAATAATCCAAAATCTTACCTTCCCTCCATTATCACATGAATGTTTACTCATGAGGGTGAAATTACTATGCATGAGAGTATTTCACATGCCTTCTTATCTTCTATGGGTACTCATGATATATCTCAAGTTAGACCATGCTTTTCCCCTTTGAGGACCTCAATGATCTTTCCTAAATGATTTTACCTTCTTGATTTCAAATCATTTTAGCCTTATTCTACTAGGACCTCCTTAGATTCTCACTTCCCTAGTTACTACACCTTTTCCACCTATATTTACCCTTTAATTCACATGTAAGGTTGCTTAATCATCCATTGGAAGATTTTAAATTATATTATATATCATTAACTTATATTTCTCCAAAGGAAAGCTTTTGAGATAATAATCTCTAGGTTCATGAAGGAACTAGAACTCACCTTCTTTAGCACAGGAGTATGTGGATGGGTGAACTCTAACACATAGTTATTTAGTGTTCCAAACAACCATATATACATAAATCAGGTCCAAAATGTGTCTACGTTATGTAACTATTATATTCACTATTTTGTCCATGTGTGCCTTCATCCATGTTTCTCCTCTTATGTAGAGCATACACCAACAACCAAGAGGATACTTACCTTAGTAATTCATAGAATAATAATACATACATACCATTATATAGGTTCTCTTTGACCCACTTTTTTGGATGCAACTAGCATGTTATTTTAAAAACTTCTACCCCATTTGCTCCAACCATCACACAATACTTATAAGAGATATCCAATTCATTATTTATTCTCATCATCATTGCTTCAAAAAAATTTAACCCCCAGTTTGGAAATATAACTAAAATATTAGTGAAATTCATTCTCAGGACTTGGGTGCTAGCACAATAGAGCTTGTTCCCAGTGAAAATATTCCCTATACCAATATTTCATGAGGAAGAAGAAACTCCTCATGTTCACCTAAGGCACATAGTATAATGGTTGAGTTGGATCAATGTTAGTTGGTAATGATGGTGTCCAAGGATGAATATGTATAGTGGTCTAATATACTCTATTCCCCCTCCTACTTGGCTTAAATGAATTCCTATTAACTCTACTATAGATATAAATGAATGATATTAACACATTCAAACTCATTATACCCTTACCTTCAAGTAGATATTATAATTAAATGAAATAGGAAAATCATGATGGAAAGACTCATAATTTTCTTAATCACCAACATAAAATAGAATTTATTATAGACTGTGATACATGGAAACCCTCACAACACTACTATCTACCAATGATAGTTTTAGTAGAAACTAAGCAACCAACCACTATTGATCTACCATCAACCATCATCCTTTTCTTCTTATAACTAATAATTTATAGGTTAAATGAGTGGGAGGGATACTAAAGTTAAACTTATTTGAAATTCAAATGCCCCCTCCTCTTTTTACCACTTATTTCTCACCACTAATCATAGTATCAAGCTTGATACCATATATTTTTCAATTGATATTTATTTATTTTTACCATTTTTAGTTATTAGCCTATTCATAGAATTCATCTGAATCATGGGGGAGCTAATATATAATATATCTAGATCTCTAATCTTGTTTGGTGGTACAATGGGATGATGGTATTTTAGTAGCATTTAAAACCCATTCTTTCAGCCTCTTCTTCCTTTTTGATATGTCTCTCATCATCCACAAAATGCATTCTCTAGGTTAAATAGTACTAATAAAAATGTCATCAAACTCTCTATCCCTGACATCGGTCTTCTACTAAACTAGTACAAGGTATAACATTTTTTTTCAAGTTTCCCATAATTAAACTACTACCACCTTATTTTTCAAGATTCTAGTAAAAAAATTACATTTTTAAAACCTCTTGTTAATCACACTTTAGTTTTTGGGTTAATAAACTTTCTTGATTACATTTCAAAATAAGTGTATTTATTTTTACAATATAATTATTACTCAATGATAAGATGGTGTATGCTCTCTCTTTACACCCATAGGAAAATTATTGGGGAGAAAAAACTATCAATAAACCTCCAAAGTTTTATTTTATAGAGTAACATGATGTGGAATTCATCCCCACCAACTTACTATAGTCCTATGGGGATTGTGGCCATGGATTTCATCACCACACACAAATCCACACTCTGTGTTTTAGTGGAATATAAAAATCAAGGAAAATGTCATTAAGTTAAGTAGGATATCCCATATAAGATTATATGAAGTGAAGAGGTAAAACTCAAATACCTAACATTATTGGAATCCCTTAGATAATCTATCAAACCTATATTAAGACCTCTTGACCAAAATAGGCATCCAAGTTAGGAAAATCATCAATCTTGTAGATTACTCCCTAGGTACGAATGATGAGAGAGGGTTAGGTGACACCAATATAAGAATTAATTATCATTAGTTTTATGTCTTACCTAATATTTTATTTGTTTTTTGAATTCTCATATTATTTAAAAACCTTACAAACCTACACACAAGATAAAAACTTAGTCAAATAATTGACCCTAGGGAACATGAATATACAAAACCATTACCTAATCTCACCCTAGTCATCATCACTTAAAAAAATTACACCACCATCCAAACCCATTATAATTATCCTAGTACCTTACCTAAACTTATCTCAATATCATCTTAATCCTAATCACATCCCACCATTAAAATCATCTTGAGGCAAAGAAACTCAAAATTTTGAGCTAGTTTTTTTGTCAACCAAGTCTATTATTCTAACATATAGTCACCCATTTGACAGTAATTATTCACTCTGATACACCATTTTTTTGATTAACCCATAAATCTATCAAACTAATCCTATGTCATTCCCTTGATATCAAATTTTCAATCCACCAGTTTCTTATCCCATCTTTTATCAGTTTGACAAGTAGCCATCATTACCTTATCACTCTACTAATTTAAATTTGGAAACCATCATATTATGCCTCATTATATTACTAGTATACAATTATAACCTATTGATACTTTACTAGACATCCATCATACTACTTATTTTAGTTCAACTCTAGTCATTTTTTCCAAACCATATCTAGTGTGTCTTCTAGTCTAATGGTATGGAGTACATACTTATTGTTTCCCAAGTAAAGTTTACTATCTCAAAATATTATGGATTTATTTTATAAATACCATAACCCATAAAAAATATAAAATTCACTCATACCCAAAAAACCATCCCAATAAGGAAAAAATTCACTTTCCCCTTAGTCATTTAAGCTACCATCGCACCTTTTACTCTTGCTCAAAAATCCAAAATCAGATAAGCCTCAATAAAAATAGATGATACCCATAAGAAATTATTGTCACCAAAATTTCAACCTATAGGATGTTTTTTAAGACTAATATAATATTTGGGCAACATTGGAATACCTCTAGGCATGTGGGTTTCCTATAGTAGAGGTAGACTTCTAGGTTTAAGGGCTAGCTTCCTGAATTAATCTTGAAGTGCTTATCACCTATACTAGTTGATTGATTGTGGGAAAAGAGGAAGAAATATGCATGAAATAAATATATTCTAAGGAGGTGATATACTATAAGGATTTATACAATGCTATCATACTTCTTTCACTAAGAAACAAGACCTAAAAACTAGCTTCAAAGTCCTAATATATTATAAAATTAGTATTTAAATATAGAGGTGATATGCATAATACAACTCAAGGTAAATGGACCATAGGTCATATTTAAAAATATAAGGACACTTTCACACTTTAAAGGATCCAAACACACTACTTACACTCTATTTGACCTGTTAGAATGAGAACTTATTACACTAGACATGAAAGGACAAGGAGAAGTAAGGATATAGTTTATCGCTAAACCTCACCAATCATCACTTTACACACTTAGACAAGATGTTTGCGAACACAAAAAAATATTACATATATTATTTAAAATAAAATTATAACATCAAACTAGTAGGGCTTCACCATACATGGTGTGGAATTATGAAACAAGAGCCAAAATGGCTAGTAATTATAGAATGTGAGGAAGGAGAGAGAAGATTGAATTTTAAGAGTCACAAAAACACATGTCAAGCTGAAAGAAAGATTTATGTTTGTAGGATAATGGATTATGGAATATAATATGCAAGGTATCTATGGAAAAATGTCTCTCCAAGAATAAAACTCCTTAAATATGGTGTAGGACTCTTCTGTGATCAAGGAATTTGAAGATGGAGGGGAGGTTAGATCAAGTGTTAGTTTGCATATAAAAAAATGAAATGAAAAACACACTAAAAATGCATAAAACTTCCATACCTAGATCATATGGGGATCTTATTGAATAAAACCAATTGACAAATCACAACTAAAATGTAATAAAAACAACCTTTTTTACTTTCCTTGAATGCTCCAAAATAATTCTTCATTGGCTTGCTCGGCTTGTGCTCAAGAAGTTTGTTGAAATAGAGCTTGTCTATCTCTTTCTCTCCTTGGCACCATTGGTTGGATCATTCTTGCTTGATGTATCTTTATGGATTGATATCTTGGCTTTTGATTTAAAATTTTGGCATTATAACTCCATATATTTCAATCTTGTCATAAAACCAACATTATAAAATTACTATGTCCAAGCTCTCTAAATGAAGATCTCTAGGTTTGTATTTATAGGTTTAACAACTAACCAAAACCCAAGGTGAGTTAGAGTTTAGTTAGAGATTGGAATGGGTTTAAACCTAACCTTTGTGAGTTAATTGACCTTAGTAGAGTTAAAAGGTGTCAAATGGTCATGATTAGCAATGAATAGGCATGGGTTGGATATTTTAGGATATTTGACAACTCACAAAAAGGTAATTATGAATTCCTCGGATATTATTTGATTTTTGAATTTATTTTTTTATAATTCATTTAATTGCTCATGGTTAATTTAATTAGACACTTGATTTAATTTTTCATGTTAATTAATTTTATTTAGGCTTTTTAGATTTTTTTAAGATTTGAATTAATTGTATATGTACATTTGTACCATTTAATTGGTTTATGAGCCAAATAGCATGTTATGAATCTAAATTTGAGGCATTAAGTGATTCTTAGGTTTGATTTACAAATATTGGTAAGAATCAGTCTAAATTATGGTTTGAAGCCATTGGTGGCTAATTTTAGGCATCTATAATTTGCCCCTATTTGGGAAGATGTTACAAATTATAGGCACAACAATGTCTTCTCAAATAATGATAAAAATTCATGTATGCCTGAAAGAAGATGATGGTTGAAGGAAAATATCCTAAAAAATGTTTGGGAAGCCTATAATGATGCCCCCTTGAGGGAGTGGCCATCATATTTATTGATAGACAGTCCCTCAAAAAAAATAAAGAAGTATGGAATTAGCCCATAGGTGAGATTAATCCAAATGAGAAAATGCTTTCACGCCTTGATTTAAAAATAAGTACTAGCCTAAATATGGTTATAATCAGTAACAAAGGGTGACTATAATCAATGACAATGTCATATGCCACAATTAGGGTTGATGAATCAAAATAATGATTTGCCCATAGATAGTTATAATCATTAAGATGACCAAGACTAAATAAAGATGTTTGATTATGCCCTAGTAGGGCAATTTATCAAGCATAACTCAAGGATACAACCCTTATAATTAATGAATTAATAATTATAATTAGGAATTAATGGTCATTATAATTAGGAATTAATGACATAGATCAATGATACTAATTTTCCCATAGTTGGTTATAATTAGTAGTAAGAATGGTGAGACACTAATTTAACCAAAGGTAGCTATAATTAGGCCCACATAAACAAGGCACGATATAGAATAAAATAAGAAATGAAGGATGAAACTATTAAAAAATCTATCATACTACTCCACAATACAACCTATGTATGGAATAATTGAAACAACTACTAAAATTGATCTGATCCTTCATGTTGAAAGTGGAACTAATGGATTAACCAAGTTTAAATGGACTAGGTAGGATGGATAAAAATAGGCTTTGGTCTAGTAAGAATGAATGATAGGATGGTATGGTAAAACATAATTATTTAAGATGATGATGGTATGAAAATTGGATAAAATGGTAAGGGGTTACCCCCAAGTGCTAATATGAGGGAGAATGGAAAGGTATGAAACAATGGCAAGAGGTGGTAAAATGCATTATTTTTAGCCAATGGCATTGCTATGGTACATGTTTTTGGCCTGGGTGAATGTTTATAGTGTTCCTGTTAATTTGGAGATGCACATCCTGATCAAAAAATGACACAACTAGAATAGTCAATCATGTAAATTTCTATCCCACACCTCATCTAAATAGATGCTCTATTAAGAACTAGCTATAGATTTGGATGCAAATTATGTTGTTGTGATCCTTGTTGGTCATTTATTATATTTCCTTCAAATACTAAGATAGAATATCTTTGTAGACTTTGCAAAGGAAAGTGTGGTTAGGGATGGTAAATAGGGATAAATGTTTTATGAGAGGTTTGATTGGGAAATGGAATGGTGGATGATAATATAATGTATGGTGGGTGGAAAATAAATAAATATTGGGATTTTTAGGCACACACAATTTTTTTGATTCTAGATTTGACATAACTTTGGATGTGGTAAGGCTAAAAATGTTTGAATATTCTCGTAATAAGACCATCAGATTCTTCTATTATTTAGGTCTAAGAGTAGCTACTATCTAATTAGGCTATAGATTAGAATTTATATTGATTTATTCTTTGATTTTGTCTTCATCAAGTAGTGAAGAATGTTTATTCTCAACTATTGGTACCTCAAAGAGGTTTTTGTCAATGAAGTTATCTTGATTGTCCCACAGTGCCTCTGAGAAGATTTCACTAAGGAATATTGATTTTTGACTTTGATTGTCTTCTAGCACCTCTGAAAAGGTTTCACTAGAAGATGTTGAGTTTGAACTTTGATTATCCCCTAGTGCCTCTAAAAAGGTTTCACTAGGAGATTATTATTCTTCTGCATAAATTTGGTCTTGGCCTCCTTACTATTCTTCAATTGATATGTCACCATGGATGTAGTTTAATAAGGTGTGATTTGGTCAGTCCTAATCGACACTTATGAGAGATGGAATGTCAATAACATGGCTATATTGGTTGGTGGTAATAACATGTGGAATGCTAATGGAATGGGGAGAGGATACATAATCCTCCTTGAAAATACTAAGAGAACTTGTGTCGAAGTTGAAGTACTCATCCTCAAAAAATGTAGAAGGATCATAGATGTATTCAAATTGATTTGTGAGGCATGCATAACCAATATTGTAACAACCATAAATATATTCTAATTTTGAATCTAATTCTAACTCAATGGACTCTATATCTGATGTTGAGACTGATATTGATTCTTTTTTATATGCTAAATCTGATGTTGGTTCAAGAACAAAATCTAAATCTAATTCTAATTCTTCATATGATGTGGATGTTGCTATAATGATGTCTTGTTGAATGCTTTGTATGAGATAATTAATGGCCTATGATGGCATGGTGGGATCCATAGAGACTGGTTTGTCAAAGTGAAACTCCTCAATGATAGGAAAAGGGTAAAAATATAACTCCTAAAAACCTAGCTTGTCAAGGAGAGGTTCTTTAAAAATAGGCATATGGTTGAGGTAATGATTTTCCCAAAGGTGGTTATAATCATTAAAAAGTGACTCAATAAAGACTGGATCATCAGAGCGAGAATCCTCAATAATGAGCATAATATTTGAAGGTGAATCATCACAAGTTGACTTATCACAAATAGTTAGTTCAATAAAAACATCATGGATTGGTTGGTTCTCGTAGCCTTGGTTTATGATCAGTTATAAACAGCTAGTTTTGAATACTTCTTGGTCCTCAAATGATTGGCTTAGTTAAGAGGTATTGATTGGTTTGGTTGGGGTACTAATTAGATTGATAAAGGTATTGATTAGCTTGATTGAGGTACTAATTGGCTTATTTAGGGTACTAATTAGCTTGGTTGGGCCTAAACAATTGGCTGGGGTTTTCTAAAGTAGGGAATGGTTGGCAATAGCTGAATAATTACCAGTGGTTGGATAATAAGAGGATGTTACAGAGCTTGGTTGCTTGTATAATCCAAAGGATAAGGTCCTAGTATAGAAATGGTAGAGCATTGTGTAACTTGGTTTTTCACATAAGCCAAAGGATAAAGTCCTGAAATGGTAGGGCACCATGGAGCCTGATTGTTCATATAAGCTAAAGAATGAGGTCTTAAAATGATAATGGGAGGGCATTTTGAAGCCTATTTACTTTCACAAAATAAAGGATGAGGTCCTAGAATAGAAATGGTTGGGTGTTATGAAGCTTAGTTACTCACAAAAGCTAAAGGATGAGGTCTTGGAATAGAAATGGTTAGGAATTATGGATCTTGGTTTCTCACATAAGCCAAAAGATGAGGTCTTAGAATATAAATGGTAGGGCATCATGGAGATTGGTTACTCACACAATGATCTAAAGGTCCATTTATAAAATGTAGTAAAGCATATTGAAACCTACACCATTGTGTAGAGCTCATTAAGACCTTTCCAATGGTATGTAGAATGAAAAAAATAGAGCTCATATGCTCCTTGTGTAGACGGTCAAAGTTCTAATCAAACTGGTCAAAGTAGGTCAAAGTTGGTCAAACTATAGAAAATAACCATTATGGAATGATTTTAGAATAGTTCCACTACATAGATCATCTTGAGAGTTTTTTGGTATAATTTATGGTTTTTGAAATGGAATTCATATGTGAAAGTTATGGTAGGTCAAAGTTATGGTCAAACTTGGTCAATAGGATGACATGGAAAAACCATGGACCAATAAGAACATGACATGTGGTAGTTACTTTGTATGGAAAATTATGGGTTTATATCTTTTGTATTTGATAGATGAATGTAGATCATCTTCAGCCAAAAACATAACCAGTGTAAAAAATTTTGGGGTTTGAATGGAACATCCAGTTGGACGTCGACAAGTGGCATGGTGAGTGGATGACAAGTGGTAAGTGGAAATTGGACCATGTGGTGGATATTCAAGCCACCATGTGTCTTTCCACCATTCATTATTTTACATGGTTCAATTTTAATTCCCAAATGTTCCAAAAAAACCATATTTAATTTACCATTTTCCATGTACATGCCACATAACCAAATGTTCCATCCACAAATATCCACATGAAACCCACATTATATGCCCCATACACCACATAATTACCACATATTCCCATGAAATTATAAACCTACCACATAAGCCACCATATGCCACTAAAAATTAAGCTAATGCTAATAACTTGGCATTATAAACCTTTAAGTTTGTGGTATTTGAATATGTTTAAAGCTACCCACTTACTAAATGTGGGACATAGGATATGCATTGGCCACTAGATGCGTTAGATGGAGACTCAAACCCCTATCCTCTTGTGTAGAATGGGATAAGGCCCAACCACTTGGGCTATGGGATCAATCACTATATAAAGTGTTAAAACTTATATTTGAAGGCATTCGAACAAGTTTGGCAGCTAGTGCTAAAGGCTAAAAGGCATAAAGAAGCTTGTGCAAAAGGAGTTCAGAGTAGAATTGGGGAAAAGTCTAATAAGGGACTAATATTATTTTTATCCAAGGAACAACTTTATAGTTTATAATTTTTCATTTTTATGACTTCTAAATAAATTGTAAAGCCTCTGAAGCAGTCTATTGTGCTAAGGCATAAGGACCTACTTCTACTCTTCCTCCAATTTGAGGTATCTAGATTCATTTATGGACTTCAAGGTAAACTAGTGAAATATTCTAGTTTCCAAGATGGTTCCAACTATATACTGATTATCTATATTTGAGGCCATTTTTTGCCATTTTTATGCTTGGAAGTGATAATTTTGAGTAGATGACATATAGAGGTGTGTTTCAAGAAGGTGAAGAATCTGTCCATGGATTCCAAGAATCTTTGAAGGTCCATAACATTTGGGTTCATTATTGTTCTATAAGGGTTGCCTTTTACTTGCAAACATATTATAATGAATTGGTTCACCTAGTTAGTGAACCTAGAGATGTAAGCATTGTCGAAATTCATAATCAACTCCTGTGTAGTGTGGTTAGTATTCTTGCATTGATTTTCATTTAAGTTGACCATTTTGTAGATTAATTTAGGTATAATTAATATTTTTTCCTAATTCAAAGTAAACTTTTCATATAGAATTTAGTGCTAGTTTACGAATCACACAAGCAAAAGGATGAGGTCCTGGAATAATAAAAAGGTGTTATGGAGATTGGTTGCTTACACAAGTCAAATTATGAGGTAATAGTGTATAGATTGTATTACTTAGATGTTTTAGAGCTTGGTATCTTGAATAAGTTGAAGAAGGGTTAATGATATGGGTGGGGTAATGGGTGGTCACATAAGGGTGAGTATAATACATCAATTGGACAAGAGAAGGTGTGACTAAAAATGATGCTTGTATTTGTTCCCTAGATTGATTATTGTAAGGAGGGTATGGATCCATCTCTCAAAAAACATCATCTTCATAAGGGTCTTCAACCAAGTCCTACTTATAAATAGTATCATCCTATTTGGGGTCTTGAACAAAGGCATTTTTTCCCTAGACTGATTATTGTAGGGAGGATAATAATCCATCTCACAAACCATTTCTTAACCATAAAGTGAAATATTATGGTCAATTTGCACAACTATTCTATCATAATTTATATTGTAAGGATGATCTTGAGGATCTTGTATTTTTTTTATCTATATTGAGGGTTGTAAGGAGGATAATAATCCATCTCACAAATAACATTATCCCAATAATGGTCTTGAACAAAGTCATTTTGTGTGGCCATTCTATCATAACTTGGATTATATGTGACTCCACCATAAGTGTAGCTAGACATATCCATGTCAATGATAATGCTCTATAATAAAAAGGTCTTATAGTTATACAAACTCTAAAAATGAATTTCCAAAGGACAAATGGTTTGAACTTGGTCTAACTTGGTCTAGGGGAGTTGTATCTCCAAGATGGTCTATGCTAAAAACTTGGTATAAAATAGTCTAACATCAAATGTCTAACACACAAAAGGTCAAGTATTTGAATTAAAATTACATGTCAAAATATAGGTTTAAAATGTTCCAAATAGGTCTAAACTAGGAAACGTAAAGGTTTCTATGTCTTTTGTCCAAACACGGTATCAAAAGCTAGCCTCAAAACATGCATGTGATAGGACTTTTGGCCAAACTCAGTGTTAAAAGCTAGACTTGAAACAAAGGATGATATTTTTAATCTAAAAAACTTGGAACACTTTGGAATAAACATGGAATATGGAATGAAACATAAACTTGGTCAATTGGCATAAGGCATAAGGTAAAAGGCATATGGAGAGAGACTATTTTCTCCCAAATAAAGGCACAAACAATGATGAAAACTAGGTTCTTTTGAAAACAAAAAGGTAAATAAAATTGAATGTTGTAAATGTAATAGGCAAATATATAAACAATAGTTTTCAAAATTTGGGTAATGAATTAACCTAATCTATGTAACCCAAAAGAGAAAGATCTGTGTATCAGCCCCTATGAGATGAGGCCTAAACATAAACTGATCATTGTTTGAATCTGAACTTGGAAAGGTTAATTAAAAACTCAACTTAGGAAACTATGCACCTTTAAACAAATAATAGTATAGATAAAATATAACAACCTAATAGCATAAGATAAGGATTCAAATGGCATACATGGCATTGGTTCTGAAAACCAACATTTGGCACAAGGTAAATAAGTCTTGAAACAAATTGATCAGCATAATGACATTATTACTCTCTAAAGATGTGATAATGGTTTATTTAAAATACTTAAGGCACAAAAATATTGAAATGATTTGGGTAGCATAACATTATCCATTTCAATCAAGACACACATAAACAAGTTTGGCAAAAAATTATGGAAAACATGTGTGACAAAACAACCAACATAATACCTCCTCAAATAAGGGAGTGACATATTAAAAAAACTTGATATGACTTAGTATATAAACAAAAAAAATTACACTAAAAAAAGTAAGTAATAAAGATAAAATACTAAATACAGCTAAGCATATCATCCTAGATCCTATCACAGTGTAGCAAGAGGGGTTGACTAAAACTTACAAGTTACAACTATCTAGATTGATCCCAAGTGTTGCTAACACAAGAGAAACATCATGATAATTGAGTTCTTACTAGTAAACATATCATAAAAGGGTATATTCATTTACATGATGATTACATTCATGGATTTCTTAGTGGAATCCCTTAGTTGACCAGACTAACTTGGGCCTTCATTATGAAAGGAGAGGTTAGTTTCTCCATGGAGTGGGGCTGAAACACTATTGGGAGATGAATCCCTAGGTAAATTCTTCCATATATAAATTATGATAGGTAATGGCATTCACTTCACAAGACAAAATTCATGAAAATAAAAGACAAGTGGAAAGACTTTAGGGTTATTTTTAGATCACACAAACCATACGGGGTTTGGGGAGAGCCTAGGAAACTTTCTTTCCACACCTTAGAATAGGTAAATATATAATGAAAAGGTGATTTTAGTCACTTGATTTCCCTATAGTGGATGGAGGGAGGGCATACATGTACTATTCTTCTTGTAAAAATAAACAAACAAGTCCAAACAAACATGGCATAAAAATGATCATTTGAAAAAGCATGAACTAAGTGATTTAAGATTCATTTTAAAACACCAAAAATGAATGTGTTGTGAAGTTGTATGGCCCCCTTGGTATTAGTTAAATTTTTAAAAATCTTTGAAAAACATCTAAGGCATTAAAAAATGAACTATGTTATTTTTAAACACTAAAATATTATGTGAGAAAGATTAGTTCAAATGAAGTTACTTTTCCCCTTGGCTTAAGTACAAAACATGTAACAAATTTTACAAAACAACTTCAACAGAAAACATCTAGGTTTATTTTAAACACTTAAGTCCAAATTTAGCCTAGTTTATTTTAAAACACCAAAATGAAGTGTTAAAAACTATTTAAACTTGCAAATTCACATTTAAATTATGTCTTGGACCTCTAATTATTAGATAGTCTCATTTTGCTTAGAATCACTCTTGATGTTGAGCAAAAAAACTTTGAAAAAGTAGCTCTTGGGTTTTTATTTTAGAAAACACATTGACCATGATCGATCAGATTGACCAATGTTGGTTTCAAGGCAACTGATGTTGGTCAGTCTCAAAGAGAATTGATGATGGTAGTAAATAACTAAAACCAATTGATTAGGACCATTGCCGGTCACCTGTGAATGTGAAGACAAAAATACATAAGATGAAAAACATTAAATTAGTCCAAAGATGATAAAAAATTCTTGAAACCTACAACACATGGATTACACAGACGGTTTAAAAGTTATTGAAACCAAGAAACAAAAATTTGGAATGTTAGAAAGATTCAAAATGCAAGTTTTATAAACTGTATTTTGTGCTACATATCGAATGAAAATGGTCTCATAGAACTAAACTCAATTGGGTAGAACTGATGTTAGTTAGTCCTAACCAATGTCAATCTCTCTGTATATCTGAGTTAATTTAAGAATTAAAAATACAACAAAATCAAGGTTAAAATAGAAAATTTGAAGGAATTCAAGCATTTTTTTTTTCAATTTTTGAGTTACATCTTCATCTCCTTATTATGTGGGGTGCTTTTTATCCCATGGGGTGTACCATTTGTGATCAAGGAATTCGATAATGGAGGGGAGATTAGATCAAGTGTTAATTTCCATATAAAATGATGAAATAAAAAACACACTAAAAAAGCATAACACCTCCATGCCTATACCATACGTGGAGCTTAGTGAAGAAAACCAATTGACAAAGCACAACTAAAATGTAAGAAAAACAACCTTTCTTACTTTCCTTGAATGCTCTAAAATATCTCTTTATTGGCTTGCTCGACTTGTGCTCAAGAAGTCTATGGTAATTAAACTTGGCTATCTCCTTCTCTCTTTGGAACCATTGGTTGACTCTTGCTTTCTTGATGTAGCTTTATGGCTTGATGGATTGGATTGTGATTCACAATTTTGGCATTATAACTCCATAAATTTCAATCTTGTCATAAAACCAACATTATAACATTACTATGTCCAAGCTCTCTTAATGAAGATCTCTAGGATTGTATTTATAGGTTTAACAACTAACCCCAACCCAAGGTGAGGTAGAGTGTAGTTAGAACTTAGAATGGGTTTAAACCTAACCTTTATGAGTTAATTAACCCTAGTAGAGTTAAAAGGTGTCAAATGGTCATGATTAGCAATGAATAGGCATGGGTGGGATATTTTAGGATATTTAACAACCCATAAAAATGTAATTATGAATTCCTAGGATATTATTTGATTTTTAAATTTACTTTTTGATAGTTTATTTAACTACTCATGGTTAATTCAATTAGGCATTTGATTTGATTTTGCATGTTAATTAATTATGTTCAAGATTTTTAAAATTTTGCAAGATTTAAACTAATTATATGTGTGCATTTGCCCCATTTAATTGTTTTATGAGCCAAATATCATGTTATGAAGCCAAATTTGAGAAATTTAGTGATTCTTAGGAACTATTTTCAAGGGTTGGTATGAATCAATCTAAATTTTGATATGAATCCATTGGTTGCTAATTTTAGGTGTCTATATCTTTAATAGCTTATTTGGAACTTGCCTTCATCATTTGGCCTTCTTTGAACTCTCCACAACATAATAGGTATATATGACATCATTAAACTATAAAGGGGGGTATAAAAAATCTCCAACATGCATTTTATGTGTCCCTAACCATTAATATCCTGTTGGACATGTTTTCTCACTATCTACAGTCATCATCCTTTTCCTTTATACCTATCTTCACATTTGACACTAAGATGCTCATCAGTTATTCAATAAAATCCATATAGGGGAGGGTATGAAACTTTTCAATGGTCTCAAAGTCTCTATATTCACTAGGAAGACCTTAAAAATCCTCTCAATTAAAGCTATCACCTTCTCACTTGATGATCACTCTTTATTCACTATGCTAGTTTGGACTGGTTGAAGTGAAGGTGCTTACAGAGGTACATGTGTGTTTTTTTAAGAAATGTATGGAAATTGGGAGTTATATTACATCTCAATTTATCTCTCAAATTTATTCTAATCTTTTGAAACCCTTCTTTACCTGAAAAACACCAAAAAATTGTCAAGAAAAGCTAATTTGTACCCTATCTTTACAAATAAGGTAGAATCCAAATTGATGGGAAAGATCCTAGTGGAATTAGCTAAAATTAAAAATAAATTTAATAGTCATAAAAACTCATTTGGATTCCTTTTTATCAATTACTTCTTAATTGGGTCATTAACAAGGCTTTTAGAGGGTTTTAAGTAGTTCAAACCCTTAAGGATTGTTCATAAAATTTTGATGTTAAACTCATGAAAAATTCCCACTAAATCCTTTTTATGGACCTTATAAAAAATATCATATCTCCTTGATAGCCCATGATAGTAATCCATACTTTTATGAGCTTCTAAAGTTTCCTTCTCAAGCTTTTGTTGGCATTATATGCACCCTGTCATGTTCTTGAGCCAAGAAATGGCTTCTCTGTGACCCTCTCTGCAAACCAAAGGTTCTCACACACCTTATATCTCCTCATGAAATTGATATAATGATCTAAAATGTTATCTTGTTATTAAAATTGAAGCTACACCCCTTTTAGGCATTAGGCCTAGTAAAAACCTAATAGGTTTGTTCGCACCTATGTAGGTTTAAGCCACTTCTAAGGGTTTGGTCATGATGTGATGACTAAATTCCATTGTTCATGATAAAAATAGCTCACTACAGCTCATTTCAAGGCTCTGAGTCTATTTTTCACCTTATTTTTTCATCTTATGACAAACCTATAGGATATAGTTCTCTAGGAGTACCTTATATCTGAGACATAACAAAGGGAAATTCTCTTATCACCTCATGAAATGTAAACATATGAGGATATCAGGAAAGTAATATGGATCATATACATAAAATTTCAGGCTTGAAACATACTCTTATCACCTTCAAATACCATAAAACCCAAGACAAACTTCTATAGGGCTTACTAGTTATGCAAGGTTAGCTTTTTGACTATAGGTTGCATGATAGAACCCTTCTTTGCCATATTTCCATTTGGTGAGCATTTCATGTGATGTAAATAATTTTAAAGAATATATTTATCATATCAAAACCATTCCAACATTTTCTAAACTCTTTAAGGTATAGCTTGTACTTTGATAGGTTTAGACTATAATCAATTGTGACTATGTTACTTGCTCCAAAATAACATACCTATAGGTGAACCTTTACATATTAGACCTTATGTTATTACTCAAACATATTATTAAATTCATTAATACCATCATAAATTCACTTACGTATATTCACACCATATCCATGCCTATCCGTCCTCTTAAACCACCATGTTTTAGCTCACTGTCATGTTATAATCTAGCTGTAGATGACTTCTCTGAGAGCAAAAGAGGTCTTGAAGATGCATTTCAACTCTTAAACCTTGTACTTCACACCATAGGATCTATTTGGATTCTTGAAACCAACTCTTATGTATAAATTTTTGTTCTTGTATTCCTATAATCACCAAGATCCATCTCATGAGTTTGTGAGTACCTACAATCAAGTTGTAGGTAACTTTTGGTAAGGTAAAGGTACACCTATAGGTAGGTTAAGAACATATACTTACACTTCTTGTGATCTTATTTAAAACACTAGTGTGCCTCTCAAATAAATAGGACCACTTGACATGAATGTATGCTCCTATATATCCACCTTGGACTGTAAAGTGACTTAAGGTTCAAGATACTACAAAGAACATTGACCTTTTGCAGTGAAAAAATGTCTACAAAGGAGGCCTCTTTTTCATCACTTTTTGGATTCAAACATCCACCTCTATTTGCAAGGTGTTACCCCTACATAAATTATACAATATGGATTCATTCAAATTCATCTATACTCCATGTCACCTCACTTCATGGTGACACCAAAAGTGGAAAAGGTTATGTTTTGGAGTTTTTAAGGTAATGGATCCTTGAACTTAGTTTCTCCAACATGAACATGATTCTTCAAACCTGCCTTCCATTCTATTACCTTAACATGATTCTTATGAAATTATTAAACTCTTCCAACTCTATAAAGGTTTCCAAAATGCTTATACTTCTTCCTGTAACACCTTCAATCCTTTGTGAGAGCCACCTATAGGTACATATGTAGGGTATAGGGTAGTGAAGGTAGAACTTGGATAATATAAACAGTATATGGTTTTATAACCAATTATATACCTTCTAAAAGTCTTAAAATATATCCTATCCACCTTGAATGAACTCAAAACATTTCCAATACTTTTGTTACAACCTGATTATCTCATGTGGGTGACTTGTAAGTGCACATCAATGGTGCAAGACTGTGTATAGAGCTTGAACTGGTTATCACAGTCAATAATATGTCATTTCAAAATTTTATCTTGATGGATCATGTTCCAAGAATGTTCTCAATTTCTTGAAAATATTCATGAAACCTCCATTAATGTTCTCAAAAAATTCATACACCTCACTTAGTTGACTTTATATGATAGTCATATAGAAAATTGACTGTGTTGTTTGTTTGATTGTAGCTTCATTGATATGAAACCTTTGATATTGAGCCATGTAAGTAATTTCAATGAAATATAAGGGTCAAGAAACATCATCATACCTTTTATTGAAACCACTATAAGAAATGAAAACCTTTGTAGTTGATGAACATGCCTACAACTCCACTAGTATAATCAACCTACAACTTAAGAAATTTGAGGTCATAAAATCACCTTCAAACATGAAAACAATTATGGAAGCCATGAAATAAGGATGTACACATATCTTTGAAACAATTAAATTAAGTATTTTATATAGAAAAACTCATACAAGGAGAAAACATGTAGGGTATGGGGATTATCATACAATAAAAGTAGTCAACTTCTTAGGCATGTTTTATAAATCACATGTAACCAATCTCTAGAATCATACCATGAATGTGAAGTAGAAATTTTTTAATAACACCACATATTATCATTTAATCTGAAACCTCTCTTACTGGTCATACCAAGAGAAAAGATGTTGACCAATATTGCATGCCTAGTGAAGTGATGGAGAAGAGAAATAATTTTTAATCCTTTCTGAGACTTCTAAATTATATCAAACATGAAATTTAACTCAAATAAGATGAGGGGTCACTACATGATCTTTCCACATGTGCCACACTCCTCAATAGGTCATATAACTACTATAATCATCTATTTTTCAACTATTTTATTGATTTTAACATAATACCTAAAAGATTCTAGTTACGAATAACATACCTAACAAAGATCTAACATGCAGGACATTAAAAGAGACTTTGGAACACTTTTTTACTATAGGAAACCATACAACCTCCATTAATGACTCAAATATGACCCTTATGTGACATAAAATGACTAGGACTAAATTTTGACTATGACCAAGGTTAATTAGCACATTAAATGACATAAAAAGGACCATGACACATCCTATTACATCTTAATAGACCTATATACATTTTTTTTACTATATGGGATTCACCTCTTTTAACTTGTGGTCAAAATAGTCAACAAAACCCTAGTGAAAAATTAATGGATGATGATGAAAATTATAAAGACATGTATACCCAAGTAGGTGATATAGACAACCAATGTGACTTATTTAATAATGACATAAGTAAATCCCAATTTGAATAATTTATTTATGAAAACAAAAATAAAATCTTGATGTACCTTATTAAATTGGGATCCAAGGTCCTATTTGCTATGACACCTCGCATAACCATAATCCTCCCCCACAAGATGAAGAAGAAATCTTAAATATTTTTGACCTTGATAATGAGGAATATGAAGAATACAACTAGTCATGACCAATAAAATAAAATCTATCTTCGAAAAATAAGTCAAATGGGATTATAGGAAATCCATGAATGATTGTCTCAACAAAACTGTTAATGTAGGTTTTTATTCTATTTAATGGTTTTTTATATATGTGTTTAGTTAGATTACTTAGGTGTCACTTAGGTGTTTAATAAAGATAAATATGAAATATAATCCAACATTCATGAGGATGTGAGGACATGTTTATTTTTCACCTATATAATGTACCTTCATAGAGCTTTTATGGATAATAATTAAATGTTGTTAATATAATTTATTTATTGTAAATACAAGCTTCTTCCTTTTTAATTATTTTTTGGATTTCACTATTCCATACAATTTTTATTTATTTATTCAATCCTACCTAGACTTATACTATAGTATTTCCCACTCTGACATGGTATCAAACCTTTTTCTGGTAGCTAAATGCCATTGTTCATGTTGTGAGATCTAGCATTCTGGGTTGTTTAGGTGCTTTTCATTGATTTTTATTTTTAAGGATTTGGTGGCGTTTATAGAAAATCTAGTTATCTCTTATTTCTATAGTCTCCAAATAAAAAATAGATAGTGACATTATATTTATAGGTGTAAAAACCTTAGGAATGGTTGTAAACATGACCTAGATTTGTGATAGCCATTTTCAAATGGTTTTAGGTACTTTTATTGATTTTCATGCATATCCATACTACTAGAGTCTTAAATTAGAAAATACATTCTTTTTTTTACTAGTTTTCCTAAAAATCTTAGTGGGTTCTTACCATTTTTGGGAGAAGAATGTTTTTTTTATAGATTTGAGGTTTTCTTTGATAGTTTCATGCCATTTTTGTTGGTTTGGTGACTTCATAAAAAAATTAAACTCAAAAAATTTCCTTGAATTTTATGCCCATATGTCCTTTGAATCCATGCTACCACAAACCATGCCCACAAGTCCCCAATAACTACACCACCATTAATTGTGACCACACACCCCCAGTAGCTATGTTAGTACAAAGCATGCTTGTGCATCCCTGAAAGCCATACCACCACAAATCAAAGCCACACATCCTCAAAAACCATGCTAACATGACCTATGCCCATGCATCTATTATAGATGTGCTGAAAAAATCTAGACCTCTAGTCCCCTACACCTATGATGTGTACCACCTATGTCTACCTACCCACCAAGTCCATATTGTCACCCCTATCGACATTCATGTACCTTAGCTTGTTATGTCCACTACCCATGCTTTCTCACTGTAACCATACACACCCATGTAGTAAAAATCACCATAACCATCTAATCATCCTCTAAATCTATTAATGTGCACCTTCTAGTCCCTTATACCCATGTATGCCAATAATTCCCATATAGCCATAAAATTTAAGCTAGTGTCAAGCGGCACTATTCATTAGCTATTTGGAGGCAATTTTGGAGTGACATCACTCACCTAGTCACATCACATTTTAAAGTGGCATCATCAAGGGTGGGACTCATCCTAGCCATTACCCCTTGGTCATATGGGAGATTAACCCTTGGTCACAACTAACCCAGGGGGCTTAACTTTTCCTCACAAAGTTAGGCCAAACTATTTACACACCAAAACAAAAATTATGTAAAGTGGAGATCATTATTTTTTATGAGAAAAAAAATCAAAATTACGTAACTTTCAACCGACATCTCCTTTTTATATTTTATATTTTTGAAAGTGCAATTTTTTGAGCTCTACACATTAGTGATATTCTCATGCATTGTAAAATTGAACCTATATATATTTTGGGGGTTGTATTTCTTCTTATCCTTTACATACTTATATTAATTTTTATATGTAATAATTATATATGCACTTAAATGTGTTGATTATATAAAAACTTAACTGTGAAGTGTCAAACTATGAAATATTAGGGGAATTTGGTGACTATTGCATAGATTGCTGACTTGGACACATTTGAATTTAAGTTTGACATCCATAAAATTGAGTGTGCATAATTACTTATGGTCATGAAAACTCACCTATCTCCACTTGGTAGATACTAAATGAGGAGAGTTGATTCTAATCTAGTGGTTCTTCTTGAAAATACTAAGTATACTTCATGGCCGATGTACTTAGAATGCTTGCTCATAGAACATGACAATATTCTATTTATATGTGGACAAATTCTTTCCCCTATTGACCCTTGTAAATAAAATGACTATACTAACTATTATGACTATGTCTATGGTCACTTATTTATGCACATTTCATGGGATATAAACCACCATGTGGAGCACACAAGGTGTCCCTCCACTATTTGAAGCACTCTTTAGACTCTTTTTGGAGATCCTGCTAAGATTTATATCACTCCTCCTTATCTTCCTATAATCTCTTAAGATATTATTATACTCTCTCTTCCTACTTATATTTCTTGTGATGACACATTCATGATGGATATTTCTCTTCCTTCTATCAAGCCATCACTAATGGATGAGATTTTACTAGACCTTAACTATCCTATTACATATTTTACATCCATTCCTATTCAATATATTTATCTTTTAGATCCATAACATACTTATAAATTAGAGTGGTATATTGTCTCCATTGATAGTGATAGTACACTTATTGAGATCATAAATGACTCATCTCTTCTTATAGATACTCATTCTAAAAATCTATGTGTTTCATCTTTAATCTCTTCTTTAATTTCAATAATTGTTGAGACATGATCTACTCTTCACATGGACATTATTTCAGTGAATGTTTCATACCATTTTCTATCAAGTTCACTTTAGTAGAATTACATTTAGTTCTTATGCATGCCCTTACTAGACTTATGCTAAATTTCATATTTGGACCATATTCAAATATCTTTGTATTGTTTCTTTCATCTTCTGTTGTGGAATGGGTAGAGTTTTAATACACCTATTATGTTCTTCCTTTGGTAAAGGGAAGAAACATTATTTAATGTGAATGGAAATTCTGTAGTCTTCATACAAAGGATCTCATCATTGACCCTGGTCATTTTTTTAACTCTACTACTGGTAGCTTTAGCATATTTTATGGGGACTTCTTAGCTCTCTATTTTCTATGTACTTGGGTTCTTCATCAGGATTCCACTACCCATATAAGATATGCTTAAGAGGGGTGTTAATATAGGTTTTGGTTCCATTTAATGGATTTTTATTAAACATGTTTAGTTAATTTTCTTAAGTGTCACTTAGATGATTAATAAAGGTCATTGTGAAAGATAATGAGGATGTGAGGACATGTTTATCTTTCACCTATATAAATTACCTTCCTAAAGCTTTTATGTCTAATGAGTAAATATTATTGATATAATTTATTTATTGTGAAGAAAAGTTTCTTCCTTTTGAGTTATTTTTTGGATTTCATTACTCCATATACGTTTTATTCATGCATTTAATCCTATCCAAACTAATCCTTGATTATGTCCCTCTTCGATACAAATTTACCAACAAGTCAACTTATTAGCTTCCAAAATGAATTCAAAAATGCATAAAACTATATCCCATAGGAGACTTACCAAAATATTCATCTCATATACAAACCAAGACCAAAATAACCCTGAACTTAATCTAACTTCCACTTGAAATCATTTTCTAGATCCAATATTTACTCACTAATGGAAAGCGATGAAGGATGGTCTCCAAAATATAAATACCAGAGCTCATTCCAAGAAATATAAATATGAAGATTTATGCTCTTATCCTCTCTAAATGAATATTGTTCTTGTGCCTTTTCCTTCTCATTTTGAACAACCAATTTTTTTGAAAATACAAAGGAAAATGGAACCCAATGGAACATGTCAAAGACTTATTTATGTCTTTTCATGGAGTGGCCTATAATGATGCTTTCATACTATAGTTATTCCCCTAATGTCTTGGTGGACTAGCATTGGAAAGGTTCATGTATTTACCAAAATATCTATTACTTCAAGCATGGAATTAACCAAGAAATGTGTTACCCATTTATATTATAATGTAGAACTTAAAATTACCATGTTTTATATGTATAATACTAAATAGATAAATGGAGAGTATAAAATCATACCTAAAATGATGGAGAGCCTTAGAAATTCAATTTCTATTATCTATTCCTAAAAAATAATTAGTTAATATATTTAAAAAAAACATAAAATTGGAATTGGGCCACCATTTGAAGCTTCATTATGTCCCTACTTTTGATGAAAACATGGAAAAGGGAATTCAAATAGGAAAATATCTTATAGAGAAATGGGAAATTAAAATATATTCTAAGAATGACCATAATCCAAGTAATAACACCGCTTCAATTAAGCCTAAATTATTTAATAACAATATTAATTTTGTTAGATATGGAGTAAAAAATACTTCCGAATCCAAGTAGTTTAAATTCCTCACCCCTCCACTAAATTACAACAACAAACCTCAAAAATTATTATTCGATGAGAAGACCAAGAAACACTTTGGGATGATATCATGATATTAACCTTGGAGAACCCATTGAATATGTATTTAAGAAACCAATTATTGTGAACATGATCATATTACCATAAATAAAACCCCTCGACAATAATAAACCATGTCTTAAGTGGTTTAAATAGGATGAGTATTGTAACTACCACTATGTCAAGGGGAATCACACTAGAAGTTGTATTCAACAATGGAATTATATCCAAGATATTATCAAGAAGGGAGAACTAGAAGTAGAAGGTAAAGAACCATCTTCCTCAAAAAGTCAATAATTGGGTATTTACCAAGATCCAATCCCAAATCATGATGAAAAGTCAAAATCCATGATTAGGGACCAAGGCTAGTCTTCCTCTACTAACCACTTCAATTTCCACTAAATCCCTTATTATTATATACATCATGTATCCATCATCAAAATTAATGCCAAGAAACTTAAGGAACCCCAAGTCCCATAATGTCTTGTCATCAAAATTAAAGGGTCATCTTCTTATTATGCCATCATAACCCAATGTGTAAATATTACTATCCTAGGGGTACCTTCCAAAACCCCACCTCAAAAATATCATATCAAGCTTAACATATTCAAAAATTCATCCAAAAATATTAAAGGCAATTGTGACCTTATTCAAAAACTTGAGAAGATTCCCAACCAAATTTATATAATGGATCTTATCAAGTCTTCCTTCATCCACCATGACATTTTAAATAAAATACTTCATGATTATAAAATACCTATTGACATTGATTCCAATCAATTACAATCCCTTGTGGACCATTTGTCCCCATCCCAATAGATCACTTTCAATCCTTACGACATGCCATCGATCAGTCCTAACCATAGCTACCCCTTGTATATAGAGGTGTTTATTTTGAAACATAAGATACGATAGGTACTATATATGGGGGATCAATTATAAATCTATATAACATAAACTTAATTAAAATAATGGATATTTAGAATTAACACTTGGTCCACAACTTATTATAATAAAGGCCTATGATGATAATGAAAGGTAATCAATTAGACCATTTATATTCATATCATGGTGGGACCCATTGTACATCAAACCCTTATTTATGTAGATGAATTTGATTTACCATAAAACATCCTTTTGGTCCACCCATGGATCCATCAAATGTGAGTTATCACCTCCACTCACCACCATTGTTTGAAATTTCCACATTCATGGATAAAAGTCACCATTCTTAAAGTTTCATGATTATTCTATAATGTTCAATATGTGAAAGGACTAGATCATGATATGTATTTACGTAGTACTGAAAGTTCCCCTTATAATCTTAAATCCATGAAATCCATATATCTGAATGACTTTCCATCCATGTCTTTCAATTCTCATGTATCCACTTGTATTAATATTATTTTCAAAGCTTGTGGAGAATATGAATGCCAAAAATTTAGTGCTAGTAATCTCCCTTATCACATCATAGCTTTGGGCATCCCACCATGAATGAACACAATATAATTAATTATCAATAAATACCAACCTAATTTGAAAAATTAGGGCTACTATCTGAAGAACCACTTGTGAGATACAATGATTCTTAGATAATAAAATAAGGCCTTGAATCTTACTACCAAGATCCATAATATCCAAAAGAAAATCATATGTGTTAAGGTATGAATTTTAAATGGAAATGACTAAGGAGATAAGAACAAATCACATTAGAGATAATCCAAGACAAAACATCATCCCTAACATCAAGGTATAATATACAAACCACCTAGCATTAGTATTTTTAATTTAATCTCAGATGCTTCTTTGGTCTCTGTGGATCCTCCATCTAATGATGATATCGACACAAGTTATATCCATATACTTTATGAAGATATTTCTTCCAAAAACATATTCATTGACACCTTATATGTGTTAATAGTCTTACACTTCACTACCAACCCTTATTGGTTTGGGTCATCAATAGGAACCCCCATTTAACACTTTCCAAAATGATAAAGCCATTGTTGAATAGATGGGAATTTGATCCCAAATTCCATTAGGTGACTATAATAAAGGGTTTTAGGATGAAATTAATAATTTGACCTATTTTGGAGAATAGGTAGACTCAATAAATAAAATAAAAATATATAAATATAAGCAATGTCTTGATAACCTACAAACTCCTCTTTTTCATCCAATAACTCCCCCAGTCTTATAGAGAAAAAGGATTATAGTGAACTATTTGTAGACTTCCCATATATATTATAATCAATATAAGAATATTAAGTTTCCTTCTCCTCTAATGTATTTAAAGGATAAATATCTATCATTGGTCAAATAAACCATTAATGTCAAAATTGTCATTGAAGACCAACCTCAGATCATGAAACTTGGAGCCACCTTAACCCCTAAGGAAAATGGAATTATCATGCTCTTCTCAAATATTTTATTGACATATTTTCCTGGTGCTATTATAATATGCCATGACTTGATCCAACATTGGTAGTGCATCCCCTGGTCATTTATCCAAATGCCAAATTTATTAATCAAAATCTTCAAAATATGTACCCTAGGGTGACCCTCCTTATTAAAGAAGAGCAAAATAATCTTATAATCCATTTTTATTTGACCAATAGATTACTATTAATATATATCTAATATTGTCCATGTTGGGAAACCAAATGGAAAAATACATATATGTACTAATTTCAATGACATCAATAAATCTTTCCCTAAGGATGATTTTACACTACCAAATATTGACATGATTGTGAAATCTAATACTAGTTATGAAATTCTCTCTTTTATGGATGGATTCTTTGTCTATAATCAAATCCAAATAGTACAACATGATAAACATAAAATTACCTTCACCCATTGGGTACCTTTTTTTTATCAAGTAATGACCTTTAAAATTAAAAGTGTTCATTCTAAATACCAAAGAGTTATGGTTGTCGTATTCCATGATATGATACATGACATAGTCAAAGATTATGTGAATGATATCTTGGGCAAGTCTAGAACATGAACTAAGCATCCAATGGTCATGTGAAAAATATTTGAGAGATAAGGGAATATAAAGTCTGACTTAATCTTAAGAAGTGTGTACTTGGGTTTACATATAGAAAATTGTTGAGCTTCGTCATCTCTAAATAAGGCATCAAGGTTGATTCTACCAAGGTTAGATATATTGATGAAATGCCTCCACCCAAGAACTTCAAGAATCTCTATAGTTTGCAAGGTAAACTATAGGCCATCATCACTTCATCTCTCAACTAGAATATGCCAACCCTTCACACTTATATTAAAGTAAGGAGCTTAGTTTCACTGGATTATAAAATTTCAAAAGGATTTTATGGATCTTAATCAATACTTGTTGAAACCTCTAGTACTTATACCACAAACACATAGAAAACCTTTGCTCCTATATATATCAGCCACTCAAAATGTCATAGGATCTTTATTATCAAAACATTATGAAGATGGAAAAGAAATTTCCATTTATTACCTTCTCAAAACTCTTATCTTATATGAAGTAAACTACAACCCAATAGAAAAATCATGTCTAGCAATAACCTTCGCTTCCCAAAATCTTATACATTACATGCTAAATAATCAAGTCAAGCTCATAGCAAAAAGAAATCCTCTCAAAAATTAGTCTAAATCTACCCTCATAGGAATAATAGCTAAATGGATAATGCTCCTACATGAATTTGACATTGAGTATGAAAATCAGAAGGCAATCAATGGATAGGTCTTGGTAGATCAATTAGTAAAAGATCCATTCTCTAATATAGTTCCTTTAACACCTACATTTCCTAATGAAATCAATCATGATAACTAAAAATTCACCCTCTTGGAAGTTATATTTTGATGGTTATTTCACCACACATGTTTCAATAGTTGGCATCCTTCTTATTATCCTTAAGGAGACTTCATTCCAAAATCTTTTAGGATAACATTTCCATGCACCAATAACATTACAAAGTATGAATCCCTAATATTTGATTTTTAGTTAGCTTGTAAATATAATATAAAACATCTACAATTTTATGGAAATTATCGTAAAATCATTAAATAAATTAATAATTAGTTTTAGATAAAGGATGATAACTTTCTCTCTTATAAATAAATAGTTGAAAATTTAAAACAACAATTTTGGTTCATATCCTTTGAACAAGTAAGGGGTAGTAATAGGTTAGTTGATGCAATTACCACCATTGGATCACTAATATAAGTGACCCATGATATGAAATAAAATAACTTCTTATTAGAACAAATCTTGTCATGTACCCATAAAATAATGGCTTCTAACCAAGTGTGTGAAATTGATAATCCTAGTCCTCCTTAGTACCAATATATTTATACCTATCTTAATGATAAAAACCTTCCACCAATATTAATTATAATAATAGTAGATAATTTATCCAAATATACTCTTTTTATAACATCATTGGTAACACACACTATCGATGGGGTTATGACAAATGTCATGCCCCTTTTTTTTCTAAAAACTAGCACAACACAACCAAAAACATAAAAAACCAATCATATACACAACTAAATACAAGAATTTGTGTTAATAATAACACACATGCAATCCCTACCAATACCACAATTCCATAATTAGATGCATACCATTGATTAAAAGGTCAAAAACATTATTCATTTATCCAAGTGTTATTGAACCCATTCATTGGCTTGTGTTGAATATTAGTGTGTTATGATGTTGAGAGAGCCATCAATTTGAACCTAGGTCATATATAATGTATTCAAAATCCATGTGGTTACTTTGGAAGGATCCAAGGCCATGTTATATTATCTTCAACCTCCTAGGAAAATTTATTTCCATGTGGTATCCTCTCACTTACCTAGTGATCTAACAAGCTTTTATGTTTTACACCTATAGCCCTAGGACTGCAAACTATTAAGGTGATTCCATGTGGTAACATCCTATTATCCCAATAGCATAGAGGATTTACCATCTATATATAATTTAATAGGACTATAGACCATTGAGATGATTCCACATGGAAACATCCCACTATCCATTTATTCCTGAGTTAAGCTCCTTGTATGGTCACATTGGGATGATGCTATGTGGTAAAATCTTGATAGCTCATTGGCTAAAAGAAAAATTCTTGTATGGCCATCTATGATATTGTGGGTCATCGAGATGATTTCATGTTGAACATCCTACTATCCTTCTATCCTAATGTTAAGCTTCCTAAATGGTCATCTCTAGGATCATGGGTCACCGAGATGATGCCATGTGGTAACATTATGCTAGCTCATTGGTATAAAACTAATTATATAGTATACTAAGCTAATGTCACTCTTATGTTAGTGAGATGATAACATGTGGATTCCTCCAAATCACTTCACAAAAAAGGTTATGAAATTGACTAAGGTAAAACTATAAAATAAGTCAAACATTTAAATTGCCATGAAAAAAGGGCCATAAAAAGATCTAGTCAAAATGGCTAAGATAAACACTATGTAGGGAACCCATAGAGTAGCTAAGGTAAATGTTGTGTAAGGTAAATTTACCAATTGGATACATAAAATCTTGAAATGAAAGGCCAAATCAATTATTTGACTAAGGGAAAATCCATGTAATGAAGCTCAGTGAATGGCTAAGGCAAGATCAATGCCTACACAGGATACTACTGACTAAAAGATCTTAACCTAAAAATGGATTAATGCATAAAGATAATTCCACAATCAGTTATTTTATTGAAAAACTAAAATACAATACAAAGTGTAAAATAACTATTTTGGACAAACGTTGACAAGTTAAAGCAAAAGAAAATCTCACTTATTAATAAGATGTCATCATTAATACATTTACAACTAGGCATACCTTCCTTAGAAGGTATAGATTATGATAAAAAATATTGAATTAACTTAAATAAACATGACTTGACACTAAACCAATATTCTCATTGGTTTAGTTGACTATCAAATAATCACAAGTAAATTTACTCTAGTCGTCAATACTTAAAGAATTGCTCACTCTTATGATCCAATGGGTCTATTCGTTAGAATAATATAATTCTTGCATTAACACCAAGGTAAATTTTAGTGGATAATATTCATTAATTAATGAATATTTAATTTTTAGTAAATTGTATTTAGTGATTTTTTTGGAGTAGTACATAGGACCCATTTGCCTAAATTTTTGAGATGTAAATTTTTTAGGGGTCAACTCACCAATTATTTATAATAATTATGAGAGAATATATATGATTTAACTTTTATATATAGTACATATATATTTTAATTCATATTTAAAATATATATAATTTTAAAACAAAAATCATCTCAATCTGTGTCTGTATATCAAAGTTATGGCCTTGGAAAGTTGGCATTCGATGTTGCCCGACTACATCATGGTATTGCCACTCATTAGCATCATGATGGTGTTTTTAAACAACATATTATTGATAAAAATAATTATATCACTTGGTATCATACTAAAACTTAGAAACATGATGTCACTTGGTATCATGTTGTCACTCGACAGCATGCTATCACTTGATATCATGTTATCGCCTGGTGGCATGTTGTGATGCAACTAAATAACTTCTGAAGGCCATAACTTTTGTATATGAAATCAGTTTGAGACAATATTTTTGTATATTTTTAATAAAAATATAAATTTTGGTATGATATCACATTAAATTTTCCATGATATATTGCCATCGTGTGACATAGTTTCATCGCGTGACAACATAATGTGCTACAAATGAGCACCAACTTTCGGAGGCCATAACTTTTCTATATGGAATCAATTTGAGATGATTTTTTTTTAAAAATTTTATATATTTTAAATATTAATATAAATATTATCATTCCAACATGTGAGATTATGCCATCATGTGACATATTTTTATCACGTGACATAGTGCCATCACGTGACAACATAATGCGTTGTAATTGAGCACCAATTTCCAAAGGTCATAAATTTTGCATAAAAATTTGGTTTGAGATGTTTTTTTTGAAATTATATATATATATATATATATATATTTGATAGGAATACAAATATTCAATAATATTAAAGTTTAGAAATGTTTTTTGTATTATTTTTTAATTTATCCCATAACCTATATGTTTTAATTATGTAGATAGATAGTTGTACGAAAAACTTAAGAATGCAATTTATCTTTTTCGAAATTTTAATATTTTCCAAGGATATGAATTAGATTCATATAAATAAACCTAAGGGGGTTTCTTATATGGTCTCGTAAAGTGAACCTTGATTAACACATATCCATTAACTCCATTATGGCTAAGAGGTCAAATAATGCATTTATTAAGGTGTAGAAACACTAGTAAAACCTAAGGTTGAAGCCTTGTTATAGTTATTACATAATAATTAAAATTTATTATAACTCTTTTTCATTTATTAGATGGTCTCATTATAGGGAAGGTTTATAACAAGTATTTTACTCAAATGCTAAGTCCAAAGTGACTTTTCACAAGGCATACCTTTTACTACAAATAAGATCACCATTTACATTTAAAAAATCTTAGCTATATTTTTATTCCCAATAACAAACTCACATATATTTATTTGAGTTCCACTAATATTTTCACAATCTCAAACCATTGATTCACAACACCTTTTGATTATAAATGGAGACATAATGTGAAAGAGTTAACAATACTCTTTAACCAAGTTTTGTCCAATACACCATTACCATAGCCTTGATTGATTTATCATACACATAAGGAATAAGCCAACTAAACAAAACCAATTATTATGCACAAATGTGATAGGAAAAAACATGTGTAAGCATGATTTAATATAATAAAGAACCATTTCTTAAGTAGGTAAGGAGAAATAAGACTCAAACCTAACTAGCTAATGTGGGATAAATACTCACATAGGACAAAATTAAAAAAAAGATGAAAATTTTATCTAGAACCTAAAAAGCATGAGAACTATACTCTAACACCTCCTCTCAAGTAAATATAGTGGATAACAATAGAGGATGTAGTATGAAGCCATGTATCCCTATGGATGACAGTCCATCTTGTCAGAGTACATGGATGTTGAATTATTGTAATCACTAAGTGAAAGTAAGAATGGTGATGAATATAAGGATCAATAAACATAAACATTATGCTTTAAAATACTGGGTATAATGATGAACTTGAAGAAACATTACTTGAATACTCTCCAACAAGATAGTAAGAAATGAGCACATAGAATGGTGGGATTGCCACACTAGTGTCACTTGTGGGGATACCACATTGGCATCACTATAAGAATCACTAAGAAGTCCATGGATTCAAGTGAAAAATCCTTATATATATTTTGACAAACAAATTACCTAAATAAGATACTCATGTACAAAGGAAGAATGTAGAAAATACTTTAAAAAATGTAAAATATACATGTAACTGTTATAAAGTGGAGAAAAGAGAGAAAACCCATAGGAAAAATTCCCCCTCAAAAGATAAAAATTAATAATAGAGAGATATAAATTCCCCAAAAGATGACGTTGAAGTATTCTACACTCCAAGTACTCACAAGTCACAAAGGAACTCAATCTACATGAGTGGTTCGAAACTGCTACTCAGTCACAAAAACAACTAACACTAGGCTTTACTAGAATAGTTTTAATCAAGAAGACTATTAGTGGTGTCTAAAGTAAAAAAGAGTACTTCATGTGTAGGGAATGCTCAATGCCTAAGAATCATAATGTACACCACACACCCCCATACTATTGAATGGGTGGAGTGGAAGAAAAGAGCTATGTACAATTGGTCTGAATCCGTTGCTTTAACACCAAACAAGATGACATTATATACACTATAATATCTCTATATCACATTGAAAGAGACTGTCAAACTAGGATTCATTACAATAACTACATTTCAGCTATGGAACACTATTAAATGTATGAAAAATGGTGTCAAAAATATAAACAATTTTTTTGAAAGATAATGGCCCATGGTGGTGATGGAAGAGATAAGAAACTAGAGAAGTGAAAAAGTGCCCAAAGTAGAACACACAAATGCATGAAGGTAGATAAGGCTGAATCAAAAAACCTCATATGTCACTTTATAAATTAGTGCAAGTAAAATATAACCCATATACAAAAAACACCAGATGGAAAAAAGGAAGACATTGGGATTCACTAGAATAGCTCCTAATGAGGATATTGTCGACCTATCAAATAATCCATTAAGAAAGGTAATCCAAAAAATAAGGGAGCAAAAAAAATGTGTCTCCATAGAATAAGGCTAGGCACTAATAAAAGGTCCTTGAGGAGACATGACATAAATTACCAGTGTGTCAAAATACCAATGCATGTCGTGGACTGATGAAAGAGTGTAGTAAATGGAAAAAAAATCCATCATGTATGAAAAAAAACACCAAAAAATGATCAACAACCAAAAATAATAACTTACAAAAAACATGAAAAAGGATGTTGGGCTCAACTGAAAATACATCTAATATAATGCATACATAAAGTATAATGTAGAAAGTAGTAGGGATTATAACACAAATAAACCCATAGTAGTGACAATGCACAATCAATAATAGGATGTTACACTCATCCAAAAATGTGTCAATGAGTAAAATAAATTATGGCAATGCAATCTAGAAGAATTAAGAAGGGAGTTTGTGGTGACATCCTCTTGTTAGACTAGACCTCACCCTCTGATCTTCGACAAAAAATAATAATGTACATGATAAATCATTAAATTCCCTTAATAAATTATCATGACATAGAAAATTTATCACCACTAAAATGTCACCATATGACAATAAATTCTAAGCACAAGGGAGCATAATCAATGTGAAGAGACCCCCCAGAATGTGTCACTTTATATTTTAGTACATTTTACAATGTAAATAAGAACAATGCATGGGAAATGAAAAATATGAACTTTTAAAAAATACCATGCTCAATTTTGAGCTATCAATCAAAAGTTATTACGTAATAAATTTCCTATAAATGAGGGCTATTTAATACAATTTTCACTAAAATTTAAAAAAATACACTGCAGCTAAGGTGGATGTAACCTTCCAATGTAGTTCAAAAACCAAGATTCTATCATTTCATGCAATTAACCTACAAAGGAAGTTTTTACTACTTTTTCCGCCTAAAAAAATACTACAACATAAAACCACCAAGTAATGGCTATTGGAGGTTGCTCTAACCATGAAAGAGTTCACAATACTCTTATTCCAAGATCTCTCCAATACACCATTACCATAGCCATGAGTTCTTTAGCATACACACAATAAATAAACTAACTAAACAAAATCAAATGTTATTCACAAATGAGATATGAAAAATCATGTATAAGCATGATATAATATAATAAAGAATCCTTGCTTAAGTAAGCAAGGAGAAATAAGACTCAAGCCTAACTAGCCAAAGTGAGATAAATCTTCACATATGACAAAATTAGCAAAACGATGAAAATATTAGATAAAACCTAGAAAGGATGAGAAATATTCTCTAACACAATGTTTATGAACAATCCACTTAAGACAAATATTTAATAAAAGAAATCAATCAGTTACTTTAATTAAAAGAGCCCAAAAAGGCTAAAAATATTTTATACATATAGGATCCTTCCCAAGTTCCTACAAACCAAGTATTTATAATAGATACAACTCAGTTTAACACAAAAGTTTTAGTCAATAGAAAACATATATTTTAATTCATAGTTGGAATTATCCAAATACTTTATTTTTTAAGTTTCTTAGAAGTAGGTTAGATGCTAAACCATTTATAATACATCAATTTTATCCAATTATTTACATAGCAAGAAGCACATCTCTAACCCTGACTAAATAATAAAATGGCAATCAATCTTCAATGGTGATCCTCACCTAATCCCAAGCATCTATTGGCCATAAGAAGGAAGGCTCACCACCTAACCTTTTTTCATCATCAATTTGTTGTTCTAGACAACCCTAAGCTTGAGACTCCCAAATTTGAGCATGTTTATATCACTTAGTAAAGGTAATCATGGATATCTAAGAAAGGGTGTTTTGACACAAGGGAGAGACCATGTACCACCTATAGTCCTATTCTTGGTTCTTATCCAAAGGTAATCCTAGTACCAAATACAAAATAAACAAGAATTTAAATGGTCATTCAAGTAAGGCTAAGCATTTCAAAATTTAAAACTAGCAAGTAGTATTTTGCAACATAAAAAGGCTCATTGATTGATTGGTTTACTAAAAGAATAGAAAAATTTATTGATTCCATCCAACATGGGAGGGTTAATCAGTCTAATACAATGTCCCATCATGGGAGTGCTTAACAAATTCCACCATGACATTCACAAAAGGGTGAAGCATTATACCACCATGCCCAAGGCATGAGGGCTTGACATTCTTCCACCATGAAGATGCTTCTCATACACAATCTAAACATTCATAATAACATCATCATATTTACATACTAAACAAAGACATATTTCATATAGACATGGAGAAAATACGTCTCCAAGTCCCTCAAATGATCAAGTACTACAGGTAGCCAATTTACAACCATGGGAAAACAATAAAATAAGTAGAATAAACTAAGTTGTCTTATTCTCTTGAACGCAATAATATCAAATAGAGAATAAAACCATTTCATTCCAAATGAACAATAGAAAACATAAGTTATTAGGAAGCCCACCTATCAACCTCTAGACCAACTAAGTGTCATCTTCTAGTTGTTTACACTTGGATCTCCTAACCCATTATTCGTATCTATTTTTTCCTTATCTTATGCTAAGTTTAATTTCTTTTTGAATCGGAAAAAAAGTCTTTGAATTGGAAAAAAAGTCCTAAGCTAAGGGATTTTGACTCCTACATATAGTTATTATAGAATCAACCAACCACCAACTTCTTGCCAACCCATGCCTTATTAAGGGACATTATTTTCCATGTTCAATTAAGGTACATGGTGGATCTTGTAGGTTTTATGGTTTATTCATAAATTCACTTACTTTTTTTCCCACTAGATTCAAGTCTAAGGAAATAAATGGAAGATCTATTAGTTAGAGACCATTTAGTTTAGATGTTGGATACAAGATCTAAAATCTAGGTGATAATAAGTTTCACCAACTAGGATTAAAGGTTGGCCACCTAATCAAATACTACATCATCAAAGGTGGTGTACTAGGCAACCGAATACTTAGCATAAGACTAATAAGGGTTTAAGATTAAATGTATTTTGTGATAAAACCATGCTTGGTGTAATCTCTTTCTTTCAATGGCCCTTTTCCTATTCTTGTACACTTGACACACACATCAAATTCCTATAGCTTAATATCCAAAACTATAGAATTTAATAAAATAGGGCACTAAATCAATTATAGATAACCAACTTACCAAGGAATATAAACATTCACATAATCAGGTTATCATCACCTTATAGACATGAAATTTATAAATCATAAGCTTATGATCAATGATTATAACAATATTTAAGTCAATATATCTCATAAACATAATTAAATTTCATAAATCAACATTACATAAATGAAATGTAAGCATCATAATTTCATAAGTAAGCAATCAAAAACATGATTGATA